>CP099845.1:11568119-11888119 GCA_030062745.1 Capitulum mitella
CTTGCCATTTTGGGATTGGAATCTTGGCTTCGGGTCCCTCGCAGGTGAACAAAACCGAATGCTGACACTGCAGATCGCCCGTGGCCCGTGTGATGAGGTTGAGTTCTCTGCAGCCCAGATCCTTCTGTTGCTCTCAGCCGAGTGCGCCTCGCGGGACTTCCCCTTCTCCGCCGCCGTCGCGGCCGACAAAGCCGCCCGAGTCCCGTCGGCACCGCCGTCGGAACCCCGGCGGCGGCACCGGCCGGCGATCGATGCCGGCAGGGCGCGGCCATTTTTTCGGCAGGTCGGCGGCGGGGCCGGCTGGCGGCGGACGTCCGTCCGCGGCGGACCCTGCTGGTCGTCCGGGCCAGCAGGTCCCCCACCCGGCTGCGGTGTCCCCCCGCCGTCCGCCCGACCCGGGGCAGGCCGCTCCGGGCGGTCCGGCTGGGTCAGCTGGGCTGGGGCGGCGCCCGCCCGTCTGACCTGGTCGATCCCTGTCATTAACAGTCCAACAGGGCGGCCCGGCTGACGATGATGTGGTCATTAGTAGTCCACGCGGCCGGGGCCGGACACCGCCTGGACCGCGCCCGATCGTGCGCCTCTGCCGTCGGGGGCAGTACCTGACCGGTGATCGGGGCTCGGGAGGGACAGGCGCGCGGTCTGTCGTCTCACTGAGCGAGGCATGGGCCGGACGCGAACGAACTCATTTCCGTCTGAGTAAGAGACGAGCTCCATTTAGCTGTGACAGCTATTGCTGGTAACGACAGGTAAAGGTTCACAGTGCACTTCATGCAACGACCTGTGTGAAGTGGCATCCGTCATCGGATTTTGCCAGACAGTATTGGTATATCAGGCTAAATCTGCAGCTCATTTTGCCACATCTTGATTCAAAGCGGGCACCGCATCACCAGCTACTCTGCCATCAATTGAACCGATTGCAACCATTCGACTTTGCGAAAATGATCCGAATATTGATGAGACCTTGGTAGCGATCCATAGAGTTTGATTCATACTGACGATGAATCATATGAAACAGCGCAGTATACTTCCATGATTGACCAAACAGTCCTCTTAGTCTGGTCCTACGTAAACATGACATGGTACGATCTGGTCGCAAGGTGTGACAATCAACAAATTATCCGATTTCTGCGCCGCACGCGCCCACTCGTATACCACGCATCCTTGCACTGACTAGGCTCATTCAGTTCGCCGCCAACGACTGTCAGCAGTCGTTAAGAGCCGAAATGACGAAACACTGTCCATTTCGAGACGGAGACGACACTCAACAGGTGGTTACCACCAATCTCGCGGTGACGAACTCCTGAGAGCGCTCCGACCAGAGCAAGGCCGCCGCGAAACGCCAACGATCAAACGCCGAGGACACCGTCAAACCGCTGCCCGGCCGAGGCAGCCATTCGCCAGCTGGTTAGTCGTTGTCGAAGATGCGCGATGAATTGGGACGAGCAGCTGTTCGGCGTCATCAGAGTAAGACCCGGAGGCGACATCAACATCAGGAGTAGGTCTGCTCCCCGAGTCAGAGACCATGCGTCCAACCTGGCAATCCTGTCTGAGTAACCCAAAGCAGGTATCGAGCTCATTCAGTTCTTCCTTTGCTGCACGGGTCACCTCTGCGGTCGAGTATAGATTTAGCTAACTCCACAAGCGTAGAATTCCTTGGGGTGAGTGCCAATCGCATCCCACAGCACTGGCTAATCTACTGAGGCTTTGGAAGTTCGAAGGCTACCTTTTTTCCGAGAGTTATCGCAGAAATACAGACGACTCAAGTTTGCTATAATAACAAACTGTATTTGTGCTGTTTCAGAATTCACGAAGGGCCCCAATCTAGGCAGATTAGATTACAGTTTCACACAATATCCCCGGCTCCGGTCTAATTGCCTGTTAAAGTTTGAACGGCCGCACCAGCGCTGATTGAACCAACCGTCCAGGGTGACCGCTGACGCTGCGGAAGATGAAGTCGTCTGGGGGAATACGGTCCGAAGTTGCCACTTCCGAGTAGTTTTGCGACTTGTTGTGTGAGAGACCCAGCAGCGAAAATCTTCTCCCCCGTGGTCCCGACTGAATGGTGCCGCGACGGCACGACGCCCTGGAGCGACGTGCTGTTTCCAGGCAGACGCTGACATTGGCATACACACGTGCCAACGCCGCGAAAGTTGTTTCCGCATTCTCTTCCTGGAAAACGCAGCCCGTGGCAGCGACCGCCCGGACGAGAGTTTACCTGAAGCCCACTTGGAGAGGGACCCTGCAGAAGACGCCTGTCACTGGATGTGATCCGTGAACGCCCCAGGGAACTGGACCAGCTCGGCGAAAACGCGTTCGTTCGCCTTCCCTCAGCTGCCACCGAGACCGGAAGATCAGGTAAGACGGTGATCGGAGCGCAGGTGGAGCCGGCATCCAAAGCAAGCTGCCTTTGGATACTCAGCAAGCTTACTTTGAAATCCAGCCGAGATCAGATCGCTGACCCGGCGCATTGCCTGCAGCCCTACAGGTACCGGACAGAAGAGACCACCATGCTCAAGAATGCTGACTTCGATCATTCTGTCGGTGCCCGGGGCACCCACAAACCCGAAGCACTCCCATCTACTGCTCGACTGTTCACGATTACGCAAAACACTTTCATTATCTACGCCAATTGTCCTCAAATGCCATGAAAGAGCAGAATGCGGATACCTGCAGCGGTCTCTCCTCCTCCGTTGTGTTTCTGGTTACAAAAAACGTTGTATGGCGGTCCCGCCAGGCACCCGCAGCAATTTTCGAAAAGCTCCGACCCTCTCTGCACCAGGTGGTTACGGTAACATGCAGTGACGCGTCTGTCCTCATCACACGACCCGCCGGCGAACCCTCTCAGGCTGACCGAAGGGCTAATTACGAAGGCACTTTATATGATACCGGCTCTTTGCGAAGTTCTTCCAGGTAAGACATCGATCTAACTGAAATCAGCGTACAGAGGATTTACAGGGTACCCGACGTGTAGGCACGACACGGTCGGTTCGAGACTCAAGTCGCCACGGAGCACAGCTAATACCGTGCTATGCATTCGCTGCAAGTCACTCGAGTGGACTGCCGGCAGAACGTGCGGCTCAGAGACCGTCCAAGGTGCCCTCTGTGGGAAGCTTTCCGCGCCCGTTTGTGTTCACCAACGCTCACAGTACGACGAGCAGCAACGACCACTCAGGAGGTCTTGTGGAAGCACCGAAGGTGGTATTTCCATGAGGCCTACAGTTTTATAAAGGGGCGACAAATCACACGCACCATATCACTCCGGTGTGTGCGCCAACTCGACTCAAATATTCAACAGGTAAAAGGTTTAACAGACGGCGTCTCTCGTTCCGAACAAGTGGACATAAAATCGTCGAATTTCAAGGACTCTTCAAAACTAAATGCCCCAGAAATACCAACAACACCATTTTTCGTTTTGTTCAAGCTTACAGGAAATATTCCAACTTGGTCGACATTTCATGAAAAGACTAACTGGTCCGAAAAATGATAACGCTTTCATTACTCGTTTTAACGAAAAATGTCTAGGAGCCTCAGAAAAGTAATGGATAAAAAGACTATATTTTTAGTCATTAGCCAATATGACGCAATACGAGTCTGCGCGGGCCAATGAACGCAAACGTTCACTGGCCTGCGCAGGTTTGTGATGTCCCGCAACCATTGTCAGTAGACCGTGTCCAATAGCACACAGGAGAAAATCGCCGGAAATCGCTCTGCACATCCGTAAACGCAAAATTTTTAGATACATTATATACTACAGATGGGCTTCTACGACTAACGGCTACCTCATTTCAAAACAAGCGCGTGTTACGGTGGAACATTTCCTTTTAGAATTCCGCTATCGCTTAAACTTGCCCTTACACTCTTTCCTCCTTTTGCAATCAATTTCAAAGACCGTTTGTCGTCGAGTACTATGTTCCAAAACACATGATATTGGCGTAGAGCGAGGTGAAACATCTTTCAAGATGCACCAGTCTGACAACTCCATCCTACATCAACAAACATCGCCGTTGGCAACGCAATAAATGCTGATTAAGTGCATAACAAAACTGGGTTTTCAGATAAAATTCCAATACACCACCAAACATATATACGCCCCAATTTACGTACAATGAATAATCGAGGCAAACATTCCGCATCTGACACCAACATGACGCGATATCTGTTGGGCCCCCTGGCAACACTGCCGGCCGACAGAGCAAGGGAACAGGCTGCACCCGAACCCTCCCGAGAGCTCTCTTCCGGCCTCCTACATCCGATCCTGGGACCCGTCTGTAGCCTCCTGCACGCGATCCCAAAACCCGTCTGTAGCCTCTTACACACCGATCCCGAGACCCCTCTCCAGCCTCCTACATCCGATCCCGGGACCCGACTGCAGCCTCTTAAACGGAGCGGCCGATTCCAGGAACCGTCTAGAGCCTCCCCCAAGGAGCGGCCGATCGCGCGCGGTACGGTCCGCGGACGCCGCGCCGCCGCCGCATCCTGATTTTGGTCCCGCCGCCGGGTGTGTCAGTCCAAAAACGCCGGGCCGCGCCCCTGATCACGTGACGACCGGCCGGCCGCCGCCCATGGTCACGTGGCAGATGGACGGCCGCCGTCCGTGACCACGTGACGCATGATCGGCCGCCGTCCGTGATCACGTGACGGTCTCGGGCGCGGCTCCGTGACGGTCGCGGCACGGCTCAGCCGGCGGTCGTGGCAACAGCAGGCCGCCGTGACTCAGGCGCGCTGTGTATTGATCAAAACCGGCGGCCGGCCGGCCGAGGCGAGAGCCCGCGGACGCGGCGGCCGCGGACGGAGGATGGCAAAATCCGCCCGATGCTTTCCTCCCCCACCCAGTCCACGGCCTAAAGACGAAACCCCAAAGCGGGGTGGAACGCCACGTCTGTGGCGAAGACTAACCCCAGCTGCCAGAACACGAACAACTCACCAAAACCGCCTGGCCATGCTGCAGAAACGATCCGGGAAGCCATTGATTCTTACGGGAAGTTACTAAGTTCCATTTTGACATGCTGTAAATAGTAATTAGACACATACAAATGTACTGCACTGTACGGAATCGGTTTTTCATACGTCAAGTCCCACAACGAAGTTTTCAGACACAGCCACCCCATGAGTGTGCTCGACACGGACGGCCGCCAGACAGCAGGCGGCCGGCCCAGCCCACCGAGCCGACATTAGCGGGCGCAGCCGGGCGGCACGGACGTTCCGGCGGCCACTCACCGGTGACGCGGCGCAGGCCCAGACAGGCAGGCAGCGCGCGGCCGCCGGCCGGCGGCGGCGCGGCCGGCTCGTCGCCGGGCGTCGGCGGCAGCGGCTTGTCCGGCGCCGGCGGGATGATGGCGGCCAGCGCCTCCTGCACCTCGCGCGTCCGCAGCGCGTCCAGCGGCAGCTCGTCCACGCGGCCGCCCTCCTCCTTCAGCTCGCTGAGGGTGGAGCGCTCGACGGGCGTCGGCGGCTCGGCGTCCATCGATGAGGGCGACGGTATCCGCGGCGGCCGGTGGTCGCCCAGCTCCTGCGGCTCCACAGGGGGGAACGCCTGCAAGGGGTCCGGATTGTGAGAGGATAGGTCGGTGGCGGGGGCGGCGTCCGCGCTCGGCGGCGGCTCAAGGATGATGGGACTCTCCGCCTGGGGGTAGGTGGGCGCAGGAGGCTCGGCCTGAGAGGCAAAGACGTCAGGTTGGGGTTCCGGGGTCAGAGAGGGTGGATCCTGCTCGACTGAAGAGGGTTCGTTGGGGTCATGTGAAGGGCCTTTCGGATCGAATGATTGAGCGGCTGTATCAAGATCAAGCACATTAACCAGATCATCGACAAGCTGCGGTTTCGGAGAAGTGGAAGGAGGAGTTAGGTTATCAAAGGATGGCGGAACATCGCTTTTCGGCGTGGGCTCATTCAAATAACTGTGAAAGCTTGGTTCCATTTTAGGATTTTCTGGCTCGACTACTCCAGTCTCAATCGGCTGATCTGGGGCAGGGCTGTTGCTCCGTCCCGGATATTCAAAAGCGGGATTGCCGGGTTCATCTGGTCTTACTGCAACAAATGCTTCGCCTTCCAGGTGTCCTTGGCCGGAAAAATCTGATGGGGTCGCAGAAATATTGCTGTCCCCAGGCGCATGTTCATCCTGGGGCCTAGACACATTTGTCTGATCATCGTCCAAAGGCTGAGGAGAAATGCTTGCTCCAGACCCAGCAACTGTATGTGACTCTTTCTCTTCCAATTTTGGGCCATCCGCGTCGTGATCAACATGACCGAGCTCAAATGGATCACCTTTATCCAGTTGCTGCGGGGCTGACGCCATGGTGCTCGGGTCGGAAATTGGCTCAGAAGACTCCGGGCCAGGACTCAAGTCAAGCAAGTTCTCCACACGTCCGTCCTTCGTTCCCGTGGCACCACTGTCCCCTTTCATTTCCGTTGGTGTCGGCGCATCCCCAGCTCCGATGTTACGTACGTTTGCATCAGACGTCCTTCCTCCCTCGTCAGCTGCAGAGACCGATACCGCTTCGGTTGGGATGTCCGTATTACTGAAATCCATTTTCGTCACAACCGTAGGCTTATTTAACACAATCTTAACAAAGCACGAGGCCAAAACGCGACGCCGGCGCTGCGCAGCAATCACCTCCCGCACAGCCCGTATTCCACCGCCCAGTGCAACCCAGACGTTCGATGACTCAGGAATCAGACAACTTTGTTTCTACTAGAAATGGTAGGAACAAGCTTCGCTTCATTTAGGTTAAACCAAAAATACAAAATTGTTGGAAAAGTTCAAGAAAAAATGACATTTATGATCCAAAAGACTAACTGGAGTTCAATTCCGTAAGATTCTGCGATCATTCAACGTCTGCAACAGACACAAATTACATATGCCAAAAATCCCACATCCGTCATTCATTGTTTTCTGTTAAATATATAAAAGGATTGCGAATACTTTTAAGAATGTGTTATAACAAAATACAAAATACACATCATCAAGAGCTTTGGGATGACCTTTATTTTTTTACTCCATACTTATCTTACAACTAAAGCTAGAATGTTTGCCTAACAGTATTACAAATATTGCGAACTTCGTTCAAAAGCAGCGCAAGCTCTTCAAGCGATCGAAAGCATACTGTCCTCGTTGCGTTAGTGGACAGAGGTTCGGACTCATGATCGTACGATTGTGGATTGAAATTTCGATTAGCTGTCGCTCGGTGATAAGTACGGTGTCGAATGGACACCAGACGCTTGAGCCCAAGTGGCTGTGCGCCCTAACCCAAACCAAACCAAACCAAACCGATCAAAAGCATACTATAGCCTTGAATAGGATCATGGCATTGGAGACGCTGGAATGGCTCTGAATGGTATAGTGGTAAACAGTACAGCATCAAACCAGGGGTAATTAGTACAGACCATAATAACACCAAATCAGGGGCGTCGATATCTGTAATTGATTTGGGGGTGAAGCCAAGAGGCCACCAATCTAATTTCCCCCCTGTGTAGGTTCCTCAACGGATTTAGCCCACTTTATTTTGACCAATGGAAATTTACACTTCTGTGGTAGTGTATCAAATTAAAAAATGCATCTATCCTGATGTCTGTAAGTCTGTATGCATAAAGGAAAATGGATAGATTCATCATTTTATGCCTTATGCTGTATTTTCAGTTTATCTCTTATGTATTGCAGACATTCTTTTTATTATTGCCCATTTCCCATTAAACCTGGGAGATATTATGGGGGCCTAAATGAACACTGGGGGTTCAAATTAACACTGGGGGATGGGCCAGGGCCCTTGCAAAAGAATACTAGTCAACACTCGTGCACCAATCTGAGGACTGGTAAATTGGGAAATCTCCCCTGGCCTTCGCAACAGCACTTCGTGGCATGCTATGGACACACACACTCAAACAATATGTTATGTTACTTGCTGCATGTGACTTTATGCATGGGTTTATCTGGATTTTCCCCCAGCATCTACTTTAAGACATGTGGACTTTTGTTTTACTGGGCATAGAAGCTTACTGTTTTCTCTTGGTGCCATTTAAAACTGCAGGAGAGGATGAATACTGTGATTTGCATTATAGGAAATGTTTTGCTGTGGTTTGCTTTTTATACATATACATGATTGTTTTAAGTGTTCTTGATGGTATGTTCAGTGCTCTTTTTCTCCCAAGTTTCTAGAACCTTCTAACAACAGAACTGATTGCAACACTTTCAAGCTGTCCTGTGTTATGATGCAATACATGCCTTCACAGGCCATTGAATGCAAACATCCATTGGTGCATACTTGCCAGTGATTTTCTTCAGGAGCTGTAATAGGACACAGCTGAAAAGGTTGCATACAAAAACTACATGAAAAAGCTATGAACCTCAGAGTGCAGAATTCAGAGACATTATGTGCATAAGAGAATTAATTTTAAGTCTGCCTGCTGCAACTTGGCTATCTTATTTCAAAGCACATGATGGGGTGGAACATTCCCCATCAGAATCCCAAAGTATACTCTCAGATTTAGTTGCTTGATAGGCCATTTGATAGGCTCAGAAATGTGTACATGAGAATAAGTGCTTAAAATTCCAAGGCAATTTGGAACATTCCAAAAGAAAGAACTAGTTGGAATGTACATTGTGTTTGTTTTTGGTGCATAATTGTTAAGGAGAAGCTCATTTATTTGCATCCTTTAATCCAACATAAAAAACAACAGCCATTTCCAATGCTACCTTTCACCTATCTGCCAACAGATCATCTCTTTGAGTAGTCTTGAAGGTATCACAACATCCATTTCAATATCCAGCATTCAGTTTCAGTATCCAATCTCCACATGATATCCATATGGCCATTGCTTAGACCATTGGGAGTATTAAGCTGACTTAAAAGTATGTGTCAGGGAAATGTCTGTGTTAAGTACATTACATTTTTAGTATGTCATTATTTCTATTACCCTTTGATTGTGGCCTCTGTCTTTTCATTCTTTATGCAGGAGACTTGAAAGTGAATTTTAGGAAAGATCATCAAGATCATGGCTTGATAGACAGTTATGAACAGTGATTGAGTCTTTTCATCAACTTCTGAGAGGTGAAGGTGTGCATTGAACCCGCGCACAACCGTCGGTCCGTTTCGAACATGGGCGACTGGGAGGGGGGGGGGGCAGTTGACTGCCCCCCCTCTTACTCACGGACGATTGGTCGTACGATAAAAATAAGCACACCGTTGGAAAGCTTGTGACGAGTAGAGCTCGAAACTGGTCTCGTTTTTAGTTTTAGATAATATGTAAGCCAATTTACGCCCTATATATGTTTTCTCATAGCCGACTGCATGAGACCGAGAAATGGCGTGAATCTCAAGGGCTGTGACTAATAACGCAGAGGTAACGACACCAGCGTGTAAGTAAAGGTCCGCAGATGCCGATACACGTATAATTTCCCCAGATTTGTTCAATATATACGACGAAACGTTGAGTTAAAGATACGGCGATTCTCCCGCCCGCTGTCGGTGTGCGTCGCTGGCGTATGCGGTACCAGATTGACGGGAACTTATTTTAGCGTTCCTTTATTTTCGCGAAAAAAGACGAACTATGTATATTTTATTGATCTTTGTGGTTCGTACGGCGGTTTCTCATGCTTAAATTTTGGAAAAATTGATTAGTTACCAATCTACAAAATTGGCGGAGCTTTATTTGCGAAAGCCTGTTTATTTCCAAAATATGCCATTTTTCAAAGTTTTTGAGGTTCCTGGTATTAATTACGTCTGTGCAAGCTAGTTCTGCCATTTTCTACCCATTCTGAGTAATTCATCGCTGATTTTGACGGTGGTACATTTTGGCTCACTACAGTTATTCGTAACCCGACCTCAGGTCAATGGCTGGAGGTCATTGATACTTTGCCAAATGATGGTCACTAGATGTCTGCTTCACTCGCACTAAAAATGTTACGAAATAATCCGTCGATTTCCAAAAAAACGGCGACATGTCTTAAAAATAGGCTTGACCTTAGGTCAATGACCCGGAAAATTCCGAGAAATCTGAGCAGATTTGTTGCATCTATCACAATCACTAATCCCTGAAAGTATCATTGAGATATGTTGTTTTGCGATAAAGTTGGAGGGCGCTAAACTTTTTTGGACATAGGTCCCATCGACCTGACTTAGGTCAGGCACCAGACCTGACCTGAGGTCAGAATTTTGACACGAGATGTAGAATTGATGGAGCAAAAGGTACACAAAGTTTCGTGACTGTGTTCGTTCTCTGACAATCCTAGAAAAACCTCGGGGGGGGGGCAGTCAACTCCCCCCAGTCGGGGAGGGGTTAATAACCCTCCCGTATGTTAAAGAAATATTTCTAAAATGAATGAATATAGCATCTTTGAACCTTCAGTACATTTTCTTGCATCATTTGTACATTCACTCGCAATAATTTCAAATTGAAGTGATCTTAGATCACGCCCAAATGACGTCATAAAGATGACCATGTTTTACAATTTTATACCCAATATCACTTTGCCATTTCATTGTTGATGCTTTTGCATGGCATGATGACTGTGGTCAGCACTGCATATCATCATGACCTGAGACTTCACTATGGAGCACCCTTGGTGTCACCCTAAGTCATCTTAGGTTACATATGTATTTTCCAATTTGGGGGCCATTAAAAAGACATTTCAAAAAAGGAGCATAGTGGACTGTTTTGTATATGGTCAGATAGACCAAGTGATTTCCTTGTGACATGTTGCTCATACAACTTCACAGGAGGCTCTTGCAGCAATGCAGCGATTTTTTTCAATTTGACCCATTTTTTAAATAAATCCCCTACCCCTTAATGGGTCGGCAGGATTGCCCTACCATGCCCATGTGACTCAGTTATGTTAAATACCATGGTTTCTACACTACTTCAAGAATCACTTCCCATCACGCCACTCCCTGCTATTCTTTTTTTCTAAATCGACTCCTGCAGATTTCAGTCAACTTGATTGATGGCGTCCGTTCGACGCGCCAGAGAAGCGGTGTGGAAATCTTAGCTCTTGCAATGTTATGTAACATTCTGTGATAATGTGCAGCATGGACTGAACTGACTTGGTACGATCACCAAGAGGAACCAGATGGAGGCCACCAGCGTGGTTGCAGTGCTCTCAGTCTGAAACTGTAAAATGTTGCAGTGTTACTCGTCCATGGTAATCGGAGCAACTCAAGGTTTTCTTTGCACGCGTCGGTCTTTAAAGAACACCTGTTTTCGGAATATCCGTGTCATTTGGTTCGGATACATGTATTGCATGACCCGTTAGTACGGGCTTCAAATTGGACCATACATGCACCACCGACCTTTGATGACTTCGATTAGGTGGCATTCTGAACCTGAAGTACAGCAGTGCTGAGACGGGTGACCAAACTTGAGTCCCAGTACGCTCTTTATTGTGATTAGGCAACACTGGAGAAATCAGTTACTTTGGGGGGTTTGACCTGACCTATGTCGTCATGGTAGGCCCAAAAGTAAAACGTTGTTCATGCCACAAAACCGCATATTTCGGCGCTATCGATTGACATTTAAATGAGCCGAATCGGGAGATTGGTTCTCGAGATAGAGGGGGGGGGGGCGTTAAACTCCCCCACCACTCAATGAAAGATGGCGAAATACTCCAGTGAAAGCTAGGTTAAGTTTAAGCAAGGCGTAAGCAGAATTTGGAATGATCTCTGTGAAAAAGGCAATTCGTTTTTGTGATTGTGGTAATTGTTGGAGTTGAGTACACATTGGAAGAAATAAGGCATGAACTTCCTGTTTTTCATGAATATCCAAATAGAGGGACTGAACAGGCACTTAGTTAGTTATGTTCCGGTTTAACAATTGCTCGCTTGAATAGGTATGTTGGACGTACTCTGCTGGCTTACTGGCATTACTGTGATTCTTGGCTGCATGTGTGTCGTTCATTTTTGTGAATTTCTCTCCCTTGAGCCATCATTGATCTTATCCTCTGCCGCATTCTTCATCCACTGAACAGGCACTTATTTCAGATGGATGATGAAAAATGTTATCGTCTCGTATAACAACCTCTCGCTTGAATAGGCATGCCGCACGTACTTTGCTTGCTTGCTCGCATTACTGCGATCCTTGGCTGCATGTGTGCCGTTTATTTGCGTGGATTTCTCTCCCTTGAGCTATCTTTGATCTTATCCTCTGCCACATTCTTCGACCAGGTCTCCTCACGTGCCCAGAACTGTCTCGCCGTGCTTTATTGTCGAGTCGGGGGAACGTCCTAGAACCTTAGTTGTGAACGAGGTTACCGATTGAGCCACACCCATCCCCGACGGTTAAAGCACAGACTCAACAGACACGTGGGAGAACGGGTCGCGGCTGGCGCCAAATTGCTGGCATGGTTTCTAACCATGGACCGTTTCTCACAAATTCCGTCGTATCTCGGAGTCGGCTTTCCCCAGGTCTCGCTCCCTGCAAATGGTGGTATCTGCGTCCCTCAGGGCGCAATCTGCAAGCAGCTGTCAGTTTTCGAGGTGTTGACTCTGCGGTCGCCGTGTCGACGGTGACGCAAACGTTAGCAGAGACACCGAGTAGTGATTCGCGGAGGACTGAGGGAGACGCAAGGGTCACCTGGAAAGGCCGGACTCGGCCACAATTTATATTGATAC
Source organism: Capitulum mitella (assembly GCA_030062745.1). Lineage (NCBI taxonomy): Eukaryota > Metazoa > Arthropoda > Thecostraca > Pollicipedomorpha > Pollicipedidae > Capitulum > Capitulum mitella. Next base: position 11,580,716 of record CP099845.1, read on the forward strand.
AAATGCTTTTTCTTTCCGTGCAACACCGTGGACGTAATGCTAATTTCTTCGGCAACATGGGTATGCACGTGCATCGCGCTGTTCCGCTGTAGTTCCACCCGGGGCTAGGTGTTATTTGTCCGCATTCGGCGTTCTTACATTACGGCTGTTCCAGAATCCTCATTTGGATTGCAATAAATGTTGCATATGTGTCGCTCGATCTTTTCAATATTTGTAATGAGTGGAAGTCCCTAGATCTCGTCCAGTAACATAACGCTTCCTTAGGTTACTGGATGTGGACTTTCGTTAAGTCAGGACTTCTCTTGAAGCGTTAAATACGTTTCAAGGAGGGCCATGTGGTCATGGATACCTTTGAAGTTGTATCATTACGTTCGGGAAATAAATAACGTGGTATGAATCGTGACGTAACCCGTGACGGTCTATCGTTGCTCTTTTTCCAAAATGTATCGCCCCTGAGGTATTGGACGGTAAATCATAGGTAAATCACAAAAATAGATGGAAGAGTGGTGAAAGCTAAATTGTGTTTCCAGGCCTGACACCAAACATTCTCCGTGCAGTTATGTCTGGGTGTCAAGTTTTGTGCCGCGGAATTATCTTCGACTTTGTTCCGCCATCTTGGCTGGGAAGACATCGAGCTGACGTGGAGTGACTATTCTAAAAGACGCCTGGCCCGTCCCCTGAGCTCGACTGTGTCCTGTGGACGCCGGCCGCATGCCTGATTTCCGGTGCGGCGGGACGCCATCCCTCGGTCCACGTCCCCGCCGTCCGTCCCTGCTGCACACTGTCCGCCTCCAGAACCTTCCCGTCTGCGGTCGTCCCCAGGCGAGCAGGCCGCCTCTCGGCCCGTCCCCAGCCACGCCTCCGCCCAACGACATTTGCGTTCCCGGCCCGACCGGACGCAAGATAAAAAAAGCACGAGTGTTTTCGCGGATTCTTTATTTACAATGCAGCTCGACACTCCCATTTCATGCTTCATCGTCTATCGAACAGCTGGACATCCACTCTCGCGCGCCCAGATGTACGGAAGAAAACTTGCACTGACAGAACACGCATGCGCTCACCGCGCCCAAAAACGAGGCATATAAATTAAGTAGAAAATATCGATGTGCAACTAAAATTTGAAAACCATACATAATAAATACCTATATTATTTCCAATAGCGCTAGATACCGAGGCGTATGTACACAGTTTGATACGTAACGCGGTCAGCTCGTCGACGGTACACAGTACTCACACCGGGGCGCAGCGGGGAGGGCAGCGGACTGCTGGCCGGCCGCCGAGGTACGCCGGCGCCGGCAGCGGCGCGCGCTGCGCCGCGTCGCCGGCCGGCGGCCGCGGCCGCGCTAGTTGCCTATCGGATTGTACAAACGACTAACCGTGCCGGACGAGAACGGTATATTGCAAGTGGTCGGCGGCCGCGGGCGGCGGCGGCCAGCGCTCTAGCTCTCGTAGCTGGAGGAGCCACGGTCGCGGCCCGGGCTCGGCGGCGAGCTCAGGTTGCTCGAATTGTTGGAGGCGATGCTGTGGCGTGGGCTGTCGTCCAGACCCTCCTGCAACGCCGCCCAGGGTCAGGGTCAGAACCGCCAGCACGCGGACCACGGGCAACACATGCAGATGTCATACACAGCCACCGAGGACAAACAGGTTTCACGCAAAGAAGTGATACATGTGCTCTGAATACCCCGCTGCACTATCAACAGGCGAGATGCGCTATTCACACGCAAGATGGCCACCATCAGGAACAAGACAATGTGGTTCAATGTGGTTATCAAACGCATACTCCTTTTCGTCGCATGCCTTGCGCCAAATGCCCTATGCACATCAAGCAAGAACAGACAAGAATGCCCCATGACGTTGAAGGACCGGTCCCACTGTCTCGAGAGCACCGGCTTCAATCAGCTCGGACTTCGGACGCCATGGCGGTTGTCGGGGTGTCTGTAACGCGTCTCAGCGGCAAAACCGACTGCCGACACTTCCGACGTCAACAAACGTTTACGGAAACGGGAAGAGCTACATCGACGTATCCGGCGACAAGTCTCCGCATGAGAAAACCATATACCCCATTTTAAAACTAACACCATACCTGGTGGCAAAATGCGGCGTCTACGTTTTGCCCACCGTTCGTACAAGTCCATAAAATCACAAGCTGCATTCCACGAGCACGACTGGAATCGCGCCCAAGCCCTGACGGCGCGTTGCCGGCCAGCGGCCTCCAGAGACGGCCACTGCTTCCCGCTCACCTGGGCGCGCTCGTGACGCTGCACGGTCATGAGCACCTGCTCGGCGAGCGAGCCGCTGCCACTGCTGGCCACGTCCGGCGAGCGCACGCGGCCGGGGCCGGGCGGCGCCGGCGGCGGCACCTGCGGCGCCGGCCGCCGCCCGTTCTGCACGTTCTGGTAGATCTGCGGCCCGGCCGACTGCGGCTGGTGCAGGTGGGCCGGGTGCTGGATCAGCGGCGGCGGCGGGTGGCCGGGCGTGTGGCTGACCGAGCGGCGCGGCGGCTCGGAGCCGCGGCCGCGCGCCCCGCCGCCGCCGCCCGCCGCCGGCTGGAACATGCTGCGCACCCGCTGTATGCCCTGCGGCTGGGCGCCGGCCGAGGCGGCGGCGGCCGCGGCCGCGGCGGCCGGCGGCGGCGCCTGGTCGGCCGTCTCCAGGGTGGTGGGCAGGTCCATCAGGCGCTGGATCTGGATGCCGTCGCCGGGTCCCATGTGCGAGACGTGGTTGAAGTTGGACGGCAGCGATATCATCTTACTGCGCCGGTCACGGTCCGACTGGGCGCTGTAACGGAAGACAAACATGTCAGCGGCCGGAGATGCCGCGGCCCGGCGCCGTTAACCGCTACCCGTCCGTCCCGTCTGACATGAAGACGTATTCTAAAGGAAGAATGCACTACAATATAACGTGCTTATTGCTTCGCTGATATGTGACCGGACAATGAGCTCTGTTCTCGCACAACTCCGGTGCTGAGACGTGCGAGTACCACCGGTAAAAATGCAATGATCAGTTCCTAGCCGAGAGCAGCAGCGCATTGCCAAAATTGATCTAAACAATACGATTATAACACCACACGACATACTAGTTCACCTGACTCTTCATAACGCAGTCACGCGGAGTAGCGACGCAAGTCAGAATTTATCGAAGCGTGACTATAGATAACTCCACCGCTCCATGACGCTGACCAATCCATAAACTGTTACGGCAGGAGGGAACGCCAGTGATCCCAACATGGAAACCCTGACACGCCGGCGGCGTCCGAAGTCCCAGCCGCCGGCGGAGGGAAGGGGAGGCACTCACGCGCGCGAGGTGCGGGCGTGCTCGCGAACCGAGAAGCGGCGCCGGGCGACGCGGCCGGCGGGCCGGCCAGGCCCGCTCGGCTCCACGTTGACCAGCTGCGACTGGCGGTGGATGTGGCTCAGGTAGACGACGTGCGGCAGGTCGGAGACGGCCACCAGGCTGAGCAGGCCAGAGCGGCCGAGCGGCCGGGCGCGCCGCAGGTTCAGCGTCTGCACCCAGTCGCCCGAGCCCGACTCGAACACGTCCACCTGGGTCTCGCTGTAGACTAGAAGCTGGCCGTCGCTGTGCGCTGCCGGGCCGAGGGGGGGGGGGGTCGCGTCAGAGGACTAGTCACGGCCTGGCAGACGTCACTATGGGGACGGACGGACGCCAAAACAGGGACACTGTCCGCTGACAGTCTGCGCTTGTACTTCAGACTGATACAAAATAACTCCCCTAAAACATTTCTTTTGCTTCGCAAAAAGCCTAGTGGACACTCGAAGTTTACTTCTTTGCGTGATTCGGTACGATACGACGTGCTTTTTCGTACGATTTGCTACACTGTCGAAATTGATATTTCAAACAGCATGCAAATGTGAACTGAGGGTAACGGCAGAGGCTGAGAGCGTATTAGGTGACCTAAATGAAATCACGACAACATTCTGTTGGCCAGCTAGTTTCGGGCAAACTGGTACACAACCACCAGGTTCCGCCCATCACTCCTAACCCCCACCACCGCCGAGCGGGTGGCCGCCCTGCCTGGCGGCGGGACGACGGCGGCGTGACTCAGCACCTACCGACGGCGACCGGAATGGCTGGGAAGAGGATCTCTCGCTCGCGAGACTTGCGCCCCTCCGGACCGACGTAGACGGCCAGGCTGGAGAACACCAGCAGGTACTCGCCCCTGGCGACCACCGGCACGTGTCAGCGCGCTGAGCTAATGGGAACGCTCCGAGGCACACCGTATCACCACAGGTACACTGTTCGCTGTTACGCACACACTCACACACCCACACCCACATCCCCTCTCCCCACACACAGAGGCGCTTCCTGTCGTTAAGATATCAGCGCAGATCACCCTATCAGCCGGCCGGTCATGGATAGGCCGGCTGGCAAAATGGTTCACACGAGGATGCCGCGTGAGCAGAAATCGCTAACAGAACACACGGCAGCCTTATTAGATCAGCGGGCCCGGATTTAGCCTGCTCACCTCCAGACGCCAACCATGCGCGAACGCCGATCAGACCAATACCGTGCCAATCAGCGCCTGCTCTGAAGACGGCGGCGCCCGGAGCCTCCGCCAACGACCAAAAAAGCACGTCGCCGCCTCGGGCTGCGACGGCCGCTCCGGGCAATATCGCTCGGGCTCCGAGCGCACGCGAGCCCGGCAGCGCGGCGTCCCGGAGCCTCGCACCGACCCTCACGTAAGTCCAACCAGCCCTCTCGAACGCGGCACGATCAGCGCCAAAACGTCATCGTGTAAATTACGAACGCCACCTTCTGGACACGTGACACAGCGGCTTCCCACGGCTCCGGAACGGCCCTGGCACTGCACCGACTCGACCTCGAGCCGGCCGAGACGGCGCCGCGTCCGGCCGGCGGCGCACCTCGGGCAGCTGGATGCAGCAGAGCGCGTCCACCGGGTTGTGGGCCAGGAACTCGAGCGTCTGGCTCTCGGGGTGGACCAGCGACTGCGGGTGCTGGTCGCCCGTCAGGCTGTAGATGGTGAAGCCGGACGGGAAAGCCGACCGCCAGCCGCGCCTCGGCCAGCACGTCGACGCACTGTGGCTGCGCCGGCAGCAGGATCTCGCGCACGCGCCGGTGCCGGCCCTTGTTCCGGTTGATCTCGTAGATGATCACCTGCGTCCAGCCCGGACACCGTTAGAGACGCAGGGGTCGGCACAGCACTGAACAGGGGACGGGCCGGGGCTGAGCTCTTCAGAGAGCCCGTCAAACATCCAGCCTTCCAGCATGCTTCAAACATCGCTAACGACAACAGCTATACCAAAAGTAGTGTAAGATGTAAAGAGATACGTTCATCACCACGGACCTAGTGTGGTAAATCAACGTCTGGCAGCAGTTGGGGCGGTGCCGAGTCGGAAAAAGGAGGGTGTTAGGCAGGCCGAACTACCCGCCTGCGGCGGTGCGGCGGTACGCGGCTCTCACCTGTCGCTTCACAGCCACGCACAGGCAGTAGGAGGGCTGCGGGCCCTGCTTCAGCTGGCCGGTGGCGAACGTGATGCAGCCCTTGGTGTCCGATACCTGCCGTCCGCGACCCACGCACGGTCAGAGGTCGGAGGTACCGACAGCCACGGTCCACGCTACACGGACAGGACGCGGCTGATCGCGGGCAACAGTACGGCCTCGACCGGACGCGGCGGCAGGCAGAACTGCGGTCGGCAAACTGGCACACAGACACGCGCAGAAAATGGAGAAGAGCGGATGGGCCATGTAAACACCGCCAGAGCAGAGACATGGACATTACACAGACGTCATTACGCAGATATACAACGGTAGGGCAAATCGCCGCGGCGGCCGCCCTTTTCCATGACCAGCTTGGACTACCGCCGAGAGCCCGAACTGAATGAGAAGACCGCATTTCTTCCATTCCAAATCGACTAATCCACAATACCACCTACAACCAAAACATTCCACCACAAGTCGAAACAATACGACCAAACCATCTACAAGAATGCTGGATAGTGACAAATGGCACAGGATCTTCTCCGCAAGTGATCGGGCGCTTCAAGGGCCGTCGACGCTGCCCACCTTGGTCCACTCCACGTCGTCGGCGTCCAGCGCCCGGACGGGCACAAGCCGCAGCTGGCGCTGCTTCCCGGCCAGCACCACCATCAGCTGCTCGTCCGACAGGTACTCCAGCTGCCAGATCTTCTTCCCGTCGCCCACTCGCGCGATCTCTGGCGGACGAGGGCGCAGGGGCGTCAGCACCAGGCTCACCGGCCGGTGCGAGACCGCCGGCAGAGGTCTCATCTCGAGGGCGAGGCGAGCTCTCCAATTGCCTGCCTCGCCTCCCACGAGGCGAGGCAGGCAATCGAAGAGCTAAAGGTACAAACAACAACGGATGCAGGCGCATCCACAATGCCAGCTTGCTCGTTTCTTTGCACGACGTACTGAGTAGTGGTGCTTAAGAATGACTTCGTGCTTCAACATGCTTCGGAAGGCACCAACGCGTCTTGGAAAATTACACAACGAAAACCTCAGAACATATAGTGTTCGCCACGAAATAACAGCGACTCTTTGATGCTACCCAAAATGAGTCCATGAGCAGTGCTACATCTCTCCAGTTTAATATCTCAACACAAAGGTCCCTCACACAACAAAGCTTCACCATTCTCCACAAACAACGCCACGCGGAGCGGACCAGCCGTCTCTCGGCATCCCGTCGCAGGCGCCGCGTCGTCGTCGTTGACTGACCCTCCCTGTCGAGGTCGACGCAGTAGAGCGCCTCGTCGGTGCCGACGACCAGCCGGTCGGGGTCGATGATGGCGGCCGACATGGCCGACTTGATGAGCGTCAGCGCCGGGTCCAGCACCTGGCGGGCCCGGTAGACGGCCCGGTCCGGCAGCTTGTTGCGCCGCAGGATCCGGTGCAGCTCGTTCAGCGCCACCACCCACTTGGTCTTCTCCGTCTCCGTGTCGGCCAGCATCAGCGTGTGGTTCCGGAAGCCCGGCGGGTCCATTAGCGACGTGGTGATCTGCGGCCGGAGGGGAGGGGGGGATCCAGTCAGGACACATGTGGGGACGCGCTGTGGGGCCACGGCACGTGTAGTGGTCTAGGGGTGGGGAAAAGAGGTCTCGGCCAGGTGCAACTGGTGCCCTGCTGGATACCTTCCATGACGGACGGTATCAGAATCTCACCAAATTATTCACCAATACTGCTAGATATTTACCACGCACCCACTGGCCGGGGCAACATACATTTCACCCTGGTTTTACAATCAACATTACACTGGATCCATGGCGGACTGCACGGCTCAAAGTATACCCCGTAAACCACACCTCAGTAATATCAAAAGGCAACACAAACCCTCCAACATCCCCGGCAGAACACACCATGTTTACCTTTTGCCCCACCAGATCACTCCGCAACAGACCCCTTACATATCATCCGTACAGAACGCACACCGCACACGCACGACAGCCGCGGCAGGCCGCGCCTTCGTGACCCGGACGCCCCCAGGGCCACCCACTGACCCGGAATATGCACGCCAGGTCACGCTTGTTGGCGTGGATCACGTCGTTGTCCTTGACCGGCGTCACCTCGAAGTTCTCGTCCCGCATATCCAACACCTGGGACACGAACACGCTCGGCAGGGCGTTCCTGAAACGGAGGCAATAAGTTCCGGTTTGTATCCGGCCACTGCAGGAGTCGGTATACACCGATCACATCAATCTGGCTCCCAGTGGATGCGTCGCTACACCATACAAATGCTATACAAATACACGACTATGAATAATATACACAGATACACATACGACACACCAACACAAACAAATACACAAATAAACACGCAATACAAATACAGCGTACATACCGATCGGATGAACCTGGCTCCCGGTGGATGAGTCGCTGCACCACGCAAACACAATACAAATACACAAACACAATACAATCATTTACGGCTCATTCAGTTCGCAAATCCGTCCTCAGGCACAACAGCGGATGTTAGGACACCGATGCCGTTTTCCTCTGCAAGACTTCATTAACGATCGCGTCACCTAACTGCAAGAACAACTAATAGAAACGTTTCCAGAACACACCAGGCCATGAACAAAATAACGTGAACTTTTCAACATGACGGACATAAACACATCATCGGTTCACGTGAATGACAAATTTATCATAAACGTGAACAACCAAAGTTGACACCTGACCAAACATTTCTACTGTTTGGTGGAATGTCCTTTTTTCATTTTCATCATCATCAAATTCCACATCCTTCCGCAACATAAACCTGTCCTCGTCGTCTCGTCGCCAAACTCACTTGTCCGGCGAGATATCGTAGAGGAACAGTTTGAAGTCACAGACCACCACGAACTGCCTCATCCAGCCCTTCTTGACGCCACCCGGCTTGGGCACCTTGACATAGCCCTCGTAGGCGGTGCCGATACCTCGGGTCGGGTCGATGCCTAGGGGGCGCTTGGCTGGAAATCACGCCGTCAGTGTGTTAGCAGCGGCACGAGGCCGGTCCAAGGCGACTAAACGCCGCCCAATACTCGCAGAGTAAAAACTAGTTGAAGAAGCGGACGCGGTTTAGCACTGGACGCGGCCCGGCAGCCAAAAAACGACCGGCGGCCATGGAACAAAACAGGCAACAAAGCCGACTGAGGGGAGACGAACCCGACCGAAAACCACGCCAGAACTGCGGCGGGCCAAGCGACGGGGCCGCAGCCGGGACGGCAACTCACTCTGATCCGCCGGCACCGGACAGATGGCCGGCACCTTCTCCTTGCAGCCGATGTGGCAGAAGAAGCCGCACACCTCGCAGACGACGCCCTGGCGCGTCAGACCCACCTGGCGGCGCCGACACGCTCAGGTCAGCGGGCGAGCGCGGACGGGCACGGAGGCGGGGTGCTCCGAGACAACCAATGAAATCAACACACATACGGTTCGAAATGAGCCAGAAAGTGGTCATACTGAATAACCTACACAGCGTAGTCAAACCCATCCAAAGAGATGTCAGAGATGCGGAAAAAGAGACGAAACTGGGCGTTTCTGGGCCACACACACCTAAATGCATACCATTTTTTGTACATAGCTGGCATTTCAATAGAGAAATTCGGTCCCCCTGAACATATCATACAAAAGTATCATGGCGAAAAGAACTAGGCCATGAAGCATGAACGCTGCAAATGCTCCTTGCTCTAAACAGAATAAACCATCCCAGAAGCGCCAACAAACAGCAACAGGCCATCTCAGGTAATCGACGTCACTAAAAACGGGACGCCCGTCTACAGACCGCGCCACCACAGCAGCCACCGCCAGGAGAGCACGGCAACCGATCTCGGCGGCGCGCCGTCCGCGGCACCAGGCAACCGGGGCCGGCCGGCCGGCACGCACCATCAGGCTGGTGCAGTGGTTACACTTGAGCGGCGAGCTGAACGTGCGGACCCGGAACTGGTGGAACTTGTGTTTGGGCGTCAGCTGCGGCGGCTGGCCGCCGGCCGACGGCCGCGCCTCGTGCGCCGGACTCTGCTCCTGTCGACGGCGCCACGCGGCGTCACGCGGCGGACCACGCAGCAACCGGCGTTACAGAGCTTCACGCTGTTGCCGATATGTTTCAACAAAACACCCCGAACGATCGCATGACATTAGGAAGGCGTGGAGCGTCACACGGGCGGCCGATACACGTGCGTCGACGCAGACGCAGTCAAAGACCGCCGACGCCACAGGACGCCACAGGACTACAACAGAGGCATCTAGTAAGACACAGCGGCTGTTGCATGAGTCTCTGTCTCATTTCTCATGTGTTCTCCATCAAAGAGTGAGAGCAATTCTCAACACATCAAAATGCCGGTGTGTGAGTGTTTCGCTCTTTCTAAGACTTTCCGCAAGCATGTAACGGCTATCAGAATGACTGTCGCTTTTATCCTCAGCTGTCTTTTGTGTTTTGACTGGGGCTCAATAACAGCATATGGGATGATGCCTGCATTCGTAATGCAATACAATACAATGCAATCAGTTTAACAGGCGGCTGTCAGCTGGGGCCGCGGCCGCCAGCAGCAGGACGCGGCCCGCTCACCATGCTGTACTCCGACTTGGAGGAGGCTATGCTGGGCACACGGTTGTCCTCGACGTCGGCCTCCTCGCTCTCGACGCTGCCGCTCCCGCCGGCCGACCGGCGCAGCGGCGGCTCCTTTATGAAATCTAGAAACGACATCTGGGAGGGCGGCCGGTCCAGAACTGCGGACAGCGCGGACACGGCGTCACACGCCGGACGAGGCCGGACAGCGCGGACACGTCACACGCCGGACACGGCCGGACAGCGCGGACACGCGGCGGCGACACGACATAGAGCCAGTGAGCACGTGGAGCGAGCACGTCCGCGGTCCGGCCGGACCGGCGCACACCACGTCTCCAGGACGGCAGCCGGCCGGCGGCGCGGACAGGGCACGGCCAGACGGAGGTGGGCCCGGGCGGGCGGCGCGGGCCGGGCGCGGGCCGGCCGCCCGCCCGCCGGCTCAAGGGCGACTGCAGGGCGCTGCGGCACGCTGCGTGCGCTGCAGGCAACAGTGCGGGCACGCGCACACTACTGCCGACCTCTACGCAAAAATGAACGCCACAGCACGGGCGCCGCGCGCCAAAGGCGGCGGACGGCGCCGGCGGACGGACGGTGCTGCCGCCCAGCGTCGGCGGGCGGCACTAGCGACGGGGCGGGCCGACGGCGACGGGCGGGCCGGCCGGGCCGGGCGGCGGCCCGGGGCAGGCAGGCGGGCGGACAGGCCGACAGACAGACAGACAGGCGGGAGAGAGCCGGGCGACAGGCAGGCAGAGAAGGGCGGCGCTACGTTACCCCGGTAGGTGGCGGCGGCGAGCTCCGGCCCGGGACGCCGCGCCGTCCCCGCTGCGTGCGCCGTCAGAAATAGATTTTTACCAGGAGGACAAGCAGGCCCCACAGACATGAGGTGACCCCGAGAAACACGGGCACCCCGTCTGCCGCACAGAAGACGAGCCAGGTCAGCGCGCAAGACACACGGCACCGGCCCGCCCGCCCCGCAGCCCCCGGCAAACGCCCACACTCCCGGCCAGACCCCGCCTGGCAACCGCCGGACAGCCGGCGCCAAAGGCACTCTCGCTAGGTGATGTGAGGTTGAACTGAGAATAAACGAGGGTTACGTTAAACTTAAGGGAATCAAACCGAATGGCCTGGGAGTGGGTCTTACGTTAGTGACAAGATCATGATCTGGGATTATGAAAGAGAACCAAAACAACTCATTACAACACCCCAACAATATTAATAAAACTAATACCTTGAATAAAGCGGTTAAGTACAGATTCCGGGGGACATCTTTAAAGTGGAAACAAAAATCTCCAAATACCCCAAAAACCAACGCAAACGAGACCAATCCTCTCAACCCCAACACCTCTCTCTCCTGACATCCCCGTGCTGCTGACCGTGCCGGGTAAGCATGTTAGGCGGCCCGCCGGCTTGATGGCGACTGGACAGAGGGAGTCCCGGGGCAGCCAGAGCGGCCGGCCGGTACCGCGGCGGCCGACAGGATCCCGCAGACCGGACCCACCCGGCCGCCGGCGGCCCGACAGACAGACAGAGAGAGAGAGAGGCCAAGGGGAGAGAGAGCGACAGCGAGACAGAGTGAGAGGGCGGGCAGGCGCGGCGGTCGGCGCTCACATCCGTCGCCGGCAGTCAGCCGCTGCTGCAGCTCGCGCAGCTGCTCGTCCTTGCGGCGGTTCTCCATGGCCAGCTGGTCGACGCTCTGCTTGTACTCGCCCACCGCCCTGCCGGAGTGGACGGCGCCGTGAGGAGCACGGCACTTCTCGGGGAGCCGCCGTCCCCCAGCCTGACGCGCTGAGCGGGCCGCGGCCGTGACTCGGCGGACCACGGCCACCGCTACAGAGTCCGGCGGCCGTGCGAGCGACAAGTCCGACTTTCCACCTCGGCAGGTCGGCATTACGAACCTAACGGGAGATTTCTCCACTACGCTCCGTTAGCGACGTCATATTCAACACCAGACATTACAGATTCAGTGGCAAAATGGGCGTTCTCCATCGCTGCAAACATTCCACCGAAAGGATCAATTTCACAAGCCGCGAGCTGCTGATCGATCGCTCGACGGCCAATTCACTGCGCCACCGGAACCGACATCCAAACCAGCGACCACGTGACGTAACAGCTATCCACTGCAACATACTACCAAGTCTGCCAAACAGGTTAGATAATCACGGCAGTCACGTCTGCCAACCACGTCCGCCAATCACGACCGCCTGACGATCGGCCGGCTCTCACTTTTGCGCTGCGATGAGCTCTGCCCGGCACTGGCTCAACTCGCCGGAGATGGACTGCTTGGCCTGGATCTCTGACTGCAGCGACGACTGCAACGTCAGCAGCTCCATCTTGTCCAGCTTCTGAGACCGCCGGTTGCGCCAGTTCTTCTCCTGGGGATGGCGACCATCAGTAACTGGCGTCGGGAAATTCGCCGGAGCAATCGCCGGAGCAATCACACAGAGGCGGCCGCAGAGGACCATCGCTCCATTATCATCATCAGAGAACGGAGACGAGCCTTGCTGTCCGACAAAAGAAATCACAGTTCTGCTGCTGACCGTAAAGACCAATAGAAACACGGATCTGTGAAGATATCGGGAGTTTCTTCGGCATCCACAACATCACACGACCCGAACAAAAGCCGCGCCAACCCAGTGTGCCATGACGGCTTCACGGCCGGCGGGGGGGGGGGGGCGGGGGCACTCACAGCCGCCGGCGTGGAGACGCCCGACATTTTGAGAACCTCCAGCTCCTCGGTCATCTTGGAGGCCAGCGCCTGCAGGTAGCTGCGGGCATCCTTCTCCTCGCTGACCCTGCCGGGCGGATACACGGACGCACGTCAGGGTAGTCTTCGCCGGAAGCGGCGATCTAGTCTGACGTCCAGTCACCAGACCTCGCACTACATCCCAATGACCTGCCCTAAATTGGTCCTAAAACAGGCCCTTCCTATCCAGTCTGCAGGAACCATATTTCAAGAGGCCTACATGATTCTCATTAATCTTAAAGAACAACAAATCGGCAAGCTGCCACATCCGAAAAAAACAACTTTTTTAGCTGTTGCCAAGTGCTAAATACAATTTCTGGAAGCTAGGAGCCATCTGGCGGGGAGGTCGCACGGCGGGGAGCCCACCGTACCAGGATATGATCTCCGAGATCTGAGCCTCCCACTGGGCGACCGACTCCTTCTTGGCGCGCAGCTCCTCGTACTCGTCCTCGCGCTGCCGCTTCTCGGCCTGGAGCCGAGCCAGCGTCTCCGACAGCTGCGGACGGACGCCGGTACCAGTTAGCCAGCCGACAGCACCGCGCACTCTCCGGCCAGCGCCTGGCAGGGACGGATTATACGGCTGTCCCGTCATTCCCGCACAAGATTCGCTGTTTGCTGCCCCATCAACGGTTAACGCGCTGATACACATATGGTCAAACAATACAACCAATTAACCATACGCGATTCCATTCCATTAACCATTAATGGTGAACGATCAGTAACAAACACTAATTTCACGCAATTCAAATAAAAACTGAATTTCCTCCCTGCTGGTAGAACTACCAGAGCCACCAAAACCGAACAGTGCTAGGGAAACACAACCCAGCTGGGCGTGAGCAGTCCCACGAACGCCGTAAACACATCGACCGACTGCCGACCGAGTGCAGGGATCTGTGCCGACGGCGGCGGCCCTGCAGGCCCATCTCGATCCCGTCCACCAGTCCGCCGTCCCGGCAGCCGGCGCGGCACCAGACCAGCGCTGACAGCTGGCCGCCGGGCCGCCGCACGCACCCGGTCGATGTCGCTGATGAGCTTCTGGTTTTCGTCCTGCAGGATGAGCTTCTCGTGGTCGTGGCGACGCTTGAGGTCGGCCAGCGCCTCGTCCGTGTCACTGCGGGCCTCGTACCGCACCTGTTCCTGGCGCTCCTTCATCGCGCACACCTGCAGAGTCGCGGCCGTGCCGACGTCAGTCGCCGCCGACAGAGCACGGGCCGACCGAGGACAAGGCAGTCAGGACCGGACAACCACGCGCTGCACACAGCCGACCGTCAGTCGCTGCGGACAGAGCACGGGCCGACCGAGGACAAGGCAGTCAGAGCCCGGACAGCCACGCGCTGCACACAGCCGACCGTCAGTCGCTGCGGACAGAGCACGGGCCGACCGAGGACAAGGCAGTCAGAGCCCGGACAGCCACGCGCTGCACACAGCCGACCGTCAGTCGCCGCGGACAGAGCACGGGCCGACCGAGGACAAGGCAGTCAGAGCCCGGACAGCCACGCGCTGCACACAGCCGACCGTCAGTCGCCGCGGACAGAGCACGGGCCGACCGAGGACAAGGCAGTCAGAGCCCGGACAGCCACGCGCTGCACACAGCCGACCGGACCGGACCCAGATACAAGGTCTAGCGCCGGAGACGGCGTCCACGGCTCAAACAGTTTACCAACAAATAACGAGGCTCAAAAACCGGCAGATGAAGAAAGTGACCGGCAGACCGTGCCAGAAGCATTTTCTACTGATTTGTTGGAAACGTACCTCCACACTGCGCTCAGCGGTTACGCTCGACAGAATGAAAGCAATGCGGCTAATTCTGAAGACGCCGCCACGGCGCGTGAAGCACCACAGCTCCGGTGGCTGCGTACCTCCTGCCGGAGGGTGTCCCGCTCCGTGCGGACCTCAGACAGCTGGTCGCTGATCGAGGAAATCTCCTTGGTGAAGCGGCTCTGCTGCTGAAGGGTCGACTCCCGAGAGTCCAGCTCCACACGCTCCAGCTCGGCCTTCAGCCTGCCGACGGCCCACACAAAACGCGTCAGCGACGAGACCATACGGCGCCGCTGACATCGGAACTGCCCTTGGGGCAAAGAACACTGGTTTCGAGCCCAGCAGCAACTGCAAACACATGGCCAACAGCCACCATCATCGGCCTACCTTACCACCGTTTCCAAATTCAGTCCGTAATTGTATGCAAGTACAGCTGTACCGTGTCGCCAACTCTCCTGCTTTGTCACCCAGCTTTCGGCCACCATCGATAACTCGACACCGTAAGACGCAGGGGACCTGAGCCGGGTCTGCGCCCGCCCAGGCCACTCCCGCAGCTCTGGAACCCGGCGCCAGAGTCCCCTGGGCGCCAGAGCCAGGTCTGCGCTTGCCCAGGCCCTTCCTCCGCCTCTGCAGCCCGGCGCCAGAACCCACAGGACACCCCGCCCCGCTCCCGCCGTGCCGCACCTCTGGAGCTCGGCGCTGGTCTCGGGCGCGGCCAGCGCCGGACCGGAGCTGCGCTGCCGCAGCAGCTCCAGTTCCTCCTGCAGGGCGCGGCTGGCCTCCTCGTTCCGCTGTCGAAGTCGGCGCTCCTTGAGGGCCTCCTGCTCGGCCTGGTCGCAGCGCGCCTCGAGCTCGCGACGCAGCTTCTCGCCCCGCCGGATGTCCTGCCGCAGCGCGTCCAGCTTCTGCATCGACGCCTCCACCTCCTCCTCCTTGTCGCGCACTTGGCGCGACAGCTTCTGCTTCTGCGAGCGCAGCTCCGACAGCCTGCAGGCCGGCGTGACAGTTCACACAAGCTCACATATACGAGAAAACAACCAAGACCGGCCACACAAAACATTCGGTAACGACTGACAAATCATGTGGCATTATCTTACCTTGAGATTAACTTCTGATCAAGAGATCAGACGTTCACTATGTCAATGAAACCATAAAACATAGACATATTATTTTTTTCTCCACATATCTTAGGTGAAAAAACTTTTTAGCAAAACTATTTAAAACACAGCAAAAGCGAAGTGCAAAAAGATCCAGAACTTCAACGTTAACTCGACATCAAGACACCATTCTGTGCATAACAGCATTCCAGGGGATGAGTACAAAGGATAAAAAACATCGATAACATACCACGACACATGAGCGCAAACCACACACCACAATGAGCAGTGAACAAAGCGCCAGTGACGCCGGGCCGATCACTCACTTGTCGCTGACTTCGGCGTACTCGGCCATGGCCAGCTTGCGCTGTCCGAGCGCGTCGCTCAGCTCGCGGCCCTGCGCCTTCAGCTTCTCCTGCGCCTCCAGCAGCTCCTTCTGGGCGCCGTCCCGGTCCGCCGTCACCACCTGCCGGCAGCGGGGCGCGTCCAGTCCGGGGTCGACAACCTTCAACACTCACACACTGTGCAGGTGGTTGCACGAATGTCGCTATTGGGGTTTTGAGGTACGTCCTGGGTTCTTTAGCGTCTTTGGGCCACAGGCCGCGGGAAAGCAAAACAGCACCAAAATGCAGCGGCCGCCGTGTTTGAGCACGGCCGTGGAGGATGACCTGCTAGAGGATCTGTAGCTCCCATGATTGTCTATCAGATCTACCATCGTCTAGCACACTACTACTTATTTCTTTATATGGAAGGAGCCTCAGACGTTTCGTTCAACGCCTGATGCACACGTGGGACTATTCTATCGCGCTTTAACGTGGTGGCGCTGGGGCTGTAGCTGCCAAGATGTCGCTGCCACGCTGTTCCAGTACGACAAAACCAGGGCTAAAATAACATTAAATATTTACTGGGGGGGGGGGGGCGAAGAGAGCTCGGACTACATCCATCCTCGGACCTTGCCTCAAACACACCAACACCAGGCACACTTTCGTCCCAGAACAATGGACGGAACCACCAAGCAGAGCTGGCCGTTTAGATTTCCCGCGATATGAGCTGGACACCAGACCGGCCAGAGCCGGCCGGAGCCGGCCGGGCCCGTCCGCGGCCGCGGCGCCGCCGAGCTCCGCCGCCGGCCGGCGCACCTTGAGCGTGCGCTCCAGCTCGCGGCGTCGGTTGCCGTGCTCCGACTCGGCCGAGTCGAGCTCCTGGCGCAGCAGCGAGGCGTCCGCCGACTGCTGACGCACGCCGGCCAGTTGCTGGTCCAGCTCTGCGGGCAGAATGGCCGCCATCCGGCCCGTCACAACGGCGCACACACGGTCTGGAACGGAGCGAGCTGCTGTCCCGCGCATTACAACCGCCCACGGCCCAGCCGACCGAGACACGTACACGACTGGGAATTCGTGACAGTTAGACGACAATCGCCGAGGAAACCATTTCGTCCACATCAGAGTAACGACCAACAAGGAATGCATCATCCAGGGTGTCCGCAATAAATATTACATGGTGGAGCAGTCATGACATTAAACGACAGTCAACAAGAAAACTCCCCTTCTCCCGTGTCGGAAAAAAACATTCAAGATCGACGCATCCCATCGCTGAACAAAAAGAACAAAACGATGATCATTCAAGAAAAACACAACATTCAACGATCAGCCATTGTGAGCGCGTCTGCAACGAAAAAACTCTGCACAAAGCCACGCCGTCAGCTGTTCCCCGCCGGCCCGCGCGGCGGTCGCCGGTCCCGACGGCCCGGCAGACCGGCGGCTGCGGCACGTACCCTGGTTCCGCGCCTTCAGCTGGCGCAGCTGGTCGTGCAGGGCCTCGAGCTCGCGCTGACCGACGGCCGGCTCCGGGGCGGCGGCCGCCGCGCTCCCCTCGGCCAGCGGGCCGTGCACGTGCGCCTGCAGCGTGCGCGTGGCGTCTGGGCGCGCCAGCGGCGGGCGGTTAATCACCGACACACGGCGGGGCGGGACGGGACGGGCAGAGGGCGGGCGGCGCCGGCGGCCGACCCGGCCACCGCACACACGGCACACCGCACACCAGGTCCAGACAGGACGACCATCACGGGCCGGCCGGCTCCGGTGTCGCCACCACGTCAGCCAGCGCCGCCGCCACGCTTACGCCCCCCAGCACAACGGCGGCCGGCGGCGCAGCGGGCGGCTGGCGGCGGACGCACGCGGGCGGCAGGCACGCCTATCGTTAGCACGACACATAGCCGACGGAGCGGGCCGCGGCTCGGCACCTCGCGAGCTTTAGCCGCCCGCCGGGGCGCTCACCTGCCAGCCGCCGGCTCAGGTCCTTGTTCTCCTGCTCCAGCCGGTGGATGCGCCGCTCGAACGCCACGCGCGTCAGGTCGTCGACGGCGTCCGATTCGGCCTCGGACGTGCCGGACAGCGGGCAGCTCTTGTCGCTGATCCGGCTGGCGGAGGACAGCGTTACTGTACATACAACAAGACCGTCCGGGGAGGGACGAACAGCGGCATTCGCGTCGACACACCCGGAGCCGTGGGGCAGGGGCCGGGGGCGGGGACATTCGCCACGAGGAAGGAGCTCACGCCCACACACACATGGATTTAAGCCAAGACGAGAGCTATTCAGACTCTAGCATGCCCACAGCCACTAACCATCCATCGCACCACGACGGCTACCTCCCGCCACAACACAACAGTTCCCGCCTCTACATCTGCGTTCCCGACTGCCCCGACACCTGCCTCCTGCTGGCACCAAAAACACCGCCGCGTTACCAGATCACACATCTCAATCTCCCCCTCCACGGCGTCCGGCCTCCGTGAAAAGGTCCCGCCTCGCGCCACGCCGCCGCCTCGCACCTGCCCTGAGTAAACGTGAAGCCGACGAACGGCAGGTGCAGCGCCGTGAAGAAGGCGTTGGTGGAGGGCGGCAGCGTCTCCGAGCTGCGCACGTCCAGGTCGTCCACGTCGAAGTTGCTCGTGTCGTACGGCGAGCTGACCTCGGGCACGTACGGCGCCGTCGAGTCGCGCACCGTCTCCCATTCGATGTCCGAGAACCACGGGTGGTTCTGCGCCAGCCGCACATAGTCGTCAGCACGCGCGGCACGGCAACCGCAAACGGACAGGAACAGAGACACTAACAAATTCGCCATGAGCAGGTACGAAAGACCATATGCGAGGAGCCTCCTGGGATGAATTGAAGCTTACAGACAGGAAATGTCAATGCCAGCTAGGCTTACAGTCACTGAAACTAAATTTCAAAGTTTTCCATGGCGGAGCACTCGTACAATCCACCTAAGAAACGCGCAAAGCAAGACAATTCAGCTACCTTTAACGCCTGCACATAGCCCGACGAGTCATATTACACCGCTCCAAGCGCGATGAAAGGGGAGCGAGGTGATGTCAGCCTCCCATCCCGGCCTGAGCTGAAGCGTGAGGCGCCACACCGAACCTAAAGACAACACTGTCGCACCGGCAACATAACAGTAACGTCAGACGGAGGGCCGCGTGCCGAGGCAGCGGAAGAACGCCGCCCGGGACTAACGGACCAGACCTCCACACGAGTGATGGTGAAGTCCTACGGTAATGTTACGCGTTGAAAAAAAGGAAAACGGAATCAACTTTCATCCACAAAGTCAACTTCTCGGGTACAAGAACTTTGCTAACAGTATCGTGCCATCGTTATCTCAAAGCGCTTGAAATGCAACGTTTCGAGTTACGCTTTTTTGTGTTCCAGACACTGCCCAAGTCTTAACGGTGTAACGTGGCTGGGCACGTGCCGGAGTCATGCCAACATGCCACACTCGGGCTCTTTCGCCCTCCGACCCCCTTCTTAAACAGAATCGTACGAACAAAAGCCAACGTCCTGCTGGGCCGAGTGCCAATGGCACAGGCCTCGGACACATTTCCAGCGGTCTGATCTCATTGCTGGCTCTTCTGTGAGCCGAGCCGCCCCGGCGTTCGATCCGACCGAATGCCTATTCCCGGACCAGGCGGTGATGCCGTGCCGACGGGGGTCCGGCGCGGTTCGCGGAACCCCGCTCCCTCTGACGGCGTCACCGGCCGCGGCGGCGCGCGCCACGCCCGGCCGGCCAGCGCGGCGCGCGCACCTTGAAGTCGTCGATGCCGTTCTGGCCGAGTCGGAACTCCTTGGCGCAGATGAGCCGTTTCAGCAGGTCCTTGGCCGTCTCCGACACGTCCACGTCGGACGGAAAGTCCAGGCAGTTCTGCGGCCCGGGGAGCGACGGTCAGTTGGTCAGCAGCGTGGTGACGCCGGCGTAACGTGACGCGGCAGGACGCCCGTCGCGGGGTGCAGCGGCCGGCCAGGACCGC
Source organism: Capitulum mitella (assembly GCA_030062745.1). Classification (NCBI taxonomy): domain Eukaryota; kingdom Metazoa; phylum Arthropoda; class Thecostraca; order Pollicipedomorpha; family Pollicipedidae; genus Capitulum; species Capitulum mitella. Next base: position 11,600,648 of record CP099845.1, read on the forward strand.
GGGAGCAGGGAGCCGCTGGAATAGCGAGTGGCTGGGCCCAGCAGGTGAAGCGGGATTCACGGCAAACGGGAGTCAGGATCGGTAAATAGCCCGGACGAAACTCGGTACTCAAACAGGGAACATTTCCAATTCTGAGAAAGAATAAATTATGCTGGTCACATCAACCTTTCCGAAAGGTCACACGCTTGGTCCGGGTGGTTCCTCCCACGGCATAAAAAACAACGTACATAACCTATCGCAAAAGCTGGAATGAGACTGATCGTCAGCTTGAAGATACATGCCTATACTGTCTGTTTCAACATGTTTTCTGGAAGTCGCGGCACGCGACATGTGCTCCATCCCAATAAGTTACAGGGCCAGACGGTTACCAAAGCCCTCATTCTAAATACTATGATCAGACAAAAGTGAAAGTGTCACCTGCTGACGCCCACTACCGTGCAAATATTGTTTTTTTATTTTTATTTTTGTAATACATGTTTATAATATGTACTACGTTATGTACTATATTGCATTCCAACATTCCGTATGACTCGGCTACACCGACTGTAGCAGTTACTTTGCTACTCCACATTAGCTGAACGATAGGAATCAACTGTCTTCGGCAAAAGCAAACACTGCCCGGGACTGCTACGAACTCCAGGGACTCCAACGCTTCTCAGAAACAAGACAGACACACCCGAGGCCGGGATTACCCGTGAGGGCAGGGCGACACGCTCCCAGGGATCAGACGACGTGTCAGGTGATACGGATAGGGCGCCGGAAAACGCCGCTCAGTGACGTATCCTGCGCTCATTTGGCGGGGTCGGCGCCATGTAAAATGATGACACGCCACTTCAAGTTATCAGCGCACGAACACTCTCAACAGTCCAACGAGCCAGCCGCGCTGACAAGCTTTACAAACATGAAAATCTTAAGTGCATCCCGCAACGACAAGAGTATGAGTAACCGCCGTCAACGACAACCAGCGTGGGAATCGGCGACGCCAACGACCCATACAGTTTACCGCGTCGCCAAATAACTCAGCGACGCGACGGCCGACGCAAGATGTCGGCGGCCGCGCCTGCAACTCACGCTGTGGTTCATGATCTTGCCGTACGTCTCCACGAGGCTCTCGGCGTAGAAGGGCGTCTCGGCGTACAGCATCTCGTACATGCAGACGCCCAGCGACCACCAGTCGCACTCGGGCCCGTACCGGCCCTGGTTGTCCTCCATCGCCTGCCGGCACGAGAGCGGCGCCCTCCGGACATCGGCCGACACACCGCGGCCTGATCGGCGCCGCGCGGCCAGCCCATAGGGACCGGCCAAACGCGACACCACCGCACGGGCGACGACGCCATGAAACGCCGCGACGCCCTGCACCAGTGAATTTTACGTGGTCGTGAGTCGTGACACAATTGATCTCCAATGACACTAATAATTCAACGATGAGTCATCGTTGCTGGCGTCCCGCACCTGATGCAACCTACGATTCACGGGATAAACGGTCCAACGTAAACGAACCGCCGCTCGTCACGCGGTGATTACCTCAGCATCTGCGGTCATCAGGCGGCACCGACCCCCAGTATCTCCGTCACCTCTCAGGAACCCAACCCGAGGTCATCTCAATGTGCCAGACATCAAGTAAAATCTGCCTGAGCCTTCCACTTCAGGAGGTCCCGGCCTCGACTATCACATGTGTCACGCAGTGCCCCTCCCTCGAGTACCTACCAGCCCTGGGTATCCAGCCACCAAACGGCACCTAGTCATACTGCAGCGCTCACCCCGAGCGTCCCCAGTCACGACAGGCAGCGCTGGAGATTACACAAAATTACCGGAGCAGGGGGATTACAACAGGATTACAGACTATTTGTCCACGGCAACGCGGCCAAATTCGTCCAATGAGATGTCACGGATCCGTTACATTCATTACCTCACATTCAAACAGCGGATCAGTTTTATCTTTCTTCATTAGATGGAAGAATTTGGCTACTCTGTTTTTCAGGGCAATAAACATCGTGGTGTTCATAGCTAATGGTGTTCTTGGTCCTCACCGCCAGGACCTACGGCCCTGATCAGAGCGGAACCATCATGACCATTCTCATCATGAGTTTCAGCCCTGAATATCACACTCTGCTGGGTGGGTGCCCCTACCTGCCTCAAGGTCCGCCTCGAGCAGCCATGGCCTCCTGGTGACATCCCTGGATCCCGGAGGCTCCTCATTCTGACCATCCCTGCCTTCTCATCGGCCCCCACTCTGAGCATCCCCACCCTCTCGGCAGCACCCACATTGACCACACCCCCATCCTCGGCGGCCCCAATCTGACCATCCCTGCCTCCTCGGCGGCCCCAATCCTGACCACACCTCCATCCTCGGCGGCCCCAATCCTGACCATCCATTCTCCTCGGCGGCCCCCGTCCTGACCACACCTCCATCCTCGGCGCGCCCCGCCCTGCGCACCCCTCCCTCCCTGGCGTCCCCCGCCCTGACTACATCTGCCCTCCCGTTGGCTCAGACCTCCGCGCTCCCGGCAGCCCCCGCCCTGAGCACTCCTGCCCTCCCCGGCGACACGTACCCGGAGTATCTCCGGGCTGATGTAGTCGGGCGTGCCGACGGCGACGTTGCTCTGGACGGTGCCGTCCTCGCTGAGACGCAGGCACGAGCCGAAGTCGGCCAGCCGGATGTGTCCGTTGGCGTCGAGCAGCACGTTGTCGGGCTTGATGTCGCGGTGCACGTAGCGCAGCCGGTGGATCGAGTCGATGGCCAGCACCATCTCGGTGATGTAGAACTTGGCCATGCTTTCCGGGATGCCGTCGGCGAACTTGGCCAGCAGGGTGAGCAGGTCGCCGCCGCAGTAGTAGTCCATCACCAGGTACTGCCGAGCAAGGGCAGGGGAATGGACGTCACAAACTGGTCCCGTTACATCATCAGGTACTTCCCGGTCACACACTGGCCCCGGTCCATCATCAGGTACTGCCCGGCACGGGAAGGGAAATGGAGGTCACACAGTGTTCCCGGTCCACCGCCAGGTACTGCCCTGCACGGGCAGGGAAAGGAGGTCACACAGTGTTCCTGGTCCATCACCAGGTACTGCTGGGCACGGGGAGAGGTATGGAAGCCACACAGTGGTCCCGGTCCATCACCAGGCACTGCCCAGCACGGGAAGGGAAATGGAGGTCATAACGGAGTAGAACACGAGACCAGATACTGCACGTCACGGACGGAGTGGAATGGAACACACGGTCCTCCAGGCATTAAGTCGTGGCCATCACCAGGCAATCTGACACAGTTAAAGAGTAGCCGGAATCCCAAGCTGATGAAATTCACACAAGGAGTGGTCGATTAACAAGAAAAGCGCGGCACAAACACAGCTCCATTCGCAATATGTCGAAGACTGCTGGGGAAGACCAACAAACAAATGGTCCAGCAGCAGGCTCTGAGAAATGCGGACAGCGAGACGTCCGATTTCTGCACAGACCCTGAATCCCACGCCTATCGCCATCAGACTCGGAAAGGTCCCCGCTCGTGCGCCAGCCTTCCTCTCGCGATTCACGCCCATCGCCATCAGACCCGGAAAGGTCCCCGCTCGTGCGCCAGTCTTCCTCTCGCGATTCACGCCCATCGCCATCAGACCCGGAAAGGTCCCCGCTCGTGCGCCAGCCTTCCTCTCGCGATTCACGCCCATCGCCATCAGACCCGGAAAGGTCCCCGCTCGTGCGCCAGCCTTCCTCTCGCGATTCACGCCCATCGCCATCAGACTCGGAAAAGTCCCCGCTCGAGCGCCAGCCTTCCTCTCGCGATTCACGCCCATCGTCATCAGACTCAGAAAGGTCCCCGCTCGTGCGCCAGCCTTCCTCTCGCGATTCCGGCACTCGTGAACCTACGAGCAGTCGATCCGCACAGGCCGGCGCACGGAGGCGACCACTCCGGCCGACAGTCTCTCCACCAGACCGAGCTGGCACCGTCAGACGTCCCGGAGCTGCCTCCGCCAAACCGACCTCACCGCCTCAGTGGCGTATCCGCGCCACCATTACAAGATGGGCCAGATTCGACCCTGCCACGCCTCACCACGCGCCCCCAGCCCGAGACGGTCCTGACGCAACGTCCCCACAAAGGCCGCGAGACGGGGAGGCGGTCCCCGACAAGAACGTCCGCGATTTCGGGAAGCCCGTTCCGACTAAAGCAAACACGGCAGAGGCGCCGTCGTCATGAGGTCATTCGGGCGGCATCTGCACGATGCACGAAAGCATGCACGTAACGATCTTATAAACAAACAGGGAGTATCTGCGGTCGACTGCGTCCCGCAATCGCCACCGTCGCTTCAGCGGGAGCGCGTCGCCGCCCTGGGCTACAGGCGAGGCGGCCGACGCCTGAGCCCCTTCACGCGGACACCAGGCACGGAACGGAACTCAACTCATGGCCGGCCGGCGCTTACACTTCCCATCAGGTACACCACGTTTGTGGCGTCCTAGCCTATTCCAGGCTCTGAAGCTGCACCATTAAATGGATCAATGATTTAAGGATGCCGGGACACACAGGAGGGCAAGGCTTTGAGGAAAGCTTTGCGATCCACAATCGACTTCAGCAGGCCATGTTCAATTCAGGCCACGTCAGTTCAGCCTCGTTTCTAAAAATCGATGGCTCACAAATGCGCCTCAGTTACAAACACCTGTGCAGTTCTGAAAACAGAGCTCGCTAACAGCATCCCGTCCAAGGCGAACAAGAGCTCTGGCAGGACACTGTTAAGAAAACATTGCAGGCACATCAGACCTCATAACATGAGACATGCGTCACACTGGGTCATGGCAAGCGGATGGAAGTGGCACCGATTCCGCCAGACCTCAATGTCGCCCGCTGGTGCCAGCCCGGCAGGGGCGCCGAGAGGCTTGCGAACTGAGACAGGAGACCTCGAAGTCCGTCTCACTGGGCGCCGCCACGCCTCGCAACGGACGGCGGCCAGGACAACCGCCGCCGGCCGGCGCCGGTCCACCCGGCATCCGTCCGTCCGTCCGTCACCGGCCCGCATATTTCCGCCGTCGGCGCCGACGCCGGCACGTGCGGCGTCGAGCGTTGACCTCGGCCAGCGCCGGCGGCGGAGCGGAGACCGCAGCGGCGTGCCGCGGCTGCCGGGCCGGGCCGTCCCGTACCCCGGCTCGGTCCGGCCTGCTGGAACGGAGTGCACGGGCAGGCAGCGTGCGACCGTGACGGTTGATACGACCGCCGTCACCGCGGCTCTACTAAACCGCCACAGTTTTTCAATCATTAGGTGTTAAAAGCGCCGAAGACGATCCTGCAATCACCCATGCATAATGGACATGCCGGATGGTGAAATCATACAGGAAAATGCAGCGCGCCTTCAAGGTCTCGTGCGACGGTCGCCAAGAGGTGCGTCACACAGGTAAATACGCGACTCCCGACTCCAACGTTTACCCGGCCGAACAACACAACCAGCTCCGGGGCCGGCCGCGGTCGGAAGGCACAGCCGGGCCAACTCCGGGGCGGCGGCGCCGGCGCGCACACACCGACCGGCGGACGTTTCCAGCGTATCAAGCCAAGTCTCAGACCGCAGCAGGTCAAGAGCGGTTGGGATCCCGAGTCTGCGGCGCCGCTCAGTGCCGAACACCCGCGGCGGGCGGAGGTGCGCTTGCCCGCGCACGACGCGACGGCGGCGGCGACGGCCGCGGCCAACAACAGTGACCGATCGTCGGACGGAGTGCGCCGGCCCGCCGCCTCCGCCGCTCTGCCCGCGGCGCTGTTTTTGCCACCGGCCCGAATTCCGGCGCGTGCCCGCCGGCGGCGGCGCTGGCACACGCCGGCGCCGCGTCACCGTCATCCGACGACGTCAGCTGTCGACGTCAGTCGTCCATCTCCGCTGTCGCCTGCGCCATCGGACGTCACGTCCGCCCTCAGACGTCGGCAGCCGAGGACCGCTCCAGCGTGCCGGACCGACGTCACCGTTCACCCTCTGACGTCAACGGCGCGGAATATCGGAACATCCGAGCGTCGCAGACCGCCCCCGCCGCCGGCCGACCTGCGGTCTGATGCGGTCGGGGGTTCCGGCCCGGTCCGCTCTCCAGCGCGGCCCAACCCCCTGGCTGGCCCGGATCCGTCGGCGGGCGCCGGCGTATCGCGGCTGCCATCGGGCCGCGCCGCCGAATGTCAAACAGCGACTAAACGCGGCCGGCCGGCGGCGCTAACGCGGTCGGACGCGCCGCCGCCACCGCCGCCGCCGCCGCGGGGAGGAGGTGGCCGCCTGCGTGCCGGCGGCCTCGCCACGCGGCTCACCGCCTGACGGACGCTGCCTCACCCTCGCTGGGCCGGAGAGCAGCGTCCGAGCGGCACAAGCAGTGTCGGCCTGCCGCGGGGGCGGCCGCGCGGCAGCGTCGACGGCGGAGCGAGGAGGCCGGCGCGGCCGCCGTTCGAGCGCGAACGGGCGCCGGCCGGCCGCTCGTCGCCAATCGGCCTCCTCTAATCGCCGGAGGACGGTGAGCGAGATAAGGTGAGCTGGCACGCGACCAGCCGATGGCAGATGGAGCCGCGCTAACGCGCCAGCGGCCCGGCTGACGTATGCCGACCGACCGCTGGCGCCAGCTCAAACAAAGCCCAGCTGGAGGGCGCCGTACAGCGGCGGACTCACCAGGTTGTTGTCGTCCTGGAAGGCGTAGTGGAGGTCGGTAATCCAGCGCCGGTCGCCGTAGACGAGCACATCACGCTCCTCCTGGAAGCACGCCGTCTCCACCCGCTTCAGCATCTCCCACTTGTTCAGGATCTTCATGGCGTACACCTGCCGGGAGGGGCAAGTTAGCGGCACACGCTGAAGTTGCTAGGAACAGAGATCCATTGCCGGTCCGTTCTTTTGCCATGCCACGCTTTGTCTGGAGTCAGCAGGCGGGAGAGGTGGTATACTTAAGGAAACCAGCAACCCTGTGTGTCAACAATTCCATCGACATACACTAGTGTTGGTCGGATCATTGCACAACGCGCCACGGGGGCTGGTGGCGTGGTTCATATAGTGGGTATAACGGGCAGCCAGAGACGCAAAACGGGCTGCTGACAACAAAACTGGGATTCGTTAAGATCGGCAACAGTGCTTTTAACAAAGATGGCACCAGGGATTGGCCAAAGTCGGCCCGATACCGAAATCCCGCAAGGAGACAACGATTCTAATCGTGTCAATCGCATCTCACAAAGATAAAGATAATGCGAAACATGGAATTTGGAATGTCACATGAACCTGCACAAAACGTACTGTCTTGTCAAAACAAATCAGCACCGACGTGGGAAGACGACACGTCCCGTGACGGCCGATACCGTCGCGGGACAAGACAGCGCGAGGCTCGGAGCGACTGGACCATTCGATCGACCGCGGGTGCTGACCTCCCAGCACGACACGCAGCCAACGGTGAGCCGATGTCCGCGCACAGCCCTCGGCCATTCGGGTCACACATGTCACGCCGCCTGAAAAAGTCGAGCAATTCGCCCGCGGAACGTCTGTCGCGCCTTCAGGCGGCGCGCTCGCTCGCCAGTAGCCGATCAAAGGAAAACAGGGACGTTTCGCCATGTGTCCATGTGTCGCCCGACCCCCGACCACGTACCTTTTCCGTGGCGCGCATCTTGACGACGCACACCTCGCCGAAGGCGCCGCGACCGATGACCTTGAGAATCTCGAAGGCATCGCGGCACAGTCGCAGCGACTTCACGCGCTGCACCACGGGTCGCGCTGCAACAGACACGGCCGAGTCAGCGACAGAGCGGCGATCGTTCGGCAGCCGGTGAGCAGCAGATCGGAGGCACGAGTCAGCGGCATTGTCACACTCGCGCACGGACGGACCCAGGTCACTGTCACGTCACGGACGGGGCGGCAGCCGGCTGTTGTCACGCCAGTCACGTGTCGGTGTTCACCAGCGGACGACCGGGGCTGGTCGTCGTCAAATCAGAGCCCCTTCCACGGAGGATAGTCAAGCCAGCAGTTCGTCAGGATTTCACCCGACGATGAACGGGTCAGGTACTGTCAAACTACGAGCACAACCATGGCCGGTCACTGTTTAACCACGCGTCAGCGGTACACCACCAGATGCCACAGCGGGGAGCGGGTTGCGGTCTGTCCAATCAGGGGCCCTCCCAGTGGGTCGTTATCATCCACCCCGCGTGTCCCTGTTTAACCAGCGGCGGAGCGTTGGGTGGGTCATTGCCAAAGCGGCGTCACTCCAACCCTGATAGCTGGGCAGCCGGCCCGTTCCGGTCAACAAAACCGGCCTATATCGGCCGCCGATAGGGGAGCATCCGGCACGCGGGCAGCGGCCGTGTCCTCCGCACACGCTCGGCGCGGCCGCGGCCGGCGCCGGCCAAACACGGCCCGGCCCGCACCTTTGCGCCATCGAAAATAAACAGCCGTGCAGCGCCGGGGCCGGCACAACAGGCCCCCGGCGGCCCCGGGGTCAGCGGAGACTGTCCGCCGGAGAGCCGCCAGAGGCGCGCGGTCCCAGTACGGCGCAGCGCGTCTTTGTTTCGGTACCGGCCGCTGTCGGCACAGAGTGACTGCCGGTGGCGGCGCCGTGGAGGAGGCACCACGCGGCACGGCAGGAGCACGGCGGGGAACGTCTTTGTTACCGTAATGTCGGCCAACGGGGACGGCGAATAACGGAACAAACAGACGCAGCGACGCCACTTCGACTTCACTCATCGTGTGCTTTCTTTCGGAGTTAGGAGATGACGTGATGCCAGGAGGGATGGATGACCCGTTAAGAAATTAAAAAAATCTACATAATCGTAGCCACTGGAACGTCTCCAGGCGACCGTTAACTCTGCAGCCTCACAGAAATCCGGGGCTTCATCCAATCACAAAATACAGGAAATCAGACGCTCCTGCAGCACGAAAAAATATCGGACGGCGTTCCCGACGTCACGCACCGCAGAGCGCAGTACGTGATCTCCGACGGGTCTCTGCCGGAGCGTCTATTTTGTCCGGCCCGTCAATCAGGAGCCGGCCGGCGCGTGTTTATTTTCATCCACAGCAATTAGCGGCAGCGGCCGCCGCTGCCCAGCTGCCGGCCGACATGATGCTGCCAGCCGGCGGCACTCCCGGCCCGACCCGGCCTCGGGTCCGCAGCCGCTCTCGGAACGGCGCGGCGGCGGCCCGGCCCGGCGGCGGGGGAGCGGCCGCCGCCGCCGCAGGAGGCCGCCCACCCGCGCCGCCCTCCGGCTATTTCGGGCGCCCGCGTCGCGGCCGACGCGCGCCGCGGATAATACCCCGCCGCGGCGACACTGTCCAAATAAATAGCCGGCCGGCGGAACCGCGCGCCCGACGCCGGCCGAGGCAGCGCAGGCCCGGCTCGGCGGCCGTGTCCGCAGCCGCGCCCCGCCCTCAGACGTCGCGTCGACGGCTCGGCCGGCGCCGGACCGCGGACGACCGGGCCGTCCGACGCCGGTTCACTGTCGCAGCGGCCCGGCCGGCGGCCGCAGTGCTATTGATCGGGCCGGCGGCCGGTCGGGGGGCGAGTCTGACCTCATCTGGCGCCGGCCGGCCGCCGCGGCCCGCACCAGCTGATGCCGGCGCCTCCCGGCGGCGGCCGATCGCCGGCCGGTCACGGCGCAGCGCCGGGCAGACGCGCGAGGCGCTGGACGCCTCGTCTCGCGCGTTTTCAATGGAGCCGAACCGAGACCCTCCGCCTGATCCTCCGGTAATCCCTTTCCTTCAGGGGCGGACAATAGGTTTCAGCCAGCCACATTCGTCTTGGACGGTGGGCTGACGCGCGAGATTAATGGCATTATCCGACGCAGTGTTCGCCTGGAAGCGAGCAGAGCCTCAGAAAGAAATGTTTGAAGACGGGCCATGAACTGCTTAATGCGAAGAAAAACGAAGGTCCTTTACACGTGGAGGAGGCGTCGATTTCTCCAGCCGCTCATCCATGGAGTAGGTGTCCTATCTCTCAAATAACGGTTGGAAGAGCCCAAATCTCAGGAGCCAGAATCCTCGTCTCCTTCAACTCATCCCATCTCTTCTGCGTGTGCAAACAGTGCCTTTTTGGGGACACCCTGTGGGACGAAGCATTACAAACAACGCTCCACGTGTTCTCACAGTGACGGGAGATCGACCAAAACATCCAGCGATAAGGAAATCCGCACTCTTTCGTGCACAATCACGTTTTCCGGCCCATCAGCATCAGCATCGAATATCGTACGTCCTGACCAATGACATTCACCAGCCCTGTCGCCATATTAACACCCACCAATCTCTCCCCGCTTTATGACCTACATCGCCTTCATCCACGATGATGATCTGAATCCTTGGCTGATGACCAGCAGCACTCATCTGCCCCAGCGGTGGCACACACCGTTCACATCCCAACTGGTGAAGTTCATCCTCCCCGCTGGTATCTGGGGACAGGCGAGCCTTCCCTCACTTGCCGACCGAGTAGCCATGGCCTGCCGGATACCGCAGATTTTACTTCTGCCCGGGACAGAATTGGTTAACAGCGCTACACAGAGCCGGATTCACGGATGGACTAGACACGGTGGTTTCTCAGGGTGGCCGAGTACGGCAAACTCGGACAATTTTTCCGATTAGAGATGCAAATCAGCTTCCTACATATAAAACTCTCAAACTATTAACATTCACCTCATCATCTACCTGCCTCCCCCCACACCCAAGCAACTGGCCCGTCTCTAATTGGCCAGCTGGATCAGCTTCAGGCACCACTCAAAGCCCCAAGGGTTGTGGTCAGCAGTCAATGAAAGGGTCAGTTTCCAAAGAGGCGGAAGGAACGATTACAAATGCAGCCACGAAACCGATGATTCAGCCGTGGATCAGGGATGCAAGAACATCGATTCAGTGAATTATCTCCACATCAGCTTACGGGCTACAGTTCGTAACAGCCGGCTCGGCGCCGCGGTCAGGGCAATCTACAATGACGCAGGGGGTTCCGGTTCCGACCGCAGGGGAAGGGGGGTATGCAGCCATGTCTGTCCGGCCTGCCCGCAAGGGTCTGTCCGGCCTGCCGCCCGGGACTGCCCGGCTATGTCCTGCCTGCCGCCGGGGTCTGCCGAGGTCTGTTCTGCCTACCCCCGGGGGTGTGTCCAGGTCTGCCTGCCTCCTGGGGTCTGTCCGGGTCTGTCTGCCCGCCGCCGTCGTCTGTCCGTCCGCGGCGGCTGGGTCTGTCAGACGGCGCCCTGACACGTCCCTGGCCGACGTCAGCTGCCGACGGAGCCGGCCGGACGGCGCCACCCCGGCCGGCACAAGGTCGAGCCCGGTCGGAAATAGCGCCGCCGGCTGGCGCCCGGGCCCGGCTGGTTAGCGTCCGGCGGGCGCGGGCGGCTCGGCCGCGACTGCGGGCTGCTGCCGTCGCCGCCGCCGCTGCCGCCGGCCCGGCGAGTGGGCCAGGCGTCAGGCGGCGCCGACCGGCCGCCGCCGCTATCTCCTGATCGGCGTGCCGCTCGGCCGTGTGGCGCGTGAAGCAGGTGCCACTCGCGCGCCATTTGCACCGCCGCGACCGCCCAACAGGCGGCGCCACGCCGTCCGGGCCCGCTAGGACATTATTCCCGACAGCTGAGCCGCCTCTGCAGCGGCCGCGCCCTGCTGCGGCGGTCCTGTCACGGCCAGCCGATCCCCTCCGCTCTGGGCGGCATCGACCAGCTGACTGGGCCTAATGGCAGCCGGCGGAGCGGCGGCGGCGGCAGCGGCGGCGGCGGCGGCACGGTCTGGCATCGATTGCGCGGCGCCGGCCACGCCCCCGTCCAGCTGGCCCTGTTCTCTGCGCTCACACGAGCCCGTCCCACCACGATCAGCCCAGAGTCGGACTCTAATCGCACGCACAGACCAATCACGCCCGACTCAGTGAGGACCTACCGGCCCGCACGGTCCCATTATATTTCCGCCAGAGTCAGGCTCTACCTGCAAGACCCAATCACGCTCACCTCAGAATCTAACGGCACACACGGCCCCATTACGACGAGGGTAGTCAGGCTCTAACGGCACACATGCATCACAAATCACCCTGCCGTTCAGGTTACAGCCAGACTTTAACAGCACAGAAGCATAACACAATCCCCTTACACTCGGCTGGAGTTCAGTTCTATTCCAACCTCCTATACCACCGCGGGAAGTCGTACTCCGACGCCCCACAAAGTTCAGGTCAGTCATACTCCTTCAACACGCAGACGTGACCTTAACATCCCACCGTCAAGGCGTCAGATTTTGACAGCGCGCAACGCCCCATCCTGCCCGCCTGAATCTCTGATCTCTCCCAGCGGCCGGCGTCCACCACTGCGGCCACGTCCGCGTCACGATCCCACGAAACGCGGCGTGGCTCACCGGCCGGGAGCAACGCCGAGGCCGGGGCGTCACAGGCCGCGGGCACACACGCCATCACCAGCCGGCCGGAGAGTCACGCCCGCCAGTCCGTCCCTCCCCGTTCTCGGCCTCCCGGGAACACCCGCAGCCGCCGGAACGGCCCGTACAACCGGCACCCCCGGCAGGGGTTCACACCCCATCGCGCACGAGTCTGCCGTGGGCGCGGTGTCATACTCGAACAGCACACATGGCACCTCCCTTTCCCGGGACGGAGCGCCACACCCCAGCGACCGCTCCTCATACTATTGCATGGAATGAGCCATGCCAGGCGTCGCACCGTGCAAACCAGCGAGGCAGTAGCGGACGAAATGACGACAGGCTCTGCACAGAAACCAAACGTCCGAGCCACGGCCGACGTCAGCCGCGACGGGACACCACCGCGACCGGCGCCGCAACAGGATCTCACGCCCCCCCCCCGTCCAGTTCGACGAAGCGGGGCCACCATCAGTGAGGACGGCGTGATTCGCGCGGACCACGCGACACCTGGACGCCACCGGCCGGAGCGAGGGTCACTCGCCACAGCCGGCGCCTGATTCACCTAACGAGCGCTGATTATGCCCCGTCAGAGCCCGGCGAATGTGGGCCGGCCGCGGCGCCGCCGCGCGGGAGACGCCGGCAGCGCGCCCGGCCGGACACGCCCCGCGGCATCCCGACGGACCGCGCTGAGTCAGCGGCCGCCGAGTGAGCGATCCGGTCCGGCGGCGGCTGCACCTGCACTACACTAACAAATCGGCGCAGCCAGCCTAGCATCAACAGTCACGGCCGCAGCGCCGCCGACACCGACCGCACGGCGTCAATGGAGGCGGCCGTCCCGCGCAGAACCGACGACGCCGGCCGGCACAGACTAAACACGGCGTCCCAGACACGCTGGGCAGCGACCGGTCCGGTCAGCGCGGACCCAACATCCCCCCAAATATCCTGACCGGCCGAGGTCACCGGTCCGACCGACGCCGGCGGCGCCACACATCCGACCGCACTGGTGGCCCGACCGACAGCGGTGGGGGCCACCACGGCGTGACGACGCCGGCCGGCCAGCACCCCGTCTGGACCTCGCCGCAGATTGCGGCGCCGGCGGCAGCGGCAGCGGCGGCCGCCCGCCGCCCGACCGGGTGACGAGCGCCCGCTCCGATAGCAGTGCAAGATACGGCCGGCGTGCTCGCGTGCGGCCGTGCGTTCGCCGCGTGCAGTTCCACGGGCCGTGTCACGGCTCTGCGGCCTGCGGCCCGCGGCCGGCGCGCTGTGCAAATATAGCGGGTCTCGCGCTCCTCTGGCCCGGCAAACACGGCCGACCGGAGCTCGGCCGTGTGCAAAGCCGGCCATCTCGCCCACGGCCGGCAGCTTCTGTGCAGCGCGCAAACCGCTCCCGTGCGGCGAGCGAGCGCGTGATGTCGCCGTGTTCTGAAGGCGGGGCGGCCGGTCCGTGCGTTCTGCGGACGCGTCATGAGATCGCAGCTGACAGCGGCTGGTTAATGTGCAAACGCAGCCGGTCTGGCTGACATGCGACGCCCAAATACGGTCCATCTGATTGTCGCGCACTGCACAATAGCAGATCACCTTCTCCGTCCGACTCGACTGTCGTGCAACAGGCAAAACGTGCACCAGAGCCTTCCATACCTGGAAAGAAGGCCATGACAGCGTCTCAGCCACGGCGCATCCCGAAGAGGATGCACCAGCCCACCAGTGACGCAGCGGGCGGCGGTCGAGTGGGACCAGCCTTCCCGTCTCTGCCCGGCCCGCGGCGCCAGGATGTGGCCAACCGGCCGGCGGCGCCGCCGGCGATGCGGTCGCCGGGTCTGCCCACACGGCCGCCCCCGTGCGGCGGCCGCGCTCCGGCCGGCGTCGCTTTCGACTCTCGAGCGGCGCCGCTCTGGCGGCGGTGCCGCGCGCCGGCCGCCGCCGGCCCAGGGCGCGCACCCACCGGCCGAACGGTCCATGTTCGACCTCGGACCTACAGGACAGACTCCCTAACCCGTCAGGTGGCCTCTGAATTTCCCCGTCCACCGCGTAGCTCCCACGCGGAGAAGAACGCCGGTCGGCCCGGTCCCGGTCCAGGTCCGCCTGCGCCGTGTTCAGCGCTGTCTGCCACGCACCACATACCGGACCTGGTGATGGTCCGTCACGACGGAGGGAAATCACGGACATTATGCCCGGCGACGACCGGTCCGGCTTCACGAACAACGCATCTTTTTTATTTTTGAATTATCTTTTATTTACAGACGGCGATTACCAGCGAAGAAACGTTGAAGACCGGGCCAGAAGTGCGCATGCGTGACATCCATATTCGGTATTTAACACAACACCCGTCCTGAGGGGCTAATGTTCCTCGGTCGGACAAATCAACTGGGAGTTGTCAAGACGTGGCGGACGACGACCCGGCGACCGTCTCCTGGCATCGATGCCAGCCCCTAACGACTAATGCTCCGCCAAAGGGACGCCTGCCAAGGTCAATTCTTGGCGCAAACATCAAGGAGCAAACGATCCGTTAAAGCGTCATACCGCGCATAATTCAAAGTACCACAGCGCAGTCTATTTTGAGAATTTATCCCCCAGGTCTGAGGTACTGACGCTATGACCGTCCGTCCCCGCCCAACAAGACTGCTGCGCGACGCCTTTGCCGGGAGGTGCCTTTTCCAGGGGGGGGGGGGGCTTTCAAACATAAGTATCGGGCCCCCATTTTTTCTTCTGAGGGTAAAGGCGCTGCTGGTATGCCACCTCGATGATTGTTCTCGTCTTTGCGTCCAGTAACAGCTTCAGAGAATCAAGCCCATACGCGTGAAGCCGGTAAAAAGGATGGAAGAATACAACACCAAAACTCTCTTCCCAGTCCGGCAGCCCTCCATCGCATTTTCAACACCAGCACGTCAGAGGTCGCGACAACACGGTATAAAGCACGACTGGACGCCCGCCAGGACCCCTCGAAATTAGCTCTCCGCCGTCAGCCGGCGGCCTGGCGGCGGCGCTGGCCGGCCGTGGCTCGTAAAGTGCAGCAGCCGTGGTCGGGCGCACACGCGCCGCCGCCGGCCGCTCATTGTGAACACTGCACCGGTCTGATGTGGCGTGACAGCGTCCCGCGGCCCACCGGCGGACCAGGAGACCCCTGATCCGCAACACAGTGGACCAGCAGACCCCGAACCGGCAACACGGCAGACCTACAGACCCCGGACCGGTAACACAGCAGACCAACAGACCCCGGACCCGCAACATGGAGGACCAGTAAACCCCTTATCTGCAGCACGACAGACCAGCAGAGCTCTGATCGGCAGCACGGTGGACCAGCACACCTTGGACCGGCGCGGAGCGAGCCAAACGGCCCGGGGAACAGTACAGGCAGCAACTGACCCAATGCACAGTCAGAGAGCGGCCGGCGACTGGTCGGGGGGGGGGGGGGCGACCCCGACACCTGTGGCTCGGCCGCCGAAGTGGCCGCGTCGCCGCCACCGCCGTCCGAGCGGAGCCGGAAGCGGAGGACGGCACCGGGCGCCGACTCCGGCGGGCGGCGCGTCCCCGGCTGGACGGTGGCCCCCCGTCGGATGTCGTCAGAAACGTCACGCTGCAGCGTCGCAGCCGCTGCTGGCCGCCGGCCATGTCGTCTTCTGAGACCGCGGGGCCGCCGCCGCCCGGCCGGCCGGCGTCCCGGCCGACCTACCATCCCTCACGGCGAACAATCGCCATAATCCGCCGCTAAAGACCGATGGGCGGCAGGCGGCGGCCGCGCCGTCTACCGCCGCCGCCGCACCCGGCCGCTGGTATTTCGGGCCGCGCTCTGTCGCAACCGCGCGGCTCTGCAGCGCCGGCCGGCGCGGCGCCGCCGCGGCCGCCCGCCCCGGCACGCACCATTCATGAGTCACAGCGCCAAGGAAGCGGAACCGGCTCGACAGCGTCCATCACCCCTGGCCGGGCGTGAGGGGGGGGAGGGGCGGAGCTCCGCGCCCGGTCCGTCCGGCGGCGACGAGCGGCCGCGGCGGCGGGCCCGCTCCAAGACTGCGGGCCGCGCCGGCCGCCGCCGGTGGCGCGGCGCGGCAGCCGGCCGGCCGCCGAGGCCGTTGCTCTCGGTACGGTCTCTGGCGGGCGGCGGCGCGCTGCCGGAGACCGTACGGCCGGCCGGCCGGTGCCGGCTCGCGGCCGCCGCCGCCGGAAGCCAGCTGATGACCCGTCCGGTCACGGGCCGGATGCCGGACACGGCGCCGCCCGGTGAGAACAAGCTCGGCGTGTGTGTGAGAACGGCGCGGCGCCCGGCCGGCGGCGGCGGCAGAGCCCGACCAGGAACTCCAGTCCGGCCTGCCGAGGTCCGCTGCCGAGCACGTACCCGCAATCAGGTTCCAGGAGGAATTCTCGGAGAAGCCACACGCTGCAGATTGTAGCAACATTTCGTCAATAGACAGTTCAAGCTCTGAGTCCCGATATCAGTCTAGGATGTTCAACTTATCGCGCTACTACGTACTGCCCTTGTCGGCAGAAACCCCTACGCACGAGTGCAAACGACTACGTCATCCGTTGAACAAAACGCGACAATGCGGCGCTCGCTGGGACATAGGCACACACACACACACACACGCGCGCATAACCGTGTCTTAGGCTTCGCGGGCTCCGACTGACACATGGGTGAGCAGTTTCGTTTTGTCAAAGCCGTGTAGCGTCTTTTCCGCGAAAAGACTGGTTCTCCTCGTAAATCCGCACTGAGGGTCTAGCAAACCCAACCACAGCACAGGGTCCTACTCTACCAACCACATCCTGCCACAGTACCCAAATCCCTTCCGACGCCCACTGTGTCTCGTGCCCAGAGCCCGTAGCCGGGCGGCCAGAGTTCGGCGCGAGGAGCCGGGGCCGGCGGCCGCACGCGCCCGGCCGGTGCCGCCGGCCGGGGGCGCCGGACGCGCCGCCGCGGCACACGGCCCGCGCTGCAATTAGTCCATTCATGAGGCTGGCAGGGCGGTCGCGGGGCCGCCGCGGGTCCTGCGCCGTCCGCAGACTGGCTGCCGTCGCGGACCGGAGCACGGCACGGCGGGGCCGGGCAACGCGTGGCATCAGCGCCGGATGGTGGTGACGCATGGACTGACCAGCTCTCACCATGCTGTGGATCAATGCGTGAATACCAAGCATGAGCTGACTCCGAAAAATCGGAATAGGATCTATTAAGACTTTTTTGGCAAGATTTTCAGAACTACGGTGAGCGCCTTCTCTAATAATTTCCCGAAAAGGAGAGCTCATTTTTTATAATATTTCTTTAACTCTACGCGCAAATCTCATATCGTAAGATTAGTGGAGCTCGGTTTACGAAAAGATGGCTGGGTTTAATTAGTATAGGGCAATATCTTTCGGGCAGCATCAGATGACTAGTCGTAATGAGTACTGCAGCAGTATGTGACGGCTACCATCTGCTCAACACCACTACGCTAGTGTTCAATGTATAAGAAACTGAACATTCCCACACAGTGTTGGAGACCTGGTTTTTCTTCCTGGCGTCGGAGTACAAATTCCCTTTTGGAGTATACAAATGTCATGCGTTTATGTGAGAATCATGGATTAACTTGGTGATCTGCAAGCATATGTGGCCAACAGGGGCGGATCCAATGGCTCCGTTTGGGGGGGGGGGGCAAACCATTCTCCTGGGTCTAAATGGTAGGTCAGCAGAGTCGCTGACCGGGGGAGGGGAAGGCAGCTGACCATGTGTTCAGAGTGTACTTCAGCGGCCGAATGAGTGGTAAACCACCCATCGGGGGGGGGGGGACGCTGGGCAACTTCAAACTCTGGTTGAGTAGGAATACCCATGTCTTTTGGGGGAGGGGCAAATGACCATTCTGGAGTACAATATTTTTCTTGGAGTCTAATGTTCTTGGTGCTCCTTGATTTCACCTGACGGTCACAAGCCGACTTTATGCCGCGCGACACGGTCCGACACGGGGCGCCCTCGTCTCCGCTGGCGCCCGCGCCGGGAGCGTGACTGCCGTGACCGCCGCCCCGTCTGATGCTGGGAGTCACCCTGACCGGCGGGCGCCGGGCAGAGCGGCCGGGCCCGGCGGCTGCCACACCGATCGACGACCGACACGGCACACACGCCGCGCCGCCCCGTCGACCTTGATCGGCGACAACAGTATTCCGGCCGTGTCGCGACGGCAGGCGGGCGCCGATACGCCGCGGCACGACCGGAAGGAGGGAGGACTGGCTTGCACACTTGTGATTCATAAAACTGTGAATCAAATCGATTCTGATTCATCGCCCAAGAAGATTCTGACTCCGATTCAAAACGGACAACAGGGAATCGATTCGATTCCGATCCAAAACCCATTTTAACCGGAAGGAATCGATTCGATTCACGATTCACAATTTGACTCAAAATTCAATTCTCTGGGGAGTTACGAAAAATGTGCTTGTATTCTTTCTTTTGTCATAAATGCTACAGCCTAGTCCGGGGTCCTGTGCAATGCCAAGGCCAGCTACAGATTACAGGATAGGTAACAGTAGGGAACAATGATAAGGTGCACCATATGCTGGACATTTTTACGCACGGACAAAGAGCAATGCGCCGAAGACAAGCAATCACCCAAAGCTGAATCATCTTAGATCTATTGCTAATTATAATCAAGTTACATTTAATAACAGAATACGAGCAGAAAATTTTGAAGAGAAATCAGCACTAACATAGGCTCTAACAGTATGAACTTATGGCCAAAGCATCTATTTGGAATGAAGAATGCACAAATTTTTGTGCCAGCTCTACCAACTGTCCAAGAAACATTTAATTTTCCATTGTACTATGGCTGACATTTTCATTTTCCTGTTTTTTGGCTTTCTTTCAATCCGGATGTACCTTATAGTTACTCTCACACAGAATGGAAATACATTATCTGATTTATGCGGTACAAAAGCATGCGTTCAATGAACCAGCATTTGGGGATTTAACTGCTGGACATCGGCCAAACTTACGAGGCCAAAGAAAGCATGTAAACAAAATCGACGAGAGAAGAGATATTCTCTTAATGTTCCCAAAGCAACTCTCGCTGCCCTCACTAGTCACTAAACGCAATATCACACAATATGCTGCTTCTATATCAACAGCTCAAAACGTCAAAATTGTTGCATACATGTCCACTGGAGTTCACCGAGCTACTGAAATTCCACCTTGATTGTTCTGTAGATGAAGAGAAAAATAACCTCTATCGACGCTCATTCGTAGAACCCGCAGAACAACACAAATGATTATTAAACGGTACTGCAGCCTTTCTGCCACCAAATCTGCCTTTAAGGTGATGAAAAAAAACAACTCGTGAAGTAGGAGATTACCTTAATCCTCGTCTAAAACCACAACAAAATGTAATCTGGATTTGGTGATTGGATTACCACAAAATTACGCTTAGATGCAAGCACAAAAAAGAAAAAAACGATCGTCAAATGCTTACCACTAGGCAATGCTACATTAACAGCGCATCAGCCACAGTGAACGTCATGCAGGCACATGCTATCAAGTCCTGTACAAGGTCGCAACGCAGTATACGCGTAGATCTGTAACAGGTTTAGCACTGAGGAAAGGGAAGTAAAATGTTACGTAGGGAGTTGTGGCCTAAGCATTAGTTATGTCTGCAGAATGCACACATTTTTATGTTACGGCAAAGGAAGTATTTCATTTTTCACTGTGACATACTCACTGTAACTGTCATTTTCTATTCTCATGTAGTTCTACGCTTTGCGCTGATAGGCACTGTGGCTATTTTTGCAACCATTACCCGTAAATTGTCTCGTTTCATTAGGTACCCAAATCATGCATTCTGATGAATCACCATTTGAAAACCGATTCCGGGGATCGATTCACAACATCTTAGTGAATCGATTCGATTCTGATTCTTGTCGCGAAAGGTGATTCGGTTCTGATTCGGATTCACAGTTGTCGAAAAGTGAAGCGATCCTAATTCTGATTCACGAAAAGAGTCGGCGAATCAGAATCGATTTGGATTCGATTCTGAATCGCTTACACGCCTTCTGGCACGGCTCTCCTCCGTCCCCGCCGTCGGCCGGGGGGACTTCCCCCCGTCGAGGCGAGCCGTCCAACTCATGCCGCCGTTCCCTCCCTCGCTCGCCGGCCGCTCGGCGACGGCGTTTCGGCCCGATTTCTCGAGCCCCGCATCAGACCGCCTTCCCGACCACGAGCCAGATTTCCTGTCTAGATGTGGAACGTGCAGGTCCGTTTCCATAGATAGTCCCGCCACGAGCCGTTTGGCGTGCGCTCAACAGCGGCCTTGTCCGTCCGCTAACGGCCCCACGCCGCTCACCTCCGCCGCGGCCTTGCGTCCCGCGGCCCGCTACAGCTGCCAGACGGAGCTCGTCAGCGCATCGGCACTGAGTCTGTCTGGCCGCCTGTTCAGAGGCCGACCTGAGGCCGAGAAGGCCGGGCGCGGTGTCGGACCCGCCAGGCGGCGCCGATCACACGCCCGGCTCCGCGCCGCTCCGGTGCGGGTCCGGCCGGCTCCGCGTCACTCATGCCCCCGCTAACGGCATCGGACCGGCCGCCGCAAAAACCATGGGAAAACGGCAGGGACGGCGCGCCGAAAAATGACCGCGCGGAATTCCGATGCAATGTCGGCCGGCGAGCAGACCTTGTGCCGCTGCCGGCCCCACGGCCGCCGAAAACTCCGCACCACACCTGCACGACTTCAGTCCGTCCCACGGCGGCGCCAACACGCCGGTCTCGCCGCGACCCGTGTGACGTCATCCGTCGGTCAGCGGTGACGTCACACGGGAGCGGGGCGGGGCGGGGCGGGGCGGGCCGGCGCGCCTCCGTCCGGAGCCGGCCGAGAGGGAGAGGGAGAGAGAGAGAGGGACAAGGCGGACCGGCGTCGGCGGCTCCGGCGCTGGCAGCCGGCGGCGGTCGGCGGGTCGAGGTGGCGGCTGGCAACGCCGGAGCCGGCCGCTGCCAGCTGCCGCGCGAGTTCCTCGCATAGCCCGCGGGCTCGTCCGCCGGGCGCCTCTGCTGCGGCGGCGGCGTCGCGCCGCCCGCGGCCGAGGCTGGCCGGGAGGGGGAGGGGTCTGCACCCCCTCTCCGGCCAGCAGGGCGCTACTATCGCCCCCGGCGTCGGAATGCCATTGAGCAAGTCAGCAGCCGCCCGGCTGCAGGAATGCTACTTGTTGAACAAGCTTGAGCATTGCACGATCGCCCTGCTTGGGCGCCGTAACTCCAACGATGACGGCAGAGGTCTCTTGCACAATGGAGCTCCACGTGCAGTGCACGGGTGCCACTGCTTTCCCGTCTTGACCTGTGCTCAGGTATGCCGGGGAAAGGCATGGTGATGCCGGCTCGCGAGCTCTCACCTTCGCAAGCCTGTCCAGTGCGGAGCGCCACTTTAACAGTTCTTTTCAAACTTGACTATAAGAAGTCCCAATGGCAAGCCTCCTTGCCGGGCATAAACGCTTCCCTGATTTCACCATCGCCAAAACCAACGAGTATTTCGGCTACCACGCACACAGATCGGATCGGTCTCAAAAATCGCCCCAGCGCACATTGTCCCGGCAAACCGACCCGGCGCTGCCAGCGACGCCGCGGACCGCCGCCGTGGCCAGGGGCAGACTCACCGAACTCGAGGAAGTCGGAGACAGTCTTCTCGCGGCGCAGACTCGAGTTTGCGCACTCGTCGTACAGCACCACAAGCACGTCGAGCAGCGTCTCTGTGGAGAACATCTGGCCGTCGGCGCGGCCGGCGTCCTGCAGGAAGAGCCGCTCCAGCTGGCGGAGTCGGCCCTCGGGCCCGGCCTCGGTCGCCTCCGAGGCGCTCATGGCCGCCGGCAGCAGAGCCGCGCTCTCAGCAGAGGGCGGCGCCGGCTCGCTGCCGGCCCCCGGCGGCCTCCTGCCGCCCGTCAGCGGCGCCGCGCGGCCCGGCCCTGCCGCGGGAGAACACCCGTCAGCCCGGACACGGCGCACCGCACCGCCAGTCGGGTGACGGCACATCACACAGTCAGCCGGGCCACGGCGCATCATCGCCCCACCACAGGCAGGCCAGCAGGAGTAGGTTATCGGGGGCAGGTTATCAGGGGGCAGGCCAACAGGAGCAGAACACTTGGGGCAGGTCGACAGGGGCAGGTCAGTAGGGGCAGGTCAGGCCAGACCTCAAGGCCTGGCCAGCATGGTCCGACCAGCAGGTGCAATGGTCGGGAGAAGTGACTGTATCACGTCCTGACCTGGTCAGCTGATGTCTGATGGCATTTCACCTGATATTGTCTCCATCACAGGGGAGTTTTCCTCACCAAAAACAATGCACAACACTTGTTCAAACAGTGTGATATGCACTTCACTCCAGAGTAGACAGGCAAAGAGCTCCGTACATTCGAGCCAGAAGGAAAAGTCTGCAAAGAATGCTGAGGAACAATGCAGCACTACAGATGGGGAGCACAATCAGCACAAGCATGAGGGATCATTTGTCTCAATGGAAAGCACTACCAGGGTCTAGTACAGAACAAACGTGTTGCAACATTATGAGGAAAACAGCAAACAATGTAATCTCAGATCAAAACAGGATGGGATGAACAGGAGTGTCTGGACATGAAAATAATTCATATCAGTGGGAGCACAAAATCATTCACAATGATGTGACAAAGAGCAAGAGCTTAACAATGGTGTTCAAATCACATGTTGCTAAAGAGAAGGCAAAACAGAGTTCACCATCATTCTTAATTACACCATTCTTGCCTACATGACATCTGCAATGCAATGAAAAGCTCCTTCATGAACAGCATCCCAAAACAGCAAAACAATTATCTCCTTCAATGGCCATTCTTTCTGATGTTCTTATTTACATAAAACAAATTCTTTTCATTCTCAAAATCCAATGCTATTAGGGATATCTGGCAAAAGCACTCAAAAATGTCAGTCATAAGCAAATTTCACTTGCTACATTGCAAATGAATGAACATTTTTGTAGCATTCTTTAAGAATGTTTTGTGGTAAACTCTGAGGAAATCCAATACCAGCATATAAGTCCCACCATGATGTTACACACACATAAACACTTCTGCAAAGGTAATGTCTGTGACATATCTGTAGTATAAACAAGCTGTTGCTGCACTGATAACATCATGAAAGAAACAAAGTTCAATAAAATGAAAGTTGTACTTAGAACCAGAAGTAAATTCTAAACATTTTGACTTCAACATTATAGCCCCAAATGTGATCAGATTCATGCTTTCCAATGACTAACATAAGCTTCCATCAACAATGAGAAAATTTCAGTTGTGTATGGAAAGGTACATATTTTGTGTATTGAATGATTCATCAGAATATTCAATGGAGAACATGAATGTGTCATAAGTCAGTGAAGTCAACATCAGGAAAAGTGCAATTTTTGGTGCCAATAGCACCAAAAAAAATTGACTACCAGGGTCAAAAGAATGCTTTCTTGATCTGATCTTACCTAAGGCCAAAATTCTGTATCCCTGGCACAAAAATTCATATTCTGCATGATGGAAATATAAACCATTTATGACAGAAACTAGCCATTTTTCATCTGCAACTTCTCTGCAGTACAGATATCTTGCTCTCAGCAATGACATGCTAAATGAATTTTCTGACACAATGAAACCCAAGCATCATGCCTATGAATGATCTCCACAAATTATCTGAAGGCAATACAATGAAAAATTTTTACAATGCAGACACCTCATCAACATCATGTCTGATCCACCTGCATTCCAAACCATTCCAGACAAAACATTATAATGGTGTCACTCCAAAACAGCTAGATGAACACTGCTCAATTCCATTTTGATGACTTCTCTACATTACTGATGCAGACTACTCGTAATAAGAACTAGCAGATATACCAAACAAAATTATTCTGTGTCATGAGGAAGGACAGAGTACATATATCATCAATGACATTTAGGAAAAAAGTGGTTGAATGAAGTTACACAGGATGTGCAGACTAGACAATGCAGCTTTCAAACAATTTACAGACCTATTTACATAGGTCTCTGAATACAGATGAAGGTCAATGGTTCATTCTTAGTGTTCTGCCAAACTTGTTAGTTCACTTTCATGTGTTCTGTCAAGACCCATGAAGACATTAATCAGAAAATTGATTTGACACCCTTTCTGAGACTGCTGACAACTTTTATTTCAGACTAAAAAGCAATGCTTTATAAGCTGACAAATTTTATTTCTGATGAAAAAACAATGCTTTTCAACCTGCCATTAACAGCAATATCCACATTTTCATGAGACATTCCTACATTCCATACTGGCTTATCACTTTCAAACATTATGCCTGTTATGACAAATATGCAAAAATGCCAATGCAGGTGCAAGGATTTCTTGCTTAAGATATGAACTTGAATTCATGACACACATCAATTTGAATGAAAATTCTGGTACCAGGATAATACATGATCATGCTCCTAGCAGGTCCTGTCCATATCAATTCAGTTTCCAGTGAGATACATGCCTCAAAGCTCACACCTCCAAAGGCAGGTAAATAGATGTCAGATGATACAACTCACAATTATCAATGGACTCATCAATGGACTTCAAACTGAAAACGCACGCATGCAGAACACAACTGAGCAATCAAGCTTACATACTGCCAGATCTTACCCAACAAGTTGGACTCGCATTTCGCGAAAAATTCGCACGATCCCGGTTACCGCTGTGAAGTGCACGAAGATGGCTGCCACACCTCAGTTTTTGTGGCTTCCCAGTACCGAAACGAACAGACTTACAGAATGCACAAGAGCATTATTACATAGAAACGACCACCTACCATCGAGAAGAACAAATGTTCGAAATCCACTGCTCTCCTGGTCCGGAAATCACGTATATCAATTTAGCACCACCTCCTCCACATCCCATCCGCTCCCAAAGCGAATCTGACTGCCTCGGGCGATTTTTGCGTCGACGACGCTCTTTGCTTGGAAACAAACTCGTGCTGACATCTATTTTCAAGTTTCTAAATTCGTAGTTCCTTCCGTCTCAGTTTTTCTTCTGTAAGGTACCCCGATCAGGCGTCCCTGCTGGCTTTATGAAAAGAAGAGAAGCAGCTTTCGTAACCAACCTCCTGCGTCCTGACCTATCGTTAACGTTATTGCCATCAACAGGAGAATCGACCCTGAGATTGTCTTATCATTATAGGTAAAAAGAACAGAAAAGTTAGCTCGGTACCACCTGGGGGACGTCAAATAGGGCACCCATCTCGGTTTTTCGTGAATAACTTCTGAACCGTGAAAGCCAGTCCAATCAGACATTCCATACCTGTTTATCGATTGATCCTGTATATTTTGACATCAAAACCATTTCCGTACTAGGTCAGGTCATGGAGATATGACGTCATAGGTGTGCCCTTGCAAGCATGTTTTTGCCTCAGGACGGTGGCGCGAATGTGCTTCGGTTTTTTTGGCAATATTCGCGAATATAATGCATGGATCATTTGGATTTACATAGGGCACAGTCCTCAAGGACATACAACCGTCACACGTCAATATTAATGGTCAGGCTAGGTCACATACATGATGACAATGGGGCTGATTTGCATAATGGGTAACAGAAGTGGTTGCTGGTGACCTTTCCATCGTTCAAGCCAGACAAGCAAATTTATACGCGCCACTCGGCAAGGTTCACCAAATGCAACGTGAGGTCATGTCAGGTATGTCAGGTCAGGTCACGCCATAGCTTGATGTAAAAATAATGGAATACGACATTGTCCATGGAAGAGCATTCGGTAGCAGCAGAGAGTAATTATTGTTCCTGGTCGGGAAAACAAAAATGACTCTGTCCTGACCTGGCTTGACCTTGACCCGATAAAGGGTAGCCAGGGGAGATTTAATATCACGTGATGTCATTTCAGTTCTGTACTTACGCGGCTAAGGATCTCAGCCAGCATGGGTGCGGTTTTCGGAAAATGATCGTGGGTGCCCAGAACTCATATAGGGACATCCAAACATTGCGTATTGGAGGGGGGACGGGGTCGTGACAAGCGTTTATGCCTAAAGTTCAGAGGAATGAATTTAAAAAGGTATTACGGGAGATAAATTACGGAAGGATGACTTCCGTAAATCATAGATGCCTTGATGGCGGCGACATCCCTAAAGGGAATATATCTGGTTTTTCCGTCAACCCAAAAACACTCTCCGGGAAATATTTAAGCTTGGCTGTGGATTATCATGTAAATGAAAGTGCATTTTGGTCATCTTAGACCAACAGTTCATGCATTTTAGTTATTGTATTTGTCGACAGTGATATCGGTAGGCAAAATACAACACAAAATGCTACAGAAAAGAGCCAATCGGCGAGCGCAAAATACCTATGTAAACCTTGGATGCACCCGACGCTGATCCAATATTCTGCCTTGCCGTATCACATGCAGTTACAAACGGCAGCGACGATTGTTTTGACACCACTAACGTATTTCGACCTATTCAGGTAATACAAACCTGAATTACCTGAATAGGTAATTACATAAGCGTATATAATATATAATAGGTAAGCGACACCTATTCATTACCTGAAAAGGCAATTCAGATTTGTATTGCCTATTCAGGTAATACAAACCTAATACAAACCATGAATTTTCATGTCATTCGTGATGGGCGCCGAATGACCCTGCAGTCGGTGCGCCCCTAAGCCCAAATAACCAACCAACCAACCATGTCATTCGTGAGAATTCAGAATTTCATGAATGACATTTCAATATAAATTGCAAGAGATTCGAAGAACAGCAGCGGTACTTGCCTGAATCCATGACAGCCGTCTTCATAATTTTGGTGTTCGTCAACTGATGTAAGCTTCGACATCGCTGAGGCTAGCGATACGCTAACCCGATTCATCGACGATTTTAGTGTTGAAAAGAAAGTGGGGTAAATAAATTAAACTTGGGCTGGCAACCAGCATACTGATCTACCTCAGTAAAATATGAGCAAAATAGGGCGAGTTGGCAAGAATAAATGGTAGCTACGCTTTGATTCATAAAAATGTTCTCTTCATTCGTACGTGCACAGTTAAAAAATCACGATTTAAGTAGATACACTCCCTTTAATGGAGCACCTTTCTCTAGGACCCGCATTGACGCATGTTACTTGGAGGATGGTGGGGAAAGCAAATGGTGAGCAAATGAGCTCCGATTATTGTTTACAGAACTGATTTTAGATGGTTAACATTTTAATTTTAACATTTTAACATCTCTTTGTGGGTGCCCCGGCACCCACAAAGAGATAAGAAATCACACCCCTGCCAGCCAGCAATTATTGCTCTTTATCAGGAAGAATAATACAACCTTCACTGACCTGACCTATAATGACCCTGACGGGATAAAAAATCAGGCAATGCAAAACAGATCATCAGAAAGTATCACTTCCTTGCTTTCTGTCACGTGGATGAACTGCGAGTTAGTATCGATCTTTGGCATGCAAAGTAAGATAAGTATTTCACCTGGCCTAGGTTGACCTTGACCCAAAATTTTCGTCACATTTTGGCATGCTTCTGATGTAGGAGATCGTGGCCTTTCGTTTGATACCCAATTGAAGGCTATAAGACCATTTTTGCCGATGATATGCTGTACGAACCGATTTCAGTTTTCCGACGTCGTGTTATGCGTTTTGCGTGACCTGTGACGTCATCGGTCACGTGACCAGGATTTACATAGTATTTTCTGAATCGCAAGACTCAGTGCTATTGACTGGTGGTAGACCGGTCGAGATCCAACGGTACACCCCAGGCGGTCGTGGGTTTAAAAACATGCTAGGCGGTGCCGGATTCAGAGCGGAGGGGAGCAGCCAGCCAAAAATTTCGGAGGGGGGAGGGTCCTCGCCCAGCGGTGGGCCCTCTCACTTGATGAGGCCCCCCTGAACCAAAATGTTAACAGAAGTTTTTATAGGAAGCTCACAGCAAGGGCAAAGCTGGCCAAAAATTTCGGAGAGCGTGTTTGGTTAATGGTGCACCCCTATCATATGAGGGAGCACCCCTATCACATGAGGGAGCCCCTTGAATAAAAACAGCCAGTGAAAATTTTACGACAATGGACGCTTACCGCTCCTAAACGTTATTAGTTGCAACCAGCCTGGCTCTTCTCCGATTGTCGATGATCGCGCCAAAAAAAAGTTTTTTACTGAGGCGGCCAGGCGTGTGGTTTCCTATCTCTTTCTGTGTGCCTCAGCACCCACACAGTTGGAACGGGCACCCACAACCTAAAATGTTATCAACGATTTCCTAAAATATGCTCCGCAGAGGTGCACCAAGGATTTTTCTGAGAGGTTAGGGAGTACGCGAAGGCAAATACGTTGCCAAAGGTGCACCAAGTCTGCCTGTCCCGCCCGCCAATACCAAATACGAAATAAGAAATTCATATAGAAGCTGGAAGCCCTCACGGGCGGAAAACTCATCAGACCAAACAAAGCGAATTGTCTGAGCGGCCTCGAAGACATTCGGGTCACGGGGCCGAGGGCAAAATTTTTCTTTTTGACAAAAAATGTAAAATGTTGTATGGGTTTAGGCATACACAATTATTCTTAAAAAAAAACACACCTGTGCCCTCCACAGCTGTCTGGGTGCCTCCTTGCAAACCACCAGGGGGCCCCTTTACAGTCCGTCATGGGGTCCCTCCACAGGCCGTAAGGGAGCCCCCCACCACAGGCCGGCAGGAGGCCCTGCAGGCGTCGACAAGGGCCGCTGCATTTCAGTAAGGGGCCCTTTCATGTTGACATGGAGCCAGCTACAGGCAGGCACGAGGTTCCTTCCGACCGACAGCGGGCTCCTACGGGCCTACAGGGCCCCATAGAACAGCAGGGATCCCTCCTCAGACCAGGCGGGCCCCTCTGAAGGCTGGCAGTGGCCCACAGGCCGACAGGGGATCCTACGGAGGGGTAGGTGGTCCCTGCAGGCCAGCAGGGAGCCCAAAAGACCGGCAGGGGTCCCCTGCAGGCCGGCAAGGGCCCTACAGGCCGGCTCGGGGCGCTGCAGGCTAGTAGGGAGTATTCCCTAAGCCGGCGGGAGGCCCCTGTAGGCCGACAGGGGGCCCCTACGGACCAGCAGGGCCCCCTACAGACCGATAAGGGTCCCTCCATAGACTTGAATCTATATATTTCATCTTTTGTCTTCTCTTGCGAACAGCTCCTGAAGCATTTTTGCGATATCCTCGGTTTATGTAAAAGTAATTTTCTAACATCCGTGGGCTTCTTCAAGCGTTTTGGGGGTCCTGGGACCCCTAAGACCCCTTAGCTAAACCACTGTAGCGGAGGTCCTTGACCGCTGTAGGTACTTATATCATTTTACCATAAATTTCACATCATCTTGATATCTAGGCTATGTTGTCCACGTAGGAGCGTTTCCAAAGTTGGCGTGACCAGAACCTTTATTTACTCAACTGCTTTCCATGCAAAACTATATAGCTACTGTTAAAATTATCCAAAGGTGGTAGGTCCCCCGCCAATCTCACGCGTAGGGCATCGCCCCTTATTTACCATGTGGGCTGCTTAGCTTATGTACTAGGTCATACGAGGTCATAATCGCCCCTTAGTTATCCTTACTGCGCGGCTTCACTAATGCGCATCACTCCACGTTTTCTGTACCAGCCGCGGTACATCCGAACTGGTGCGTCAGACGACGTGCATACCTCCCGATTTTTCTGTACGTTTTTTCTTGGCTGACGTACCGGCCTAGTTCCCTCTTGCTGGCAGCTGCTCTTTCACCGATATTATATATACGTAGCCAATGCACTGTGACGAACAGTCCCTTCCGACCGGCTGTTTGCCTCGCATCTCCCCGGAAATCTCTTCTCAACAGCATTCACGGGGGAGAGAAGAGTGAAACATGAATTGTGGTGAGTGAAAGAGTGATTATTTTACAGAACGACTTCGCTTTGCTCTTACTGGGGATACGCCTCTGCGAACTGTTAATTCGGTCGTGTGACGGACGCATGTCAACAACGTTCAGCTTTAATGCGGCAAAAGTTCAGAGCTCCAGCAAGTCGGAGAACAGGCTTAGAAACTTCTGGAAAATGAAGAGCAAGTGCTTCCTTTAATATCGAGCTAAAAGTACTGTTTCGCTGCTCACTGTACGTAATTCTTTTTGGTTTTTCTTTGAGTATACCTCGGATTATGATTCCACTCGTGCCCTTTTCTTTATCTCTTTCCATTAATCGTCATTTCAAAAGAAAAATGGGCCGCTGACCTAACTAGCAAAGTAATTGCAACGAATTCCTGAAAACTTCTTGCTCAGTGAAAGGCTTTCCCTCTATCTCATGATAAACCACGCCTCTAAATCACGTTGTTCGAGAAACGTCGTAAACCAAGAATCCGTAGCGACGATTCGCCCAGTCTCAAGTGCCGTAGAATTTAACACAAGGTGACAATCCTGATAATTAATCACAGTAACAGCCGATCCATTTGCGACCCAGTCATCTTCGCTGTTGTGCTAATAATAGTACAATAGAGTAGCTTGGCTTAATGAAATGAATTATTTTGCAGAACGACTGTCCAATAAACCAACTGTTGAGGGGAGACTCAGCGCAAATGCCCACTTAGATTGGCGCTCTCTCCTCGAAAGGACTAAGCAGATTCGTCCGCACGCTGTGGCTGTTGATCCTGCAAGCTCCTGTCCCTTACAATAACAGAGAACATCCCTGCCGTCCGGTTGATCACGAGAGACGGCGAAATATCGTCGACACAGACGACAAAGACGGATCGGCGACGGCGCGCCGACGCCAGCACACCGACCACGGACCGTTCCTCGAATTTCCGCCAGTGAATCGGCCGGCTGCGGACAGCCCGAGGCGTCGGTAGGAGGAGGCAATTTGCCAAAAAAACGCAGCGATGGTTGATCGGCACATGAAAATTATCAGTCAACAACCGTCTGGGAAAATCGCTATCACGAAGGTGACATGGTTTAGGTGAGCTGCGTTGCCTTCGCATGCCTTCGCTGCCTTGATGGAGAACGCAGAAAAAAACTGCACTATCAGCTGAGTAACGATAATTAAATGAAGTGTGCTTAAAGCTACTGCTTCTCGGTCGTTCAAATGCTGACGATCAGTCCTGTCATTCCTGTCCCATTCTGTGTTTCCGACAGAGTGAGCGATTTCTTTTTCGGTATCGAAGCAAACATCGTGTTATTTTGATTGCCATCACCAATGGCGGACACTAAAAGTAAGCACTATAAATCATATCAATGACTAGTGAGTGGTCCTACTGCATTTGACGGTTCCATTGCAGCATGGGGTCGCATCATTTCACAAACGAGCGTTGCATGTTTAACTGCGATAGCTGGTTAATGGCGACCACTTGCACTCATGATCATTCTGAGCGTCCATAGTCGATCACACAAATCAGTTTCTTGATCGGTTCTAGCCTACTCTGCCCGGCTCTGTCCAGGTCTCAGCGACGAACACCATCTGCATCTTCTCACAGTTGTTTGCGTTCCTCTCACGTCCCAGATCGGCCCTAGAGCTTCCAGCGTTAACCGCCTCTCCCTCTGATTTCAGAGCAGGCGGCGTCTCTCGGCAGCCGGCAGTCGGCTGGCGTTACGTCACGCCGGGCCGTAAAATCCCGCTGCTGGACTTCGCGGAACTGCTCGACCGCAGATACGCTCGCTGCCTCGGCCGGCGCCCGTTGCGGCTGCGACGGGGCCAGGCGGGCGTGCGGTCGGGAACTGCATCACTTCTGCTCCGCCCGTCGTTCATTGTTCCTCGCCGGTGCGGCTGAGCCGAGGTTTCGTACCGTCGCCGCTGCACTGAGCGGCTGAACGTCCTCTCTCCTCGGAGCTGCAGCTGTCTGCGTCCTCTCGACACCAGTGGTGCAGCTGCCTGCGGCCCCACGACACCAGCTGCGAAGCTGCCTGCGCTCTCTCGACACCCGTCTGCTGTGCAGCCTTCTGTGCTCAGCTGACGGTGGTCGGCCCGTCCCGGTCCGCCCCGGCGTCCGGCGCTCTCAATGGCTCTGAGGAGGCTGGTGCTGGTGGGGCCGCTGCTGCTGGCCAGTGGCGGACCACCGGCCGGCGCACAAGGTGAGTCAAGTGGAAGATGGGGATGACAGCGGGGTCCATGCCTCACACGGGGCCAGGCGGTGGAGACGGCAGGGCACATTTTACACGTCGACTGGTGGGCTCTTGACTCAGTGGCCCTCTGCAGCTTGACAGGGGTAGAATTTTCCAAAGTCCTTTGTGGGCGTAGGCAGATGCCAGGAGGCAGGGAAGCAGGGACTGGCTAACTCTAATCTCCCTGAAAACAAACAGACTTGTAGGATTTCGGGTACTTTATTTTAAGGCACCGAAATATGGATTTTTGCAAAAAGCGTAGAAATTTGGGAGCCTAGGGGGCTGATGCCCCTTGGGAACGACTGTGGATGCATTTCCGTGGTGCTTTTTTGTCATTTCGTGAATGCCCAAAGTTATATGCATATCATTTTTTTTGTACATATTAGTACATTTTTGTACCATCAGAAAGTCCAGGCATCCTTTCTGACGTAACGAACTTTTGTTTGTGGGTGCGCATACCTCGTTTGTGGATGCACCAGTCTGGTTTGTGGATGCATGTGCACTAGTCTTGCTCGTCTTTTCAAAATGTTTTTCGATTCAACGTTGCCTGGTGGTTCCCCGTTCCTCCAGGTACTACGAAGACTCTACGAGAAAAATTATGCCCTTATGATGAAAATCTATTTAGCACAGAGCCATCAAAATTTTGCTTAAAATGGCTCTGTTGAGTTGGAGTTTCCAGATTTTGCGTTTCCTCATCTTATACTGAGCCCGGTGAAATAATTCCAAGCTCTGTACCTGGTATGAACATGAAGCTTATCTGTTTTCGCTAAATCCAAGATCGACTAGTTAGTCTTCCGACGTTTTCAATGGAATCCAGGTTAATCCGTGTCATTCCAGTTAGGCTGAATAGAGGGATATCACCAAGTGTAACCACATAGTAATCAAGATCTTCACTACATGTGCGGACGCTGCGCTTTGGAACTGCCGCTAGTGACACTTACCGAAGGTAGATCCCCTGCTGAACGTACAGAGGCATTTTGGAACCAAACGCATAATTCCATCGTTATTAGTTATGATTATTATCCATTCACACAATTATTACATAATAGCAAAACAAGGAAGGAAATTCGCGTGCACATTGATCAAGTATTCTCACAATGCTGAGCCCACCATCAGGGAGGGTGCAATTTCTCAAGTTCAAGCGAGTGGAATATCAACAAGCCACATTGTTCATCCTCTTTTGGATCTCCTTACATGGAAGACCCGCAGCTGACCATTTCGAACCAGAAGTCCTCTCGTGAAGGGTTTGTGTGTTGCTGAACTCAGTTTTGGTACTGTCCTTTTTGCGTATGGTGAGCAACTGGGTTTCTGTCCGTCCCTGGATCGATTGTACGTGTCCGACATGTCTCGAAAAAATAAAGTGGCTACACGAAGTAAGATCAGCTTCTGGTTCGTTGGACGAGGTAAGACACTTTGCAGGTTCCTCCCACCCGACATCACGGCTTCCCTCCCGACGTCAGGCCCAAGCCTTGCAAAATCTGTTTGGCCTAAGGACATGGAGCAGACATCAGAGGAAAGTCAGTTACGGTAGAAATGAATGCTGTGGCCAACTTCGTCATGAAGTTCTGGGATCGGGCCGCAATTTTAGCTATATAGAAGGGGGAAATCAAAAACAGAATCATGCCACTCGAAAAGGGGTACGCCACTCTGTTGAAGAACAAGAGCCGACAGCCGAAAGAGAAGGACAAAAGAAGGAAGACGTTTTAGAAGCGGCTGGATCGTCTTCAGTAGCGGCGGAACCTCCTTGGAGATGGGGGTAGGGGTGTATATAGAGGGGATGCCATCAGGCCATGGTATCCCCCTTGGGCGTCCAAGGCATCCTGTCGAAAATAACATTTACTGGCTAACAGGATGCCCTATTAGCCTGCAGTCATACGCTTCAGGACTCGAAGGGCGGCTCATGATGCCGAAAAATGCCCGGAGGATGAGAAGAGAACCAACAACTCAGCTCAACTTAATATCAAGCAAGGGTGCGGGAAGCGGAGGTGGGGGGAGGGCAGGGGGCCCGCTTTTTCCAAACTTTTTTGAGGTTCGGTATTGACCCTATGAGCGTTGACTGGAAAGAACTGGCCAAAACTGCCTCTTTGTCCCCACCCCCTCCTTCCAACTGTAGAGGAGTAATCGCGCTCATGTCATAAAGCTATAAGGACGCCCGAATTCCGGAGAAACGCCTCCCCGAGAGCTCAAAGGGCGCCCCTGACATCTGGAAACATCCCGATGGCCAAAAGGATGCCATGAAAAATAAAAGTGCGCCCCAAAACCCTGGAGGGACCTGCCCGCGCCCGAAGGCTGAAAGGGCGCCTCTGTTGTCTGAAAAACATGTCCCGGGGTCTAAAATGACTCCCTGAAGAATAAAAGGGCTTCCCAAAAACTCGATCTAGAAGGGTGCCCCCGAGGACTCATTCGGGCGCCCCTGTAGTCTATGTAGAGGGTTAGAAGGACGCCCTAAAGAATAAAAGGACGATCGAACCACTGGCAGGGCAGCCCCGATGGTTCATAGGGTGGCCCGAGGGCTCCAAAGGGCGCTCTGAGGTTTGAAGATGCGTTCCAAGGGCTAGAAAAACACCCCTAAAAATACGAGGTCTTCTCAAACTCTGGAGGGGCGCCCCTACGGCTCCAAAGTGCACCCTTAAGGTCTGAAAATACGTCCCGAGGTCTAAAAGGACGCTCTAAAAAATAGGAGGCAGCCCCATACCCTGCAGGGGCCTCTCCGAAGGCCCCAAAGAGCGCCCTTGAGGTTTGGAGATACGTCCATAGGGCTAGACGAATGTTGTAAAAAATAAATGGGCGCCTCAAACCTTGAAGGAGCGCTCCCGAGGACTCAAAGGACGCCCATGTTGTCTGAAAATATGTCCCGAAGCCTAGATGGACGTCCTTAAGAGTAAAAGGACGCCCAAACCTTGGAGGGCACCCTTGAGGACTCAAAGGACATCCGTGTGGTCCAAAAATATGTTTCGAGGCCTAGAAAGATGCCCTTCAGAGTCTAGACGCCCCAAAACTAGGGGGCACTCCGAGGGCTTAAAGGTGTGAGAATATTCTCGAGGCCTAGGAGAACGTCTTAAATAATAGAAAGGCATACAAAACACAGAGGAGCGCCCCTGAGATTTTATAATGTCCGAAGGGCTAGAAAAACACCCTAGCAATGAAAGGGATTCCAGACATGCGTCCCCATGGGCTCAAAGTGCGTCCCTGAGATTTGAGAACATCCCGAGGGTGTGAACCCTATTCCTGAAGGTCTAGACGGAATGGCCAATTCCCGGCGGGGGGGGGGGCGGATTTGGCCCCCTGAGATCTTGAGAAATACACATCCGATTTTATCGCAACAAACGACAATCGGTTTGCCATGACGTGAGCTATAGTTTTATAAAACAAAGTTTTGAAAATTTTGAAGAGATGGATACAGGGGACAAAAATGTCATATTTTTTGGACTTGTTATAACGCTGTTGTTTATGGACCGCCTTTGATGAAACTGGCATGAACCGAGAAATTATGGGTGAGACTTGTACCACTGGTCCATACATTTCAAATTTTGGGAAACATAGGCGTTCATAGGGTTTTGAAAATAGGAAGATTAGCTTTTCAAAAACCGAATTGACAAAAAAATGAAAAACGCTTTTTAGCTCCTACTCATCATGTTATGCTGAAGAAGTACAAATCATATTACAATGTCCGTAAAATGTTAGCACAGTCGGTGCCAGGAACATGAAAAAGGGGGAACTGTCATGGTTACATGTTCTTCAGATCAGCCTACGACCTTTGGCCATCAGTGGCCTCCAATGACCTTAGAGTCACTTGGAATGATCTCATGTGCATTTCATACTATTTTAGAACGTTTCCAGTCATTTGAATTCAGGCTATTCTTAAAATTCCATTTTACGGCTGTTGTGACATAGGGTACGCGCACTGACATTTTAGGTCATAGCTCCTTGGCCCGATCTGATATCAACCTGAAACTTGGTATACAAGTAGAGAGCACCGTTCTACGTCATATTTCCGGACCTAGCATTTGAGAATACAGCGCCAAAATAATTGCTCCAAAACAAAGTTTATTTTTTGATCTTGACCTGACCTTGTGAAGTGATCTCAGATGAATAAAATTGTATCCGTATTTTGCCCAAGTATTTGCCTATACATACATGTAGAGGCTACATGCTATTTTAGAGGCTAACAATGCTATTTTTGGCAGCCATTTTCCTTTTACCCTCAACATGGCCAAAAATGACACGAGGTGCCTCCCAGAAACGTTGCCTGGCTCCGCCCCTGAGCAGTACAGAATTACGAAGTTTTGTTACAGTACGCAAAAAGAATAGTTAGGAAAAGTGACCAGATTTCGCGAAGCTGCGTCAAAAATTCTGGAATTAGCAAGCAAAAACCCAGAGGGGGCGGATTCAACCCCCTGTCGGGAATAGGGTTGAGGACGTCTTAAGGAATAAAAGGGTACCCCAAGGCCCACATGGGGCCTGTGGGATTTCCGTGTTTCGAAGGGACGCCCATGGTGTTTATAAAATACACACACCCTACCTTAACCCTATTCCCGGCAGGGGGCTTAATCCGCCCCCTCGGGTTTTTTGCTTGCCAATTCCAGGCTTTTTAACGCAACTTCACAAAACTTGATGGCTTTTCCTAGCTATTCTTTCTACGTGCTGTGACAAAATTTCAAAATTCTATTTTACCCAGGGGCGGGGCCAGGTAACGTTTTTGGGAGGCACCTCATGCCATTTTTGGCGATGTTGAGGGTAAAAGAACAATGTCTGCCAAAAACAGAGTTTTTAAGATAGAACTTAAAACCTTATATGGATGTATAGCTAAACAGTTGGGCCATGTGCAGATGTAATTTTGTTTATCTGAGGTCATTTTGTAAGGTCAGGTCAAGGTCAAAAGTCAAAATGTGTTTTTTTCGCAATAATTTCGGCGTCGTTTTTTCAAATGCTAAAACCAGAATATATATGACGTAAAAGGGTACCTTCTACTTGTGTACCAAGTTTCAGCTTGATATCAGGTTGGGTCACAGAGCTATGACCTAAAATGTCCGTGCGCCTACCCTATATCGCAATAGCCATAAAATAAAATTTTTGAAATAGAGTGAATTCAAATGATTGAAAACGTTTACGGATAATATTAAATGCACACAAGATCATTCCAGGTGACCCCAAGGTCACTGGAGGTCATTTAAGGTCAAAGGTCACAAGTTGATCTGAGAAACGTGTGACCATGACAGTTTCCCATTTTCATGTCCCTGGCACCGCCTATGCTAACATTATACAAGCATTGTAATGCGATTTGTACTTCTTTAGTATCACATGACTAGCAGAAGCCAAAAAAGTGTTTTTGTCTTTTCTGTTCATTCAGTTGTTCGAAAACTAATCCTCCTATTTTTGAAACCCTGTGAACGCTCATGAATTTTCTCAAAATTTCAGATTTGGGGACCCATGGTAAAAGCCCTATCCATAATCTCTCGATTGATGTCAGTTTCATCGAAATCGGTCGATAAACAACGGAGTTATAAGAAGTCCAAAAGTACCTCCATTTTGACATTTTTGCCTCCTGTATCCACAAATTTCAACATCTTGAAAATTTCTTTTTGTAAAAGCGTAGTTTACGTCACGGCAAATCGATTGCCGTTTGTTGCGATGAAATCGGACGAGTAGTTCTCGAGATCTCAGGGGGGCCGAATCCGTCCCCCCCTGCAGGGAATCGACCATACCGTCTAGCCCTCCGGGAATATGGTTAAATGACATTCAAGGTTCAAAGGCACCCGTGCGGAATGTTTGAAGGACGATTGCGGTTCTCCGTCACGATTTATCATACACAAGTAAAATCTCTTCCTTGATATTTTAGTGGCAACACTGTTAGTCCAATGTCATAATGTCATTGGATCGCCAACGACTAATGTTTACGGGGGACCGCTTACATGTACTTTAAATATGGAGAGTAAAATATATAAAATTAGAAAATATGTAGAATATGTATGTAGTAAAATATGTAGTAAAATATATAGAATATGTATGTAATAAAATATGTAGAATTGCAGGGCCTAGTATGACAAAGAAAATTCAGTACACGGAAGGCTGAAAATCCCATCTGTATGCTGCCATTAAGCACCGTCGCGAATCCAACGATGCGCATACAACGATTCGTTTTCTAAAAGTCCAACACCATACGCATACAGCGATTCGCTCCCGTGTGTCACTCTCAGCCCCACATTCCGGTAGTTCGGTGGCAGAGATCCCGCCCCGCCACCGCAGTATCGCGTGCCCTGGGGACTAAAAATGGCACCTGAGGCATAGCGCAATGACAGAAAGTGCCCGGCTATCTGCCAGCCCATGCGAAGCGGAGCCGTCTCTCCGCATAACATTTACAAGTCAGAATGAAATAAAACAATGCATGACAACATCTTTTTAGAACTTCAACTGCCGCCTCCCCCAAAAAAATACGTAAATACGCCCCTAAAACTGGCGGCGCCCCCCTGAAGCATGAAGCAAGCATCCCCTTGGTCAGTTTCTAAATACGCCCTGATCAAGGGAGGGGGCAAACGCGATTTTTACCACGTTTCTTTCCATGCACCGTCATAAGATTAATGCTAAATGCTGCCCAAAGTTGGGGAGACAGCTGCCCCCTGCCCCGGTTACTAAGTCCCTGATCGTTTTTTTACGTGTCGTACTCTGACGCCAGAAGATGGATACGGGAAGACAGGTTTAGCCGGAAGGAAGACAAGAAAGACGACATCGAGTTTCTAGGGAACAGACGGGGAATGCGGACGGAAAAGATAGACTGCGTGAGGGGTAAGAGCTTTATTTGAGTAAAACAAACATAAATGGCTCGACTAGCTGCTGCGGTTCGGCGAATCAGTGATGTGGCTGCACCACACGCTTCTGATGACAGTACTTCTGGGAGAAATTTGGCGATCCCTGGAGACGTTAACACTTGAGCCCAGGCTCCCGATCCAGGCTTTGTACCTCCGAAGAAACAGAAGTCTGCCTCTGTACCTTTGAACGTTCCTAGAAGTTTACTCAAATCACGTGCTAGTTCCAGCATGGCTGGGTTGGGTTGCGACAAAGCAACACAACGGCAGCTGCAGTAACATCAGCGGCCCTGAAGGCAAGTGGAGCGATCTAGATAACTTGTCCCTTTCCGTTAGCACATCCAGACGACAGGGAGCTGCCAGTCGAGCAGAGGCTGCCACGACGACCAAATCTGATTTCCAGGCGGTTGTCGCAATCTTTGGCACGGTACACAGGGATGGCAAACTCTCGCAAAATTCTTTGACAAGCTTCAGAGAGAGCAGAATAGCTGTTCTAGGAAGCAGAAGTCCAGATCAAATCGAGGGCAAGCTCCTGGGCGTGGCATCTATGGATGGTGGTACGGGCATGGCTCAGGCGCACCAAACACTGGTACGATTGGAAGACTGGGAAACTTAGGACAGGGTGCAAGCGCTAGTGACGGAGACGTGCGCAGCTAACGCTGAGAAGTTCCAGGGAATGGCCATTTGACTGGAACGGGGCCTTGGAAGACATCTGCGGCTGGACTGTCGCCATATACATGTAAGTCTATGCTTTCCATGATGTCATTAAACGTTGTCCCGTCATTGCAATGCATGAAGATTGTGAGCTAATTGTCACTAATAGGGCAGCGTGGCATGGTGACTCATCGTTAGCTGCTGCGTACGACAGAGAAAGCAGTCTATAGGACACTGCAGACTGCAGACTATAGTATCCGATATAAAACTTTAGGATACATACAACAGGGAAGGAAAGCTGTCTTTTTTATTTTATTCGTACCTGCACCATAATACCAACACGGCTATCACTTAAGTGAGGCGAAATCTTATTTTTCGGTCGCTGTGTCGAAACGAGTTGAAAGTTGATGGAAATACTAGGAATACAGCGAGTGAGAAGTGGATGTTTCCTGTTTTCTTGTCGTTTTCTGGAAAATGTTATAACTTTTCCTTTCTAACTGGTCTGCAGGAGTCTGTGGTCAGATCGGGGTGGACACGCGTGTTCGAGAAGAGCTCAGCACCATCCAGTCTGGAGACGGAGGCGCTGAAGAAGGTATAGCCAACGTTAGACCTCAAAGTCATTTCGCCGCCTCTACTTATCGAGCATGCGTGGCTGCTTCAGCTGCGGGCTGAATGGGCTGCAGTCGTCTCCCAGCTACTGAAAGATGGCAAAGCAGGACGTCCGGACCATGCAGAGTTGGCGGAACTGACGCTGGTTTTCCTGGACGCGGACGACGAGCTTCCATGTGGAATCTGGTAGCACAGACCAGGAGCCAACCAGCGAGTCGGCGGGATGACAAGCATCATCTATAGTCTGAAGAGGTACGCATGGCAGGAGTAGCTGCAGCGCAGCAACGAAGAACGGGGGACCCTGGTCCGATTCGCTGCATTCGCAGCCCTGGTGTGTGTTCCTCATTGGATGACGCCGCCAGTCACAGCAGATGCGCCATTCATTGCTCTCCATCTGGCGCAGACCCTCTTCCGATTACGAGAGGTGGACAGACATGTGGCTGACGTCTGTCCGAAAACCCTGCAGAGATATGTCTGGTATCTCACAGAGGAGACAGCGGCGCTGGCGCTCTTCAACACGATGGTACCAGACAGCGGCAAGGCAAGGATGGCGAAGAAGCTGCTTACGACCTCTCCGCCTGACACAGTTCATCCGTGAAAGCCAAACTTCCCGCTGCAGGTGGATGAGGGCACGCAATTTCAAAACCTGGTGGGACCGTCTTGCTGGATCTTTCTGAAAAAAACTGAAGTGGGACGGAGTGGCTGGGCACGCTACCCTACACACGGGCCGATGACCCAGCATGCGCCAAGACACCAAGACAGCTGAGGTGGTGAAGTGTCTCAAGTCAGTAAATGACTTGAGAAACTGATTCGGGATTATCCGTACTAAATAACCTGCAATTTAAAGACGCACCAGTTCCTATCAAAGACAGTGGAGCAGCAGCGCAGAGAGTACCCAAACTCGGCTAAGTCAGCAATGAACAGGTCAAACGCAGGAGACGTTCGTACGCGAGTTCAACCAGCGTACACACGCACGCGCGCTTCCTCCCTCCCGTTCTCCCCACACAGAAATACATTCACACACATACGCAAATAAACCCACGAGTGGGTTTCTACAGTGTTCTTTCTACGTGTCAGCTGTTTTGATCGTATCACGTATAACGTGACATGAAGACGTATGCATTGAAGACTGAGTGGTGTTAGCCTGCTAATTGACTGAGTGCCGCATACGCATCCTGACAAGAAGCGCCTGAAACAACATTACAGATTAAGCACTCGGTCATGGCTGTGACTGCCACGGATAACTTAAATGTTTGTGTCACTCGCAGTACCTAACATCGGTTTTACTTGATGATGTAAGTTAACAAAACAGGCAACATATGGGGACTTCAACGCCAGGGAGCGATTTTTACGCTAAACGGCTTTGTGCTAGATAGTAATTCATAATACGGATATGAATTTTTCAGGGTATCATAACGAGACCTGATGGAATAGGATACCACTAGGCAACGCTGAACCGAAAAACATTTTGAAAATATCAATGGGTCTGTGCACTCACAAATAGATTATCAAGTTACACCACTGCAGTTTGAACTCTCCAGTGCCAGAGCCCTCATTAGTGATACAATGGCATGGCGCCCTTCTTGCTGTCAGCATGTCCACCACCGCTAGGTGTCTTCGAGGGTGCCCTCCTGGTGGTGGCGTGGCACAGCTCTGCTGTCACGGCGTCTCGCTGGTGCTCTGAAGGCATCGTTTTGGGGCCACAAGGGCGTCATGTGCTTTACGAAGGCGCTCATCTCGGGCTATCAGGGCGGTCCTAACTACAAGCCGGGATACACTTTCCTTCAGTTATTCGTTTTAATCAGCCTTTCGCTGGGGGTTACTTTTGCTCTCCCCCTACCCCTGCGTTTTTCTTGAGCAACTTCCAAGCCGTTCAGGATATCAAGTCGAAACTCTGTGCACCGTTT
Source organism: Capitulum mitella (assembly GCA_030062745.1). NCBI lineage: Eukaryota > Metazoa > Arthropoda > Thecostraca > Pollicipedomorpha > Pollicipedidae > Capitulum > Capitulum mitella. The sequence goes on from CP099845.1 coordinate 11,642,937, forward strand.
AATGAGCTAGCGCACGCTCTGTTAATCTGTCAGATCAAGGTATATCAGGTCACGGAGCAAGAGCAGGTCATAGCTGAGTATTGCATGATTCGATCCGTTCAAGTTCCAGATGGACCGGAAGATTCGCTAAAAATTTGATTGCAAAAATGGAGCCATGAATAAAATTATAAATAGACCAACCAAAATTGCATAAATATCGTCACTGTCACCCAACGCCTTGGACAGGCCAACGCCATTGAACCTTTTTCGAGGCCATGCATTTCTTCTTTAAGTGACCCTATTTACATGGTTAATGGGGCAATTGGAGGCACTGTTTCTGATAATGGTGTCGATTTCACCCTCCAGCTGGTGCATAGAACAGTTTCGTGGCATTTGAAGCTATTTTTTTATTACGAAAAAGTTGGTCTTGACCTTTAAGCAGAAACTGACCTTGATATATGACCTTGAGTTCTTGTTCTTACCTCTGGCCTTTTCAGCAACACCTTTGTAATGATTTATAAGAATTCCATTACCTAAATAACGCTTTCCATTTCTGGAATATCAACGGATATTCAAGAGTGGAAGCATTGGGTTCTTACCATTAGACCTCATCTGTGATGTCATCCATGACCTTAACCCTATTCCCGGCGGGGGGGGGGCTGAATCCACCCCCTTCGGGTTTTTTTGTATGCCAATTCCAGGCTTTTTAACGAAGCTTCACGAAACTTGATGACTTTTCCTAGCCATTTTTTTCTACGTGCCGTGACAAAATTTCAAAATTCTATTTTGCTCAGGGGCGGAGCCAGGCAACGTTTTTGGGAGGCACCTCGGGTCATTTTTGGCGATGTTGAGGGTAAAAGGAAAATGTCTGCCAAAAACAGCATTTTTAAGATAGAACCTAAAGCTTTATATGGATGCATAGCTAAATAGTTGGGCAATGTGTAAATATAATTTTGTTTATCTGAGATCACTTTACAAGGTCAGGTCAAGGTCAAAATCCAAAATTTGGTTTTATTGCAATAATTTCGGCGTTGTTGTTTCAAATGCCAAACCCAGAATCGATATGACGTCGAAAGGTGCCCTCTACTTGTGTATCAAGTTTCAGCTTGATATCAGGTCGGGTCACGGAACTATGACCTAAAATGTCAGTGCGCGTACCCTATATCGCAATAGCCATAAATGATTTTTTTGGAATAGAGTGAATTCGAATGATTGAAAACGTTTACAGATAATATTAAATGCAGATGAGATCGTTCCAAGTGATTCCAAGGTAACTGGAGGTCATTTAAGGTCAAAGGTCACAAGTTGATCTGAAGAACATGTGACCATGACAGTTCCCCTTTTTCATGTCCCTGGCACCGCCTATGCTAACATTATGCAAACATTGTAATGCGATTTCTACTTCTTTAGCATAACATGACTAGCAGAAGCCAAAAAAGTGTTTTTGTCTTTTCTGTTCATTCAGTTGTTCGAAAACTAATCCTCCTATTTTTGAAACCCTGTGAACGCCCACGAATTTTCTGAAAATTTTAGATGTGTGTACCAATGGTGAAAGTCCTATCCATAATCTCTCGATTCATGCCAGTTTCATCGAAATCGGTCCATAAACAACGGAGTTATAAGAAGTCCAAAAGTACCCCCGATTTTGACATTTTTGCCCCCCTGTATACACACCTTTCAACATTTTGAAAATTTATTTCTATAAAAATGTAGTTCACGTCATGGCAAATCGATTTCCGCTTGTTGCGATAAAATCGAATGTGTAGTTCTCGAGATCTCAGGGGGGCCGAATCCGCCCCCCCCCCCTGCCGGGAATCGACCATACCGTCTAGTCCTCCGGAAATAGGGTTAATCACCAAAAACCGCACATTTTCTGAAAGTTCGAGTTATGTTGTCTCGTCCTTTGTAATCTGAAACGTTTCGATCGGTCCGTAGGCAAGAAGTTAGAAGGAAGGACAAAAATAGCCCCCCTCCCCAGGAAAAGACGTAGCTCTAAATGCGCCAGCGAATGCCGGTTAAGGCGGTTCTCTACCTGGTACGTTTGCCGCTGCTTTCTGGTGCGGCCATGACATCCTTTTGCATACTACAACCTACTGTGATGTTACACCAGCGCCCTTTCCTTATGAGGGCTGTCTCAGCTGCCAACAGTGTTCCCATTTAGGTTACCAAGGAGTCAATTTCACTTCACTTCAAGGTGGCCTGTAATCGTTTTAGGGCGCCTGCTAGTGCTTCGATTGCTCCCTTCTGGTACTGTTACGTCGTCCTTCTGTGCCGTTAAGCACGTCCCATAGCAGCCACCAGGGCGTCTTTCAACGGCCACTAAAGTGCCACTGCTTTGTCATCAGGGCACGTCCATAAAGTAAGCGGCGACTTCTGTGAAGACATTTGCAATAACATCTGCGACGATAGGGACCTTCGAAATTACGTAACGTACATGCATCGAACAGTAGTTAAACGAAATTTCACAAGCAAAGCTTAGGTAGCGGCCACATCTCGCTCCAGGTCACCATTTGAGCATAACCTAGGATCAAAACCCGGGGTGCCATTTTCTCCTCATCTCCGCTTTTGCGAATCGTCGCAACCATTTCTTGTGAAAGCCAGGACGCCCAAGATAAATTACGCAGAGGTTTTCAGTCACCACATGTCATAATTTGGCCTTGACTCCAGGTCATAGTCTGAGGTATCTTTTTCTCCTAATGACGACTTTTGGAAAACGCCATGACCCATTCATGTGAAACCCAGGGCGCCAAGGACAAATAACACATGGATTATTGGTTGGTCACAGACAATAGCTTGACCTTGCCCTCAGGTCAAAATCAGGGGGCAGTTTTTGCCCTGATCTCGATTTTTGCGAATCGTCGCAACCATTTCATGTAAACGCCAGGACGCCGAAGATATATCGCGCAACGTTTTTTTTGGCCGAACCATGTCATAGTTTGACCTTGACGTCATGTCGAAATCCTGGCGCTGTTTCTCGCCCTCATCACGACGTGTGTCGATCTTCTGACCCGTAGAAATAATGATAGCCAGGGTGCCAGTTATACGTCACGCAAACGTTTCTATAAGGGAAAAACAATTAACTGATTTTGACATTAGGCCAAAAGAATATGGACTGGAATTTTGGCGGAGCATCCGTGGCAAAAGAGGTCTCCAAAACCACTCAACGTTCAGACCTCAGTCGATACAAAACGAAAGCTCTTGTCAAGAATAAGCGTTGAACGGGGTCCCAGTTTGATCCGGTTGACTGTTTGGACATTACCTCAGGTCAAAATGTGGCACACCGTTCCTGGCCCTGATTTTCAGTTTTGCGAATCACAGAAACTATTTCATCAACTGATCACGACTTTTGAAAAGTGTCTGAACCCATGCATATGAAAACCAAGCCCCAAAGATAATTTACGTGAATGCTTTCGACCGACGTAGGCCATAGTTTGGCCGTGACTTGAGGTCAGAATCTGTGGTACCATTTTTTCGTCCTGATGGTGACGTTTGTGAGTCGTCACGGCGCGTCCATATGAAAGCCAAATGCCAGGTAACCTAAGCTACGCAAAAGTTTCTTCCAGGGCAAGGCAATGACATGACCTTAACATCAGGGTCGAGGAAAATTGATTGGAATTTTCACGACGACATCCCCGACGACAGAAAACTCCAAAACCACTCATTGCACAGATCTCAAACAATACTCATACGAAATCTCTTCAAAAACAAACGTTGGGCGAGTGTAACATTTTGCTCCAGGTCACCGTGTGAAAGTGGCCTCAGGAGTGGAGGCCACTTTTGGAGAAGTGTGTTTTTTTGCCGAGATCTCCGCTTTTGGTTGAAATGACATTTTCATGCAGAATTTATAGCCGAATTTCCTTTTCCTGTCATGAAACACTGAACACCGTACATAAACGACTGAGCATTGGCTTTCAGTTACATAACTTGCACTTCGTTTAAAACGTTACCATTGCCCTACCCGTATAAAAAAAAACAGTTACCGGAGACTTTGGACTGGTATCAAGGTCCAAATAGCACCTGTGCCGACCAACAACCTTTGCGTAATTTATCCTCGGCCTTTTGCCTGTCATATGAAATGGCTGCGACTTAAGTCTTGCTACGACGCGTGACCACCGGAAACCCTTGCGTCATTTATCTTTGTGGTCTTGGCTTTAATATGAATGCGTTCCGGCGCTTCTCAAAAGTCGACGTCAGGGTGAAAAACAGCTTCCTTTATCTTGACCTGACGTCGAGGTCAAACCATGGTCTGTTTGGACCGAAAATTCTTGCGCAGTTTATCTTTGCCGTCCTGGGTTCCATATAAAACTGTTGCGACGATTCGCGAAACTGGAAATCAAGGGGAAGAGTACTCCAGATTTTGATCTGTCACGTTCAAACGGCAACCCGGAGCGAAATGCAACCCAACCCAGCGCTTGCTCTTGACAAGAGTTTTCGTTTCGGCGTTGCAGGTATGTAGATTGAGCAGTTTCAAGTTCTCTGCCGTCCAGGATGTCGTCGCGAAAATTTCAGGCAGTATTCTTTGGACCCAACGTCAGTGTCAGTTTATTGCTTTCCCTGGAAGAAACCTTTGCGTAATGCATATTTGGCATCCTGGCTTTCATATGAACGGATTGCGAAAACCGACACACGTGTTGATCAGGGCGAAAACGATGCTTAAAATTTCGACCTGAGACTAAGGTCAAACTATGACCTGTTTTGACCAACAACCCTTGTGTAAGTCATCTTATGTGTACTGGCTTTCATACGAAATGGTTGCGGCGATTTGCAAAAGTTCAGATCCGAGCAAAAATATCACTGGAAGTGCACAGAGAGTGGCAGTTAATGATATCCAAACTGATTTAAAAAAAGCTTACGTTGGGGTGCATTAATGCTCAGTTTTGTTCAGCATACATTTCAATGACCCAGCAAACCTAGACGAAGATTGTGCATTATTCTTCTGTGCAGATGACACATCAATACTCTTCAGACACAGTGGAAGCATAACACTCCAGAATGAAATAATTCGTACATTACCACATAAATCTGAATAGTTTCACACAAACTTCCGTCCTTGAATATACTACAAAACTGTGTACCAGATAGAAAGCATCGTAATGTCAATGTAAATATAGCAGCCACCTTCGCCGGGGTCAATAATGAACGAAAACGCACAGATAAATATCTTGGCACGCTCACAGCTACATATCATTTGTGTTACAAATTTGGTTATTCGAAACCCGGGGTTGATCGACAGGACAAAATACTTTATATCTTAAAGGCATGTAGTCCAGTTACACAATACATCCATTCTTCCTCACACCAATTATTGCTGCTCTGTATGCGGTACAAACTACAGAAACAAAATTAGCACACATTTACTTCTACAAAAGGGGGCGATTCGGGCACTTGCGAATATTTTTCCACCTGAAAGTTCAAACCGTTTTTTTCTAATTAATGTCCTAAATGTTCAGGACATCGCAAAACTAGAAATACTATTAATGATGTATAAACTCATAGCAAATTAACTGCCACCTTGTATAAGTGTACCATTTTAGAAACGTCAGCACACTTCCCTGAACTGGATTGAATTGGATTTACCAATCACTTTGAAAGGGATTTCTTGACAACAAAGCAAAATCTTTTCACGATATCCTGTCGAGGTCTTACTGTGGAATGCAATAATAGCAAGGAGCTCCACCCGAAATCATATACCGCAATCTAAAGGCATCCTGAAAGATGTCTGAACAGATATTCCATCGAAGCCTATGCATGACAATGCAACATAAGGAATGAGGACATAGGTTTACTGTGGTCGTTGCACCAGAAGCTTCACCACTAGGCGCAGGCGCCATGACAAATGAACAGAAATGCACCCGATTAATGGCCTGCTGGCTCTTTAAGCACACCCAGCAACAAGCGTAAGCTTAGCTGAGTGTGTCATACGGAGCCAGCACATGACTATGATTGACTTGACCAAACTTCGTCGTACTGACTTTTATGAACGCCATATTGCTGCTGACACCGCTAATGGTATTTTCGGCTTAAGGATAAATTGGTGTTTAGTCATATGCAACCCATGGATATGACTACTTTCAGATTTCTTGTTCAGACTCTTACTGGCATTGACATGAACACGCTTTGCAATAGTTCATTCGCATTTTTTCATTTAATTTTCGTACCTCTTAGCTGGGAGTACCGCGACCATCTTGTTTTTATGTTTCGGCGTTGACGTATGGTACTGCTGTCGTCGGGTGTGAAGGCGGGGGCACTCCTGGCTGCCTGTTCATGGGTGATGGCTTATATAAAAATTCCATCCCAGATTTCGGCCTGATATTTAGATCTACCAATGACATGTGACAGCCGAAAATTCTTGTGTAATCGATCTTTAGGGTTTTGGCTTTTATGTGAATGTTTTCCAGCACTTTTGAAAAGTCGTTATCAGGGCGAAAAATGGTATCCCGGACTCTGGCCTGAGTTCAAGGTTAAGTTATGGTCCTTGTTGATCAATAACCCTTGAGTAATTTATCTTTGGCATTCCGTCTTTCATATGAATAGGTCACAGTGTTTTTCAAGAACTGTCACCGGTATCAGCAGATGAAAGATTTAGATCTGGCGTTACTACATCGTATTTTCCATACATGTAGCGCTGGCTTCCCGTCCGTTTTCTACAGCATTGAAAGAACTGTTGATATCCCCAATAATACGGAAATACTCGTACTTTCTCTGGGTGTTTAATGTCCAACGTCACAATACCATTCGGCCTTGTGCGATGTGGACGCCGGCTGTCCTGGCGGTCGAGGACGGTGGACGAAACGATAAAAATGCCTGTGCCTTAGTGTAGTCTTCTCAATTACCAGCCGTGGCGCTGTCGACGTCACTGGCTCGTTAGTGGAACCAGAAAAGTCGTCAGCGAAACTGTGACTTGTCTGCGAATGACGGTATTGTACATGCGATGCGTGGTCTTGTGGAGGGCGAAATCCGGAGATGTGTTCGTTATCGGCGTTCTCGCGGCGTGTACGGGCTTCCACGTGGGGAGCCACAGCGCCGGACTCTAGGGGATTGTGGGAGTTTTATGACCGTATTCCGACGGCACATGAACTCGTGACGGGAATCTCCGTCTAGCCGTCCACAACAACGCCTGACTGAAGAGCGGGACAATGGAGTCCCGATGTTCTTTCGGTGCTTTTTCCGTTTTCATGTAAGTTTACGTTTTTTTTTGCGCACAACGTTCGGACACTGTCTGGTCGTAGTTGTATCGTGAAAATGTTCGTAATCGTGATGTTTGTTACGCTTGTTCAAAATAGTAAAAAAAAGTTGTCGGAAGTTACATTCGGGATAGATAGTAAAAACGCGATAATACTCTCTCGCCCCATGCTTGTGACTGGCAACGAGTGTTCTAAATGTTCGGCCGATCCGTGAAGTTTCATGAAGTGTTTTCATTAGCCTGGTGTTGTTTATGCTGTCTGAAGGGTTGATGCGTCTCTGACCCGGTGACAAGACAGCGGCGCTTTATATCCGCGCCTCTCTGGCCCGGTACACCAGCGGACGGTCACACACGGCCGAAAAGTGCCTTGAATACCACGTCCGGGAGACGTCCTGATGTTCATTTTCGTTACTGGTGTAGTATTCGTTAACAGAGTTTAAACGAAAAGTCGTCATCAGGGCGAAAAACGGTACCTCAAATTCTGGGCCGAGGCCAAGGCCTGTGACCTGCGACCTGTGTCGGCTGAAAACCCTTGCGTGCTTTATCTTTAGCGTCATGAGTTTCATTTGAAATGTTTGCGACGATTCGCACAAGAGGGGAATTCGCAAAACACGAATTACTGTGCCCCAGATTTTGACCTTAGGTCATGTTCAAACGGCGATCCGGAGCGAAATCTGGCCCCTACCCAAGGCTTGACTGATTTTGATCATGATAAGAGCTTCCGTTTGAGTATTGTTTCAAGCCTGTAAGTTGAGTGGTTCTTAATTCTTTGTTATCGCGGATGGTGTCGCAGAAGTCGTCGCTGACTTTACAGACATCACAAGGGAGCTCTTCATCAGTTAATAGAGCACTCCCTTTGGGTGTGGCGCCCTGTCCGTCACAGTGGCATACTGGAGCGCTTCCAGAGGGCCCGGGATTTCATCCGTGTGGGGACGACCCTCCTATGTTATCAAGTCATCTCTCTCGTGTAATGAGGGCTTTGTTGTGGTAGTTACATGGCGCCCTTGCCGTTGCCTGGACGCCTCAACACAGACGCCAGACTGATGTCCGACGGGACGGAAGACTTGCCTCAAGACACGGACGCTTGAGGCCAAGAGGCTGTGCGTCCTAACCCACAGCAATCAGACAGACAGGGACGCCTCACGGAGATGACGCCCTCTTGGTCAATATTGGAGCCCCTTTCATCGTTTTTTTTGCACTCTCTCGGCCTCGGCAGATTTCCTTCTTCCCATCCTTAGGCGCGTTTATACGGGCATTTGAAAAGTTACCAGATTCCCGGCCAGATTGGCCAGGGTGTACCTTTCTGGCCAGTTTAAGCATCCGCGAGGTCCTAGGTTTCCTTCACGTTCCCTCCACTTGTTGTTAAACATGGCAGTTTAAACACCCCTGCGACCTATGCTGGTTTGCATGAAATTACAGCTAACTAAATCTGTATACCAACCAACTCACCTTCTTCACGTTTTGAAAATCACAAATCGCTTCAAACACAGACACTACGATTTTAAACAAGGACTACGTGCACAACGAGTAAAGGAATTTTTCGTTTCCTCGCCGCTCTCCCTGCGCTTCCAGCTTGTCAGTCTTCGACCAATCAGCCCCTTCGTTGTAAAACCTTTCAGCCTTGTCTAGGTACGTAGCCTTTGTGAGCCAATGGATTTGGCTAGCGGCCGCACTGGCGGGACGCGGCCAAGCTGGCCAGAAGCTACCAAATAAACCGCAGAACACGCGAGGAAATTACTACGCATGGCATGTAGTACAGAAAGCCAAGGTCTCTCCTTTTATTTCAAGCTTGTTTAGATTACAGTCCATTCATTCTGTCTCACAATGTTAAAACACGCATTTCCAGAACCAATAGTAGTTTAAATCAGGATTTATTTTAAAGCTGGTCAATCCGGCCAGTCTGGCCGGAAATCTGGCAGCTTTCCAAATGCCCGTATGAACACGCATCTTGACAGGTGCGGAGACCTGCAGAGACTTGAAACTCGTGCCTGACTCCAGACGCCTTTTGAAGAATCCTCAAACGAAACAACTCTTTCAAAATCCCTTGACGACAACGCAACTCTTTTTTCGCTAATTCCCGCAAAGCCGCCCTGAGCTCCGTGCGACAGTGGCGCCCTCACAGTGGCGGCCTCGCTGTTCCAGGCCCGGCCTGGGCGGTGGACGGGCAGGGATCGTGCGGCGACTGTCGCCTGGTCCAAGACTGTCCGCCGCTGCAGCCTCTTCTCGACCGGCTGAACAACCGCGGCCCGGGGAACGTGGCGCGCGGCGAGGCCATCGCCCAGCTGCGCACGCTCGCCGGAAAGTGCCCCCCTCTGGCCCGCAAGCTGCAGGTGCTGTTCTGGGACAGGGGTGCCAGTGGTGGCGGCAGCTTCAGAGGATAGCGCGCTGCGACAGGCAGTGGAGTCGAAAAGACATGCTTAAGAACAGTCATAGGCTCAGTTTTCGGACTGTGCACTAGTAGCGCTCGATGGGATTGACCTACCCTCGCTTCATTAATCATTGAAGTCTTGGAGACGTTATAGACCACTCGAGATAAGATGAACATCAAGTCATTTAATATAAACATCGGATCATCAGCAAATTCTTCTTGTTCCGGGAAACGCAGCCATAAAGAACGGGTCCCTTTAAAAAGGAATAACAGTCGCTGGTCTTAAAAAAAAAATAAATCGGAGCATTTAAGTTGCGTGAGCACCAGGCTGAAACTAGGTTTTCTTTTGACCCTATACAAAAACATCAATAAAATGAGCATCATCTGTCATGCGTTATCCTTTCGGGGCTCACCCATGACCTAATCGTGCCTTACCGATAATGCGTCCACGCGCCCACAGGTGTGCTGCCAAACTGAGCCAAACGCCTCGGAACCGGAGCCAGACCCGGAACCGGAACCGGAACCACTCGGCCTGCCGTCCGAGAGCGAGTGCGGCTTGGCCTCGTTCCAGGGCAACATCATCGCCGGCAAGAACGTCGGCATCGGCGAGCACCCGTGGGTCGTGTCGATCCAGTACAGCGACGGTGGGTGTGGTGCCGGCGTGCCACAACTTTGCGGAGACGTGGGCGGGGCGTTCGTGCTTCCCACGCCAGTCACAGCCAGTTCTGCTCCGGTTCACGGCCAGGCTCTGACTGGGTTGCATATAAGGAAGCTAGATACGAGATTTAGAGGACGCCTCACTTCCATATTACAACAGGTGAGCCGGGACTGACTAGCTTCAGTTGTATGGCAGACTTGACGTCAAACCATCCCAACAATAGCTCGCCAGCAAACGCTAACACAATGCTGTTGACTCCAGCCGGAAACCATGTTACGACGCTCGCAGTGACGCTGGCTTTTGGCTCGGCCGGTGGCGGTGTTTCCGGCCGCTGGTGACGGGGTTTCCGGTGCGCTCGGCAGCGTCGCAGCCCCAGCTGGGTCTGCAGCATGGCTGCGGCGGGACTCTGATCACCAAACGACACGTGCTGACGGCGGCACACTGCGTCAGGTTCCTGGCCAACCCCGACATCACGCCGTGAGTGCCGACAAAGCCCCGACATCCCGCCGTAAGTAGCATTACAGCTCAGGCATCACGTCGTGACAGCCCCGACGTCGCGCCACGAAAATTGGGACAACAGACATGAGGCGGAAGGTATTGGCATGCTTCTTTCAAGTCACAGGTAAAGGAGTAGTCCACAGACTCCGGCATGAATTGCGTTTTGACTGGGACAGTTCCGAACTGCCACAATGTTGCTCCGGAAGCTCTTTTTTCCGAACCTTGGGATGAACGTCTACAAGCATAATAGCTGTCTACGCGGCAGCTTCTCAAAACCTACGCCGGCCGAGACAGTCAGCTAAACAATTGCTGAACCATTACCGAGACAGTCAGCCGCCGTCTGAAGGCAGCAGTGTACTTAATATATATATATATATATATATATATATATATATATATATATATATATATACATCTTATACCTAGTGCACTTGGCATAGAATATAGAAAATCTGCACATGAAAAAAGCGATTGTCGTGCAATTATGGAAACACAGTCTGTTCTGTCCGTGACCCTTGGTGGTCTTGCGTTTGGTGCATAGGCAGCGTGACGGGTGGAAGAGGCACGGGGCACCGTACTCCCCCCTAATAAGCGAAATTTAGCAGTAACCTTATGGCGTTGCACGGAAAGAAATGGCTAAAAAGGCGGCCGGTGCTCCCCCCTCTGCCAGAGCACGTTCTGCCTCTCGTGCATCTCGGGATCGCGCACAGCTACCTGGTCTTTCGTAAAATACTTATTCCAATTTTCCATTTTTTATTTATTTTTTTCGGTTTGATTTCAAAACACACTACATACAACGGGAAAAATGGTGATCAGATCGACTCGGTGTAGCTTCATGCTTGAACAGCGGCTCTTTGCCGAAGTTTTTTACGCGACGCTTCCGTTGTCAGTGTCGAGGTTCGTCTGGGGGAGGTGGACTTCGACAGTTCAAGAGACTGTCTCGCCGATTTCCCGGACGTGTGTGCTGAGCCGCCACAAAACGTCAACATCAGCGCCATCATCCACCATCCCGGCTTCCAGGTATCGGGCGCTGTGTGATGTCAGCGTCAAGGTAGATTCGACCTTTTTCGTTTGTTCGATTACGTCGTTACTCGGTTGCGTCGTAACACGTCATGATAACATTTGCGCTTACCGTTCATCACTTTTTTTCCCGCTTGAAGGAACCAGAAACTGAGTCCCAGATATTTTTTGCCTGATGTTTTTCAGTTTAATATCAAACGAGCAAATTTACAACTGGAATGAGAACGTAGCTGGAAACGTCTCAGACATGAAATGAAACACCACGTCGCCTTCGGTCCATATCTAGACTTCGCCACACGAACTGTGAGAGCCGGATCAGCATGACCCTGTGGTGCAGATTGAAGAAACAGGACTAAACTCTTCACTGCGGACATCGGCTCCGCTCCTAGTATCTAATCACTAAGTCCCCTTTCAGGCGATGTCGGCTTTCAAAAGCAATAACACGTCACATCACGTCGGAACGACTCGCACCACAAATCACGACAGCCCGGTTTCTGTGGCACCAGCAAATCCGGATTATCTTCTAATCCGGATTTGCTTGTGCCATGAAAACACCGCATTTGTTTCTAATCCGGACTGAGGAGTCAGGGCAAAAAGGAAAAAAATGCTAGAGGAAATCGGCATTACCAAGAGTTGGTAGCCGTTGGTATGTTATGGTATTCCAACTAGACGTTATCTCTACACGTCAGTTGCAGTCTCCTCTAGGGTGACCTGATCCATTTTGAAACGTATAATCATCCGTGAAGGCTGCCGCGATTTGTTATGAACGATTGTAGTGTGCCCTGTTTGCTGATTTTGCAGCACATGGTAGCTTTTACGTTTTATACCGTTCGCCGTCGTCTCGTGCCGACAAAAATGTTAGTTTCAAAAATACCATTTAAAATGGCAGCTTCATGTTTGAAGACCTTCAAAATCCGCCCGTCCGCTCTTCATTCATAATGGTAACATACAACCAATGCTCACCAATCGTATAGACGCAATCCGACCGCTCAGTTTTTGTGGTAAAAGTGCCAGGAGATAATAAAAGCGCCCATTAAGCCCTGCAGTAATCATGGAGACTTATATGGAAAATAATTTTCGAGCAGCATTGAAGGGAAACGTCTTACATGCATCATAAATGGCGAAGAATTGAGGATTTCGCCTTCTAAGCCAGATTCACAAATCCTCTGTGTAATCTTGATTTACCTTTAACCGCCCATTGAAACATTCGGTGTAATCCGGACTGGATTCCGTGCGGTAATCCAATTTTAATCCAGTCTTGTGGAAACGGCGCTGCTGTCGAGTAGCCGTTGCATTAGGTCTCAGGTTGTATTAGGCCGGTGCAAAGCGGCCTAATACAACCTGCACCTTAAGTCCTTCCGGCTGTTAACGGCCGCCTCCGCCGCAGAACATCCCCGCGCTGGGTCTGCCGAACGACATCGCCGTGCTGGCGCTGTCCGAGGAAGTGACGTTCTCTGAGTTCCGGCGGCCGATCTGCCTGCCGGTGAACCTGACTCGCCTGCCGTCCGGCTCCGACCTCACGCCAGGACACGAGGCCACCATCGTCGGCTGGGGCGGCGTCGACATCGGTCAGCTCGCCCTGGGCCAGCCTCAGGCCGGCTCGGCCGTCGCGGCCGAGCCGAGTCTTGTTAGGGCCATTGTTGTCACCTGGCTAGGCTTCTTAGAGGGAAGGGCGCACACGCACTGGCTGTGGGGAACCCAGTAACGACTATCTCGATCACGTGCTGACTGTCCACGGGGCACAAAGGGGCGAATTTCACAGCTGGACGGTAGGTGCGAAATCAATAGATGTTTAGGGCGACATCAACTGCACGCACTGTTTGGCGTGTCACGAGTGCCACTCAGACCACACCGAGCCTCGAAGTAAATGGGTTTCTCGATACATGCGCCATGACGTAATTACCGCCACGTGACCCGTCGAGGCCGCAGAGATCAATACAGTCATTAAGGCATTATCACGCACGTGCTTACACCTGGCTGCACGACATATCGCAAGGGCAGCGACACTCCAGGTCATTGCACCGTACTGCGCGTCTGCCGGATAACGTTCCACCATGGGCTCGTTCGCCTGACATTTGACATCATTCTCAATACGTAATGATGTCAAACAGCGTCCATCATGATAACTGGGTCATTACGGCGCTCCCCCGGCCGCCCATAATGACGCGCCGGCGAGGAAACAGCCGGGGAACCGCCGCCTGACTCCCACCCCGGCGGTAACGGGCGCGCAGCGGAGTCAGTCCTGCCGCCGAGCCCCGGCTGGCGCCTCTGACGGTCCTGTCGTCCCGCAGACCGACTGGACCCCTTCTTCTCCGTGCTGCAATCGGCGCTGGTGCCCGTGCAGCCGCGGGAGCAGTGTCGGCAGGCGTTCAACTTGACGTTCCCGCTGGAACGGAGGATTTGCGCCGGCGGGGCGGCCGACGGCGCCGACGCCTGCAGTGGCGATTCTGGCGGTCCGCTCATGGGTCAGTCTGGTGCGGCTGGCCGCGACGGTGGAGGTTCTCTGGTTCTGGTGATCGTGACTTGTGGAGATGACGCCATCTGCCCTGTGCGGCTGGTGACAGTGGGGATGGATTGGGGCTGGTGATAATGATTACGGCTTTCGACAGCTGACGCTAAAGACTGGGGCTCTTGTGACGGCTGTCAAATGCCGTCAGTGGCATGGAGGGTGGCTGTTGTAGAACAGGCGGCTTGAATGCGTGCATTGCTCATCGGAGAACGGAGTCAGCAGCCCTTGTTATCCTTCTGCGGATGTTCTGGTAACTTGTACCGTACATATCTTCATACCTACTTCATGTTTTCGTCCGTAGCGTCATGGTGCCCATGGCACCTTGAAGCCCAGACGCTGCCGTCCGTTCTCGCGACCCGGGGATGCGGTTTGCGCTGCCGGCTTACCCGGCACCCACCGACCCATTCCAGTGCCGAGCCGCAGCCGATTCTTCCAGACGGGCATCACCTCGTTCGGCGACCCCACATGCGGCCGTCTGGGCGCCTACACGCGCGTGCACGACTACATGGACTGGATCCTGGAGACGATCGCCAGCAACTAAGCTGCGACCGCCGCCGACCGCTGCCGGACCGTCGGCCTCCTCCGTCGCTACCGACGCCGGTCAACAGAGGAGCGGTCGACGCCATGTTGCCGGGCCGACTCTGGGAAAATGTGGCGCCCCTGCGCCAAATGCGGCGCGACCAGCTGTCGCCCTGGCACAGATGGTCGCGCCGGAAGCGATGACAGATAACGCGACTGCTCTCCGAAGACGGGAAGGCTTCTTCAATGATGCTGTTTCCTATGACGGGGAAAAAAATCCTTGTCATGAGCGTGCGACTGGCTCCAGGCGTATTCAAGTGCCTTAACCGATGAAACATCCCCGTGGTACGGGGAAGTGAAGGAGGCAGTGAAGCGTCGGTCTTTTGCTGAAGAAGAGCCACCTTTTTAGCTTATGCTGTTCGTGTGACTGCCGTGCAAACGGAAATAAACTGAGCGAAAATTAACCGAAATTCGCCGGACACAAGTGCTGAGATTAAAGACGTTACACATGTCTCTGGAAGCCGTCAGGACGAACACCTTTTGTAATTTCATTGCTCAATAACACAATAAACAGAAACAGCAACAGACCCAAATCATCAGTTTTGTTGGTCGGGATGCACCCGGGTAAACCACGCACCAGGAATGTCTGACCCTGAGGGCGTCACGGCGGTATGTCGTGCCCTGACACGCCTGGGGCTGCGGGCTGCAAGGAGAGCTGCCAGGCCGTGTCGTTCCGCCGGGTCAGAGCGCCTCGGCCCGCCCCCGGCTCGAGAGGTCGGAACAGCGGGAGACGCAGTTCACGTGAGAGGGGCTTGCCCACGCCACTAGATAAATCGAGATGTACAAATGTAGGCGGAGCTTGCGAACACAGTGCGGATGCTTATTTGAAGCAGCCATACACTGGATCCCGATGAAATGCAGGACACACCGCTTTGTATTGAACTCCTCGCCGACCTGCACGTCAGCGAAGGGGTCATTGCAACGACCCGCCCGTCGCCGTTTTGTTCTCTCATATTGGAAACGTCGTTTCCCGACAGAGAGAAACGGTGGCGGGGTCACGCAACACTTACCCCGTTCAGTTTAGAACCAAACGCCAAACGACGCTAACCTGTGTTATGCAGCGATCCAGCCACAAGTCTGATTGATTTCAAGAGCTTTGTTGAAAACCTATGAATATTTATTAGACTTGTAACGAGTCAAAACTAAATAGTCAATGGGTGCTTGGCATACCATGGCTTGCTATCGTCTTCTTTGCCTTCGAAAGCATGCGGTGTAAAACCTACTTCACTGCTTTATCAAACAAGGTTAGACATCGCAGCTTGACAATTTGGACACTGTCTTCATGTGATTATGTTTATTATATTCTTGTGGATTATAGTGAGGTGAGTGTTCTCCCCTAGCAGTCCGCTTTACTGTGACAGACGTCCACAGCAGATGGTCCGCTGTCGTGCAGCAGACGGTCCGCAGCAGACGGTGTGCTCTGCTGCAGCAGACGGTCCGCAGCAGACGGTGTGCTCTGCTGCAGCAGACGGTTCGCAGCAGACGGTGTGCTCTGCTGCAGTAGACGGTTCGCAGCAGACGGTCTGCTCTGCCGCAGCAGACGGTTCGCAGCAGACGGTCTGCTCTGCTGCAGCCCGCTTCAGGCCAGACTGGGACCCGGCCCCGGGGGACGCGTCCCGTGGGCACGCGCGTATCTGGCCCGCGCTGACCGGGGAAATTGCGTTTCAGGCCGAACGGTCTGCCGGGGAATAGCGGCCACTATTTCGGGAACCTTTGAGCGGCGAAACAGGATAATAAACGACTCTCGGAATAGCAGGCACCGATCGAAAGTCAAGAACGTCGCTCCGAAGATTGCCTCCCGCAAGCCTGAGACCAACTCTCAAAGGCAGAAACCAAGGCTGCGCGTCCGAATGCATCGGCATGATTTACCGTAGCGCCACATGCAGAAAACCGCAGGAGAGATGGAGCGGTGGAGTGGACCGCCTCGCTCGCTCCGGACCTCCGTGCCGGCGCTGTCGCGATCCTGCCTCGATGATTCAGGCCGGCGAGCGCGTGATCGGGCTGGCGCGCTCGATCTCGACGTGAAAGCGAGGCAATTTCGGCCTGTATTTGTGTGCTGGCGCTGCCCGGGCCGGCGTCAGATGAGACTGGAGCAGGGACGGCACCGCGGAACCGGCTCTGTTACAGGACAACAGGCAGCCCGGAGAGCACGGACTGCACAGGTCGAGGCCTACTGCCGGCCGGTGGCAAATGCAGCAATTCGCCGCCCAATGTTTTTAGGGTGTTCATGGGGTTAGTGTCTCTTATGCCTCCTTTTCCACTTTCTTGCATCAGGTGCTGAAAACTTTCTGTGTCTTTTGCGGCCATGTCGTGCCCGTAGAATACGTAAACCCAGGACCTCGACGGGCGTTACCGGATTGATGTCTTCCCAAATCGAGACTCCGGGTAAAACACTGACGATGAGTTGCCATTCAACGAAACATAAAAAATATATAAATGAGTGTTAATTGGCGCTCGGGCCGGGGAGGGGAAAATTTGATCAACTCTCCTGAGGTTTTTCCGGAATAGGTCCCGAACGATAAGGCGCAGCCGCACCAAATTTGGAACAGCCATACAAAACTGAATAGCAAATCATTTAACGTCATAAAATGCCCAAGGTCTCTCAAGATCATTGCGCTAGAATAGGTCAAAATCAGGTCATGGTTATCAGAAGTGGCCATTCTTAGGGTTAACTTCAAACTGTTGCCACGAATGGACCTTTATAGACAGATTTAGAATCTGTTATGAGCTCACATATGACTAACTAAAACAAATTACAAAAATACGTCGGTTAAGCTGATCAGGTCACGACACCAGGCCAGGATCAAAAGTCAGATATTATTTCCGAACTTTGAACTTATGTTATAATAATTCCAAGCCAACAAACTGAGTATATATAACAGGAAACGTCATCCTCTACTGGCGCACGAAATTTCAAGTCGATATGAGGTCAGGTCACGGACAGACCACCAACATTATGTTCGCGCCTACCCCTTTCTTGCAGAGGCCACATAATGAATCCATGCCAATTTCTTGTTCACTATCTGATCCGAGGCTGAAATGGCGTAAAATAATTTCGGGAATGACCAAACACACATTCTTACGGCTTTAGTCTGTTCTAAGTAATGCCGGGCCATTAACCTAAGACGAGCATTATTGACCTTGGTGCACATTTTTCTGCAAAAGCTTGCCCTAGCGTATTATTTTTTACGCTGATTCCGAATTCAGCGACCAAAATTACCTAGGCATGGTACACGTTAGGGAAAATTGGCATCAAAGAGAAATGGATCAGATGGGTTTTACCTTCGGTCTAGCATTCCGTGCCATTCCCGCCTAGCATTCTGAGGAAACTGGAGTTTGTATTTAACGGCGATGAATACTTTATTTAGCGGCAAAATTGCATCGGATGACTCGGATGACTAATTAAATATAATTGACTCCGTGGAGCACATCTCCGCGATTTTCGCCTTTCTTAGGTCACTTAAAGTCCGCGATTTAGGTTGACTTCAGATGACCTTTTGCGACCTTTGTGGCCAAAATGTGATATGTAAGGTAGTTTTGGGTGCCAAATTCTAATTCAGTACCAAAATCTATTCCGAGACACCACAAAACAAGGCATATGACACTTCCTGAAATTGTAGCTGTATGGCTTAAGTTGAGCTGGAGTACAAATTTAAACATAAGCACTGAGCCAAGCATCCCAAATTATATACTTTCTGTTGCAGTTCTGTGTACCCTACAAAGCTCGGTGATGCATTTTAGCACTGTGACCAGCAGTTTTCGCGGTGCAAGCAAAAGTCTGGCGAATCGCACCGAATTTGACACTCTTTGGACTCATTTGACTTTGAAGGCCACGCTCTAGAAACATTACACTTCTATACAAGAGAGTTCCTCCATAGCTTTATCAGCTCTGCAGATTCGGTGGCTCCAGCCTCGTTAATTTTTGAGATCTTAGGGGAGGGTCAAATCGACCCCCCACCCTGAGCGCATCAGTTTTGACCAGCCACCCGTGCAAGTGTCCAAGTTTGGTATGCAAGTAACGTAACTGGATCATTCGAGCATGACGTAACACTCCTTCCTAGTCCTATCCATTAACGAATACGGGCCCAAACAAAGGAGTGTTAGCTGCGAGTGTGTATGTAAAACAATTAAAATAACGAGAACAAACGAACTGGGCTGCTTCATATATGTCTGTGCTGCGCCTTTGATGTCTGCCTTGTCGAGAACTCTACCGCTTTGCAAAATTTCCTCATTTAATATCACCATTCCAGAGACGAATAACTACGATGAAAGGCAATGTCGTTTCATCAAGGAGATGGTCTCACAGCCGGAATTGTTCCATAACAAATACAGCAGCTAGTTACGATGGATGTTGTATGCTACATTCCTAGAAGGCTAAATGTCGATACCAATGTGTGTAGACGTAAGTGCTGATGGGACAAAAGTGGTTACGAATAGTAAAGTCCACTTCATTTTGGCGAAGTGCTCTTTGCGTGTTCCGGACGCTCGTTTACAGGATTTCAGATATTTGTCTTTTTATAGGTTTCCTTACAAGAGACAACTGTCGAATTATTTAAATATTTTGGTTATGGCCGCATCTTATAAGTGCATTCAGCTTAATGGAATCCTCCTTGGATGGGCGCACTGGAAGGGCCATTACATCAACGCATCTTTTCTATTTCGGTACCGTCTTAGCGACATTTGCCACGGGAAGAGCGCAGCCTGTTCCGGCGCCCCCAGAATAGTTCCCCGGAGCCTCCTCCGCGCTCGACACGAAAGCCATCTTAGCCGGTGTTATCGCCGAGAAGGGGCGGCATTGTCCGAGTCGATTTGTGGGACACCAGGCCGGACCAGACAATGAGGACATTCCCGTCCCGTGGGACCGCACGCCCCCGGGGCACGCCGCCGGCGGAGGTGGAACGCGGCGATTGCGGCGCGCGCCGCCGCGCGCCCTCGGGCGGCGGCCTCGTTAGCTCAGCGGACAGAGTATCGAATCGCCGGTCCGTGGGTTCGATTCCCCGCATCGCCAGCCGTCGTCCGGCGACGACCATGGCACGCGTGCACGGCGCCTGATACAGAGCGGCTACGCGCCTGGTGCTGAAAGCAAATCAAGCGCCGGTCGTCAACAAGGGCGCTTGCGGCGCCACCAGCCGAGGACGACGTCGTGCTCCGGGCGACTGGGCGGGCCATGCCGGACAGCGCGGCGACGCGACGCCGTCCACGCGGCGGCGATACGTCTTCCGACGGCCGACGCTGGCCGTCTCTCCGGGAGCCAGGCAGGCTCCGTCCACGCGGCGGGAAGAGAGCACGCGGAGCGGACAGGGCGGCGGATGAGAACAGGAAAACTGCGTCAAGGATGAATGACGGATCTTTATTGGCGAGATAGACATAGGATTGACGATTTGGGTCATGCTGGCTCTTGATGCGCAGAATAATCGAGATGACATTAACACATAAACAGAGGCATAAAGATTCACATGAATGCCACTCTAAAGACATTCCAACGCACACTATAATGCAAAAATTTTCGTCGTTATCTTTAATAAAACCTTATGAGTATCTATGCTCTGAAAATCATTCGTTTTTCTCACAGTTTTTAAATATCTATAAGGGAATGAAATGAAGGAACATTTACGCATTTTCATTATTTTTGAATGGCCAATCAAATCCATGTAGAATATGAAGGAGACTCAACAGATATCTCGTACAACATATTCGTTTTCTTCCGATGCACATAAACTGCATCTATCCCCGTAGACACGAAGTGTCCATCACCTATTTTACCAGGGCTGGACAACCATTTCAGGGCGTCGCCACAATTTAAACATGTAGTGGAAAGGCGTTTTCAATGCGTTTCGCAAGCGATGTCTGTAGTCAAAATGCGTAATTTCGCACGGAAAACGGAGGACGTGCAAATGAAAGGCTACTTATTAACCCGTCCCGACTGGGGGGTAGTTGACTGCCCTCCTGAGGTTTTTCTGGGATTGCGAGAGAACCAACAAACGCAGAGTCACCAAACTTTGTGTACCTTTTGCTCCATTAATTTTACATCTCGTGTCAAAATTTTAACTTCAGGTCACCTCAGGTGCCTGACCTAGGTCAGGTCAAACAGACCTATGTCTGAAAAAGTTTAACGCCCTCTAGCTTTTTCGCAAAACAAGATATCTCAATAATACTTTCAGGGATTAGTGATCGTGATAGATGCAACAAATCTGCTATTTCAGATTTTTCGGAATTTTCCGGGTCATTGACCTAAGGTCAAACCCATTTTTAAGACATATCATCGTTTTTTTCGGAAATTCACGGAATATTCCATAACATTTTTAGTCTGGAGTGAAGCAGACATCTAGTTACCGTCATTGGGCAAAGTATCAGTGACTTCCAGCCATTGACCTGAGGTCAGGTCACGAATAACTGTTGTGGGCCAAAATGTACCACAGTCAAAATCGACGATGAATTACCCAGAATGGGTACAAAATGGCAGAACTAGCTTGCACAGACGTAATTAATACCAGGAACCTCAAAAAGTTTGAAAAAGTAGCATATTTTGGAAATAGACAGGCTGTCACGAATAAAGTTCCGCCAACTTTGTAGATTGCAATTAATCAATTTTTTTCAAAATTTGAGCATGAGAAACCATCACAAGAACCACAAAGATCAATAAAATGTACATAGATCGTCTTTTTTCGCGAAAATAAAGGAACGCCAAAATTAGTTCTCGTCAATTTGGTACCGCATACGGCAGCAGCGCACACTGACAGCTGGCAGGAGAATTACGGTGTCTTTAACTCAACGTTTCGGCGTATATATTGAAGAAACCTGGGGAAATTAGACGCGCATCGGCATCCGCGGACCTTCACTTGTGCGCTGGTGCCTTTACCTATGCGTTATTAGTCACAACCCTTGAGATTCAGGCCATTTCTCGGTCTCATGCAGTCGGCTATGAGAAAACATATATAGGGCGTAAATCGCTTACATATTATCTAAAACTAAAAATGAGACCAGTTTCGAGCTCTACCCGTCACAGGCTTTCCAACAGTATGCTTATTTTTTTTCGTGCGACCAACCGTTCGTGAGTTAGAGGGGGGCAGTCAACTGGCCCCCCCAGTCGCCCATGTTCGAGACGGACCGACGGTCGTGCGCGGGTTAAAAGAAATTATCCTCGACAGCGGCTGGCCTGAGGTTTTCGTCAATAGCGGATTTGTGCAGCTCGAGAGAAAAAAGTACGCAGTCGTTATGGAGTCTACATAGGTCCGCCATCTTCTCCTTTCTCCAACTTCACGGTAGCAATAAGTTTCATTCGCTATGGAAACATTTTGTCTACTACAGGGTGGTTTGATTAAGTTTTCAAATTGCTTATTAGTCGCTCCACGGTACACTGCACAATGGTTTTGACGACTCCCGGTGATGCAATTAACTGCTTAATTCGGACGCTTGACCACGAACCTCACATTCGTTCGCTCTGCGTTTGAGAGTTCCGACTGAAGACCGCAAGAGGTGGCGGGCAAGGGAAACCAGCGTGTTGCGCGTTCATCGTCCCTGTTTCTGTCATACTCGTGTTTCGCTTTAAAGCCTTAACCTAAACGTCCCATTTATACTTTCATCTTGACATGCAGTGCATCAGACGCGTTGGCACAAACAAAGGCCCGAAAGTTTAAAGTTCCCTCGTTTGAGTTTTAAGTAGTCTCGAGAGGACGCAGACGTTGAAGCGCTGCTTAAATTCCAGCGAGTTCTGAGACTATTGCAATACCCGCAAATAAGCCCGCAAAGACACGTGACGGAAGCAGGCGTGTGCTTCTCTCTTCGCACACCAACCGTCACCCTAGCTGGCACCTTTAGTTCAAGCCATGCCCCTCTGGCTACTACCTTCTGGTGACACCGTTTGCCGGGTGGAGGCTTCAGTTTAGCGTCAGTCAACCGCGCCTAATATCCTACACTCCTCCTTCTCTTCAGGAAAAAAAAAACACAACATACAGACACGCCATGTGAACTCAGACACAAAAACGTGCAAAGCTTGTTATTGTATGTGCTCATTACTACAGATAAGCCAGTTATATATGAGCTGTATGTCAAACCTCTGACCCGAAACATTCGTCGACACCTCGTTCTCCGGTGGAGCAGAAATCCGGCCCGATGGCTCTTCGATCTCACGTCTTCCTGACGCAGCACTCTCACCCGTTCCACTTGTCCGTTCGCTGACCTCACATGCAATACGGCGCTCCACCGTGGGCGCAGCCTGAGGAGGTTTCCCTCGAGCAGGACGGGCGTTGTTGGATGACGGCACCAGAGAAAGGGACGAGTGTTCGTCTTTGCCAGCAATGCCTGAACACTGGAGTGAGTTAGAACTGAGGTGTTTTCGTCTCCGGCAAGCTGTGCGACCGCCCAGAGTGGCTGACAACCGTTCTGTTGTTCACAGGAGGATCAGCTCCTGCGGTATCCAGCAGAGACGTCTCACATATCCGCCTTTTATGAACCCCGCGCCGGCGCCGGATTGGACCATACTTTAATAAAATTACCAGAGACACTGACAATTTTCTCCTCAGATGATGTAACTAAATCACGCCGGACTCGGACTAACACGTCAAAGTTTTAAGTGCCTATACCCTGTCACCCACCTCGAGCCATTTACCAGAGCTACTTGCAACATCTTGACGTTGTTCTTGCTTGTCGGACGTTGTTTCTCGTCCTGTAACAAGGGGTCGAGGTGTAACGGGTGACGGGGATGATGTCGCGGGGGAGACGGATGTGATCAAGCATATGATTCGTCAGATGCTGTAGAGACCCGTGATACAGATGCTAGTGCGCAAGAGTAAACTCTATGTCCCATTAGCATTTTCGAGCCCCTATGTAGTCACTGCGTTGCTAATTGCTAGGAAATAAACACTAACTCTTGTTATCGGAGAGGTTGTTTTTACATTTAAAAACGAGGGTAAATCCAACACTAAACGTTTTGGCGCATACACCATTTCTGGGAGTCCCAATCATTGAGCAGTATCAAAAAAGCTTCTAAGGACTAGTCAACGCCAAAGGATCTTGTATTCATACAAACTTTGGTATGTAAAAGCAGCCTCTCAGGTAAAAGTGCTAAATCTTTTTTTGTAATCTTGCGGGAATTATGGGAGCCGGTCTGAATAATTTTCATCTACCCATTTCATCCGTTGCATCCATCCATTCATCCATCCATCCATGCGATGAAGACTGCCGTTTAGCCGTGTTTTGAACGTAAACGGGGCCGACCGTCGGAACCTGTCACGCTGGTGTTCATATCGGACGGGGAACCAATCCCTGGTACTGGGAGCCCGCAGGTCAGTCTGCAGAACCAATTATTTCGCAGATTCATTTTTACGGGTTATGCAACCTGACCATGCTCATCGCAAGCCGTGCGGTTTCTCGTGACGTTCGCTGGGCCAAAGATCCAGCTCCAGTTCCGGTTCCGGATCCGAGCGGAGCCGCTCGTGACGACTGTTTGCTCACCGCGTCGAAAATCCGCGAAATTCCACCAATTAACTGGGTGTCTTCAATCATTTTGACAGCCATACTTTGCCGTGGCCTGGCGGATTTCCGAGGAGGCCCAAGCCATTTATTGAAAAATGACCGGTCCGGCCGGCCGGTGGGCCCAGGAAGCACGGACATCCATCCCGGCAGCCCGACCGCGCAGCCGGTCCGTCCTACGTCCACCAGCAGCCGGTCCGTTCTGGGCCCACCAGCAGCCGACGCGCGTCCTTCAACAGCCGGTCCGACCTGAGTTCACCAGCAGCCAGGTCGCCGGACTGACCTGGCTGCCCGGTGGTCGGTGCGGGCTGGAGCGTTCCGGCGTCACGCCAGCATGGCGGCCGGTCTGGCGTTAAAGCAACGACCGACTTTCGACCTCCTTTCAAGTCGCGTGGGATGAAATACGTTTTCTTGAAGCATAGCAAGAGATGTTGTCTTGCTATTTGCATCGTCTGTGTTAAATTTGTGTCCTACTGTGAATGCATTTTCTCGCAATTTGCGCACTAAATCGTGAAAATTTTTAGCATCATGCTCAAGGTAAGCGTGGCTTTGTGTACTACCAGTATGACTGCATTGTTGATTACTAATGTCGGCAGTTGCTAACACGCTGATTTAAACCCTCAAAAGAAGCAATTTTCGAGATAAATGGTGAGTGCAGGCTTTTCTTCATCAGAAAGCTGTAAGATTTTTTTTTCACTGCAGCTCAGTGCAGGGCACCTGGAAGAAGCAAACCTGAAGTGATTGCTTGGGCTTCAGTTTCCAACGTAGATCAGTTTTAAGACCACCTGGCTGCGCAGCTTCCGAGTTCCAACATTCTTTTGGGCCTCATCAAATAGAACGTACTGAAGCGAAGGTCACTCCACAATATGGAAATCCACCCCGAAGGCAAAACATAAATGAAATGGAAACGAGTAGATGAAAATGGAAGAAGAAAACGAATGCCAGTAGTCTTTGCATGAAATAAAGGATGTACAGGCGAATGACTGGTCCCACACGACATTAATGAATACGCTCGTGCGAGTGCTTCTGTTAATGAACCGCATCTGTGGGCTCAAGTATTGCGGTGAACGGAGAATAAACGAAACAGAGCGGTGCGCAAGCAGCCAATTTTACGTCCTCATCGATTCTTTACTAACGGGCAGATGGCAATACAGTCGCCACAGCACGCTGGTCCACAGTTTCCGCGCGGCCCAACTGCATTCACGCAGAGGGGTCACCCGTTAATTTATCAAGGCGCCCCTGACAACGACGCATTAGAACCCGGCACTTGGCGAGCGTGACGAGGCTTTGGCGGCGTTGGAGGTCGGTCAGGTCTCCGCTCTGGCAAGAGCACCATTAAGTGCATTCGGAGCTAATGCGTGGCAATATATTGCCCCTCGTGGGTGCGGATTGCTCCGCGCTCTTTCCTCAGATGGCGTCGTAACTTTGTAACGGCATTCCTGAAGGTCCTGGTCCTGGGCCTAAGACAGCCACTATCGACCACTAAATTCTGCCCTGCAGCGGCGCACAGCGCGTTAAGTTAAAGTTTAGAGCAATTAAAGGTATCCCAAAAATGGATTCAGCGCCGCCCGCCCCAAGCACATCCGATTTAGTGCACAAAGTGTACAGAAATTTGCATGTTTAGCATGCAAATTTATTACTGATGCAGATATGTTGTGGTTCTATCCCAAGGCTAATGGTACCAAATTGTTTACAAATATCACCAGGGGTGTCGATTTGTATCCTTTTGGGAGGTGGTTCATGGCCCACCAAATGTGGGCATTAGCCCCTCCAAAACTAATTTTCGTCCCCATGTTTCTTCCCGTTTATATGCATATCTATAATAACCAACTCCATATACAGTTGGTTATATATATAACTTATATGTACATGTTATATATATATATATACAATATATATATATATATATATATATATATATATATATATATATATATATATATATATATATATATGGTTATTTGGTGCTACAAAAATAAAAAAAATGCCGTTGGTCAAAACAAGTCGGTTTAATCCGTTGAGAGCCACACGTTGAGGGGGGAGGGGTAGAGGGCAGAGAAGGTTAGGTTGCCGTGCCCTCGGTTCGACCCCCCCAAGCATTTACACAAAACGACACCCTTGAATATCACCTATGCACCTGATCGTTATTCTAACCTAATGCCGGTAAAAGTGTGATTACGCCTCACGGAATTTCAGCGAATATCGTTTGTTCATCTGCCAATGGTGCAACAACATACTTCAGATTCAAAACGGCTTCATATGCTCAGCAGTACGTGCGGCTTACATACAACACCAATTCTTGTTTACAGGGCCCTATTTCCATGCCATATTAGGCGTGGCAAACCGATTCCGAAAGGCCATGTGAAGCTGCGAACGATACAAAAATGCTGGAAATAAAAATGCTTACATGACTCAAATGGACCTAGTGACTAAAAAAAAGACGTGGTTTATTGCCAATGCAATAGTGTAAAATTTCTGACCTTATTTGTTTGTCATGTGACATGCATTGTCAATGTGTACTATACGCTATGAAGGCTTTTACCAAACCATATGCTCGTAGGAGTGAAAAATGACACTGTTTTATCTACAGTCCTCTTTGCAGGATCAATGCATGTTTCAGCCAAATCGTCACTGCATTTCACCTGAAGTACTCCGCAGCAGTGGAAGCACAAGCGTTAGTCAAAATAATTCCATGTCCGAATTCTGCGGATGGCATTCTGATCGCGACACGTTAACTGGAAAGGGAACGCTGTTTCAGAAAGGGCTAATGGCTTCCTGCCAAAATCATGTAGAATTTTCTTACATCTTTCCTTTAATGCAACGTGTTACACCTGGCGAGGAGACAAAAACTTGCGCCGTACCTCGCACTAATTGTACGCTCGCACATACCACGTTCCCTGTAATAGCGATGTCTAAAGATGTGAAGATAATACAATATGCTGACAGAACAGGATCTATCAAAACCCAGATGGTACAAGAACAATGATCAGGCGTGACTGTGCACGGAGGAGGAAGGGTACTGAAGATGAACTCGAGCATGAGAGAGACCACCATCCATGGTGTTTTCCTATACGCATGATCCGGACTCTGCGTGCATACAGGAAGGTCCCGGCATTGTCGGTGGAAAGTTTCCAGTGTTGGGTATGGGAGTAGCTGTTTCGACATGTTTTTATTATCCCTTGTCCGCTAATCCAACTAACATGTCCACTATGATGCCTTGTTTTTACGAAAAGCGATGACAATGTCGCTGGCGTCGTCTCCTACCGTTCGGCCGAGACAGAGTCTGTTGACAGCCCGGCGTCCCCGCTCTTCTGCCACTCCAAGCAGACACCGAGCAGCGGCCGTCTCCCCGCCGCTGTCGGCGGCAGAACTCGGGCCAGCTGCAATGCGCTAATGAGACACGTCTTCGCCGCCTTTTAATAACGCCTCGGCCGACTGTTTTTCGGCTCTCAGATGAAACGTCCGACCGACCCCGACGGCGCGGCCGACGAGGAGGGGCCGCATCGCTGCCGACGGAGCTCACCGACGCCAGGCGCCGCGGAAGCCACGAGCGGGCGGGAGAAACCGTTCAGGCAACCGCCGCGAGGTTTGTTTGTGCCGGGACGAAAGGCGGAGCTAAGTCGCAACTTCGTGAGGCTACGTGAGGCTACGGGCAGAATGACATTGGTGTATTCCCTTCACTGAGCTGCGTTTTCCGACAGTGAAATCTAACGTTCGCACTATTCGTTAAGGTTTTCTTTTTCCGTTTATTTCCTGTTCAAAGGCAAATTTATTGCGCGAAAAGCCTTTGTCAGTGGCAGAGGATGCGGGTCATGTACGTACGTGAGACAAGTGCAGTGATCCGTATCGCATCAAAAGTATAGTATGCTGTGCCGTTTTCAGTAAATGCGGCTAGCTTTTCAAATCTATCTTGTCTTTTTATGCTTCCCATACCTTATAGACTGTCATTCCTACACTGGAAGCTTTTCTAGGTTGCGCTTACTGCTTACCTTCTTTTCATTTGTGTTAACACAATGACGTTTCGTTTCGTTTATCTTCAGGTTAGTTAATGCGATTTTCGATTTTTTTTTGAACAACACCGAAGTAAGGTTGGTCTCGATAAAAACAGACCATGTATTTCGGACGATTTGGCTCGTCCCTGAACACTGGCCTAGTAGAGGGCCACAGACAGATGAACAGACATGCAAGAATTCGAAAACATGCGTTCAGTTCCGCGGAACAGTAATTGTGGCCACGTCCAATGGGCAATTGGCAACAACGTCCGGTTGGCTTTGTCCACTACAGACAAGACTAAAAGAACATATGGCAGACATTAGACGTGGTAGGATAAACAAATTGGCTAAAAAAAGGGAAGCATGTGTTTGATTTCAAACAAGATTTATGTCCGATGCTCGGAAAAACTATAGCTGTGGTGCCAGCTTTGAAAAATGGGGTGGTATGGAGACAATAGAAATCATGGAGGCGAACTCATCATTAAACAGGGACGAAGGTAAATTCCAGTAAAGTCCAATATAGGATATTGTTAGAGTTAACGGCTAGACGGTCGGTTCTGTACATCGTAGTCTGAGGTTATAGCGAATCATTAGGCCGTGAGACCATGTAAAGCGTAGTTTTTTAAGCAGATATGTGATATGTGGAGGAAGCAGATATGTGAAACGCTCTAGATGATAGCAAACGGTTTGGCGGACGAATATTAAGCGCATCTTTATTTTACAGTGTACGACAAAGATATGCGAGATGTAATTCTAGTTACAGCAAGAGATTAGGCGAGCAGAATATGTAAAACGTGGTTTGAAATTAAAGCAAGGAATTAGACTACGTCGACATGAAATCGTATTCATGTCGTGCCTTCTCTGTTTAAGAGCAGCGCTAACCAATGATGCGCACGACGGATCGTATATTAATATATATTTTTCTTCTAATATTTCACAACATACCTTTAACTGATAGCGAACGATACGACAAAGAGAATGTAAACCGCAGGTTTATTTTATAGCGAAAGATTATACCACGGGTATGTGTAAAGCGCAGAGTAGATTACAGCGATCGATTAAGCAGGTAGAACATGTAAAGCGTAGGTTTGGAATTTCACAGGGGCTACGACTAGACCAATACGGAAAGCGTATTTTTAGGTCACGTCTCTTCTGTTGAAAAGTAGCCACAATTACTGTTCCGCGGGACTGAACGCATGTTTCCGAATTCTTGCATGTGTGTTCATCTGTGTGTGACCCTCTACTCGGCCAGTGTTCAAGGACGAGCAAAACTGTCCGAAGTACACAGTCTGCGTTTTTATCGACATCGACTTTACTTCAGTGTTGTCCGGAAAAATCGAAAACCACATACTCTTCATATGACCATTTTTTGTGCTCCGTAATGTTTTTCAAAATACAATTGCGTTCTAAGATTATTGACACTGCAATACTTATCAGATAATCTGAATCAGCAGTGGGGAATCTGGAAGCGACAGCACCATTAAATGATGAACTTTGATAAGCTGCAACTTTGACTAATATGCGGCTTACATTGGTACGACCCATGGCTTTTGGGATTGGAATGCGCCCAGGGAAACGCCTAGATCTGCTATTATTTTAAAGTCGCCTGTCTTCCGTCTACGATCGAAGGCAAAATTCACCCGCATTCAGATCTAGACAATAAATAAGACCTAGCCTGTATCAGACGCAATCTTTGATACAGAACTGACATATCTTGTTCTATAGGGAATGAACTATTCAGGCAGGTTTCTGGAACAATAAACTGAAGCACCGGCATAGTGCAGCGAGCCGACAGGCGTCTTCGCCAGATAAAAAACCTTGTTCTTTATTTTCCGGCAACAGACGGATATTTCCGCAACATGTCTGTTGTCCGCAGGGCCGAGGAACCTTCCAGTAACGAACTGCGTCACGACACTGGCGGTGCACGACGAACGCGATGTAATACTGGGGCTGATGAGTCATCTGTAACATGACACAGGCGATGGCCTCAGCGCAAGTGACGGACTAGAGCTAAATGCCCAAGAGTCCAGAGAGACAGAAATATACGATTTGGGCAACCAGGCCAAGCAAAGTGGCGGTGGCTAGTGGCGACACCTGGTGCGGCTCCGAAATCGGCCCAGCAAACTGTGCGCACTGAGCCCTGGGCGGCTCCGAAATCGTCCCAGCAAAGAGACCTTCTACCAGTTTCAGAGCTGCAGGCACTGAGTCATTCCCATATCCAGGACCGCCTGTCTGCCGTGTAGCGGCGACGGGTCCCGACAGCGGGGCCCATTCGGGCCCCTGGCTGCGGCGGACCGGGACCCGGCGCGGGCAGCGCGCCGACGCGCCGATCGGGTCCGCGTCAGGAGCGGACCGCGTTACCGCGCCTGCAGAAGTGATGGCCGCCACTCAGGAGGCCTTCCGCGAACCATCAGAGGCCGGCCGAAATAGATCGCTGACGTATCGGAGAGCATGGGGACCACGTCGAAAGATCTCTGGCCACGCCTTGCCACGGCATGGGGAGCGAGACATATCGGAGTCGAAAATGGAACTGCAATATCTGGGTTGGCGACGGCCGCCCACGAAAGCATTCATAACGTCCGTAGAAGTTTGCTGAGCGTGAACTCGGTTTCAGGTCCCAGCGGTTGCCGGAAATTCTGTGAGAACGGATGTGTCGCTCCGTGCCGGTGGCCAGATTGCCGGTTCATTGGGAAGGTGCTTCACGTGCCGAGGTGACAACCACAGCCCAGGTCCCCGGCGGGACGCTGGCATCGCGCCGTTCAAACCCTGTGAGCTTTTAACAAAGCTGGATAGATTCGTGCAGCCGAGCTTGTCCAAAGGGCATGATGACGTCCTTTTTTCGGGTTAGTCCACCCAAATCTACCTCTCAGAATCCTGCCATCGAAATATGTCCATGATTTCCCTGAAAATAACTTCGCACTGAAACGCCAAGTCGATTATTTCAGCGTGTTTTTTTTTTTACACAGAAACCAGTCTTTCTCGGACAATAGAAGGTTATTCTGTTTTCCAGTAATGACGAAAATCTGGGAGGCGACTTAAATCCTTCCTGAATGCATTAAGTCGCTAACGCTTCATATTTAATTTCACAGCGCATCATAAAAAGGAACTTGCCGCATTTAAGGGCGTTCTGTTCACAGTGTTCATCTACCACCGCGACCTTATGCGGAATGCCCGGGCAATCCAGAAATGAAATAAAACCCCGAAACAAGTTTCAACGATATGTTTTGACATTATTCGGAAAACTGATCAAGAGGCAGTTTATGGACACGCCGCGCCGGCGATAAAAAGTCCTGCTCTAGTCCTGATCTATGTCCAGCTTGTGGATCATGACGCATTTTCCAGTCTGATTTCTTTCGCTGCTCTGCTGTGAGCAGCTTTGCATAATGCCACCTGCCACCGAGACAGAAGTTTAGTAACGCGATGTTTCATCATATAACATCTCCCTGAGCAGATCTACAAAATGAGAGAGGCGGCAAATTTCAAACACCGGCTCTAATTAAGTGGGCTCCCATCAGACGCTGGACACCAAGTAGGGCATGAAAGCATGAACTGGAAAACAAGAGGCTCACTGATGTACGAGTATGCTCTTCCATCTTTGTTTTCTGGGGCAAAGAAATCATCTATCTAGGGTCGCAACATAAAACTAGAACTGATATTCAAACAACGACTAAGCGCTTGGTGTGCCAATGATCATGGCTTACTGCATTTCGTTTAATTTATTTGTTTTTCTTTCTTAAAGGTCGAGCAGTGACCGTATCGGTTTGGGAAGAATCAAATGAAATTTAAAAGCTCTCTCAGACTTCTGCAAGACGACTTAAAAAAACTCAGCTATCCACGACGGCTTTGAAAACGCTGTCTCTTCAGCCTACACGTAATTGGCAACATTTTGAACCATGCCTGGTTTCACTAACTACTACAGTTTTGAGAGTTAACATGAGAGTTAAATTCCTTTGCAGTTTCGCTTGCTTTTGCTCTCAAGATGTCGAGGTTTCTTTCAGAGACTGCGTACAGTTGTGTTTTTATCTTGCCATCGAGGCTCAGTGTTTCCGGAGGCAAGGGCGAAAGAGAGAGAGAGAGAGAGAGAGAGAGAGAGAGAGAGAGAGAGAGAGAGAGAGAGAGAGAGAGAGAGAGAGAGAGAGAGAGAGAGAAAGAGAGAGAGAGGGGGAGAGAGGGAAAGAATTCATCCGCCGGCGGCACACTCACTGTAACTGTTGGTGCCAGACAGCAGCAGAGGAACAGGTGCTGGCCGGAGAGATTGGCTTAACTCCCCAACTACTCCAGACGCCGAGCCGCAATGCTATTGCCCATGTTACGACACAGGACCAACATAATGCTTGATGCGCCACAAACGACGCCGGACCGTCCCTTCAGTCGCAAACTCCATTGTTAGGCCCACATGCAAACATCTCCTCACTATCCTCAAAGCCGCGATTAGCTAACGGAAGTGGAAATGACGAACCGCGTGTCCCGGCTGTTATGACAGCACAGAGGGCAGGCGAATGCCAAATGACGAAACCAGGTCTTCGCTAAACTGACGCCCAAGCGTCAACACGTGAGGAAACGCACGACCCGAATGACATGGACTATCTGCTGTCCTTTGGCGCTTGCCGGCGGCGGTGACAGGAGCAGCGCTTCCTGACGGCAGCCCTTGACCTCGCCTGACCGGCACCGGTCGGCGGGTCAGCCAGTGATCGCCGCGGGCGGCTGGGACGACAGCCCCTGACCTCGCCTGACAAGCACCGGTCGGCCAGCCTCGCCTGCGAGCGTCCAGAACCGGCGGCGACCCGCCCGACTGGGCTGGGACGGGTCCCCGGGGAGCCGTAAACGGCCCGATCGCCAGCCGGCCGGACCTGTTTACAACACTGCAGCCTCGCACGACGCCGAGCAGGCATACTTGGCAGCGGCGATACGGTAACAAGGACCGTGAAGGGGCGGCAGGGAGGGAGGGGGTTAATGACGACGCCCACTTCACGCTCGACGTCGGCGATGAAGGCACGGAGATCTTGTCGAGGAGGCTGATGGAGGGTTTCGTACAAGGCTTAGAATGCAAGGGACGTTTTGCGGCATATCGACGAAAGGGGGGGGGGAAGCACTTCCCCCGTGAGCCCCTGTCTGTGCTAAAGCAAGTGTGTGTATATTCGTGTGAACCAGCAGTGTGTCAAGGTAACAGCTTTTCTGCAGTGTCTCCTTTCACCTGTTAACCACGCTACCTTTCCCTGCTAGGAATGGGATGGGTGTTAGTTGGCGGCACATTCCGCGGAACGACGTATTTCAAAAACATTATTTTAGCTCCCTGCCGTATGGTAAACGTTAACGAGCATGTCATACTCATGCACGAAAGCAAATGTTTCAAAATGTATTTCAAAAATATCATTTTAACTCCCTGCCATACGTTAAACCTTAGCGTGCATATCACGTTCATGCAGGAATGCAAGTGTTTTTTTTATCCCATCCGTTGGTCCAGCATTACCGGCTATGAGCATAGCGTATAATGCTTAAGCATGGCGTATAACGCCCGAAGTTCCCGAATAAACGTCTAAAAAATTGTTGTTAAGAACATTTTTGTTTCAGTTCTAGGCATATGTAATGGTCAACTTTCGTGGTTATTTTGTAAATGACCTCGTGACTGCACTGGCGTGCATCACGCTTCTCCTACCGAGGCCGGACTAGGACATATTGATTACCCGTGACAATTAAAATGGCGAGGAAACTGAGTGGCCACACGGGGGATAGACTGAATTCGTTATTGCAAACCGAAACTAGGGAAGATTAGTGATCACTTTAGTCTGCTTATCCTGGGTATAGCACCGGGTGATAGTTGAAATTTGAGCCACAAATTATGTTATTAGCCTTGCCATCTGTATTTGTTATCGCTCGTTTGATTTCTTCTGACTGCGCGTACCCCTCTTGATTATGCTGTGGCAGAAATCCAACTGAAATGTTATCTAAATGTCTCGTGTGGCGATGCGATAACGAATATCTTCGGCTGTTCGCGTTTTTAGAGGTCAGCTGTTTCGGTTGAACGGGACATGTTTCGGTTCAACAATCATGAGTGGCAGCGGGTGAATATGAGCATTTGCTTGACTCCGAAGGTAATGATTTCTGGAACAAAATTTACGTCTAAACGTGGGTCACCATAACTGACCATGTATGGTACATTGCCATATCAGTATAGATGAACCGTATCAGTGACGCCTGTGCCGCTCTCCGCCGGCCGCGGCTCAGGCCGTCCCACGCGTCACCAGTCCTTCCCCGGCGCGCGGTGACCGCCGGTCACGTGCCCGCCACCCCGGTCAGGCCGAATCCGCCCGGCGGCCGGATGTCGCCGCCGCTCCGGCGTCCATTCATTACGGCCCCACGGCGGCCGGCCGCAAACAGCCGCGCCCGGGGGCGGCAGATTGGCGGCGCCGCGGCGGCGGCCGGGAGCTCGGACGGGACCGGCCGCCAGCGCCGCGGCCGCGCGGACAGCGGGCGGTCCGCGGACGCCGGCAGGGTGCGCCGCTCGCCGCTGGCGGCAGGTTCGGAGCGGTCCGTCAAGCGCGGCGGGCATGGCGCGCCACGGCGGCGCGTACTCACGCTCGGCTGGAGGGCGTGTCCCGCGGCGAGCGCAGGAGAGTCCTCCGACGGGCGCCGCTTCTTGCTCCAAATGCTGAGGCGGTGAAGTCGAGAGCCGGCGGCCGGCAGACGCTTCGCGAACGGCCCAGTCGCGGCTGGGTTCCGATCTCCCGCTGAGCTCGCCCCTGCCGAGCTGCCGTTCCAGCCGATTGAAGATAGCTCCAGGCATTCGAAGCTCCGGAACGGGCAGCACGCGCCCGTTCGGATCCGGCCGCTGCCTTTAAGAGTCCGCCGGAAGGCATAGGGACGTGAATTTCCGTCGACGGCGAGGCTTTGGCCATTCCATCGCGCCCGAGCCGCCTTCGATTTGCATTGGCAGCCGCATTTTCGACAGGATCTGGACATTCTGAAGTCTCCGACGACTCAGTAAGTCGTGGGGGGGGGGGGCAGCGATGCGTGCCGAACTCCCTGATTAGACGCATGCACCATCTTGCGTCATGGGGCATGACGTGATATCAAGGCAATGCTCGCGGAATAGGTCAGCCGGAAAAAGCACGCATTTATCTATGATAACAAAATACATGCGAACGTTTCCAAGCAAATGTCTTGTAATTGCCAGGAAAATTACACTACGTATCACGATGCCTGACATTGATTAAACTATTGTTCATCGCTCACTACGGCTGTATATACCTTTGTGACCAATTCCTGTAACATTTATTGGTTTGTGAATAATGCAAATATTTTAAATTGCCAAACTTGGCTTTTTGTTTATAATCGCATGTATGATGAAACAGAAAACCATGAACTTTTCCTAATCAAGAAAAATTGTAGGATAATCAGCAACAGCATAACATCAGTGGAAGCTGGAATTCCACTGAACTACCGACTAGTTTGCCCTACCTCCTTCAAACGCGATTCGTTTCTGGTCTTGTCCAAACCCTTGGAGCAAAAATAAACATTTCAGATCCAAAGCCGACCTGACATACAAAATAAATGGAAAACCCTGGCTGTTCGGTTTGCTCACGCGGCGAGGTGTTGCCATGGGAACGTCTCGCGGCCCATGCTGCATCAGATGTGGTAATGAACCTCACTCATTGACCCCGGCATCAGCGGGTCAGCTGGCCACCGAGGCCAGTCAGCTCCAACCTCGCTGCGGAGAGGGCCTGGTGATCACCGACGGGGTTCTTGCATGCAGTCGTCAGTCTGGTGCCGGCGACACAAAAACCGGCCTCGAGACCGTGCTGGAGATTTGGGGTGCACCGGATACCCTGAAACCGTCTGGACCATGATCGAAGGTTGAGGTGCACTGAGTACATAGAAACCGTCCCTGTCACTTTCCTGGAGTGCTGGGTTGCACCGGATATCGGGTATATCAGGCCCTGGCGATGGCCGGACAATAAAACCACTGTACATTGTATCCCTTCTCGGACAATTTCTCTCTTTTACACACCCGTCCGCAAGAAAACCGATTTTTTTCGAGATTTCTTGATAGTGTAGCATTAGGAATATGTCTTCATTTTGGCGCAATTTTTGGCAGATTTTGATCCAGTTCAATCATTGGTAGAACGAAGATTGAATTTCAAAAGCAAGTTGTAGCGAGCAGCCAACATGCCTTGGAACTTTCAACGAGATAAGTCAGTAAAGAATTTCGAAACAGTGAATTTGAAAATCGGATGAAAGAACTAATACCATGAGAGGGCCCCACCGCTCGCTTCTGTGTCACAGTTCACATCGCTGTGAACCGCGGTCCGTCGGTAGTAGGGGCGCGGAAACTCCTCCACAGTTGGGGGCGGGAAGGGGGGGGGGGAACAGAGAGGCGTTTTGGGTCAATTCTTTCCAGTTAACCCTATTCCCGGCAGGTAGGTTGAATCCGCCCCCTTCGAGTTTTTTGCTTGCCAGTTCCAGGCTTTTTGACGCAGCTTCACGAGACTGCGACTTTTCCTAGCTATTCTTTCTACGAATTGTGACAAAATTTTAAAATTCCGTTTTGCCCAGGGGCGGAGCTAGACAACGTTTTTAGGGGGCACCTCAGGCCATTTTTAGCCCTGCTGAGGGTAAAAGAAAAATGGCTGCCAAAAATAGCGTTTTTAAGATAGAACTTAAAACTTTATATGGATGTATAGCTAAATACTTGGGCAACGCACAAATGCAATTTTGTTTATCTTTGGTCACTTTAAAAGGTCAGGTCAAGGTCATAAGTCAAAATTTGATTTGATATGAATAATTTCGGCACTATTCTTCCAAATGCCAAACCTGGAATATAAATGACGTAGATTGGTTCCCTCTACTGGTGTATCAAGTTTCAGCTTGGTATCAGGTCGGGTCACGGAGCTATGGCCTAAAATGTCAGTGCGCGTGCCCTATATTACAATAGTCGTAAAATGGAATTTTTGAAACTGAGTATATTCAAATGATTGGAAACGTTTACAGGTAATATTAAATGCACACGAGATCATTCCAAACAATCCCAAGGTCACTAGAGGTCATTTAAGGTTAAAGGTCAGGAGCTAATCTGAAGAACTTGTGACCATGTCAGTTTTTCTTGTCCCTGGCACCGCCTATGCTGACATTATGCAAACAGAGTGATACGTTTTGTACTTTTTTGGCATAACTAGCAGAAGCCAAAAAAGTGCTTTTGCTTTTTTGTTCATTAAGTCATTGGAAAACTAATCGTCCTATTTTTGGAATCCTGTGGACGCCTATCTCAGAATTTCAGATGTAATAACCAGTGGTAAAAGCTCATTCATAATCTCTCGACTCATGTAAATTTCATCAAAATCGATCCATTAACAACGGAGTTATTAGAAGTCCAAAAAATCCCCCATTTTGACTTTTTTGCCCCCTATATCCACCCTTTTCAAAGTTTTGAAACCTTTTTTTGTAAAAAAAAATGTAGTTTACGTCATGGCAAATTGATTTCCGTTTGTTGCGATGAAATCGGACGAGTAGTTCTCGAGATCTCGGGGGGGGGGGGCAAATTCGCCTCCCCCGCCTGGAATCGGCCATACCGCTAGCCCTCCTGGAATAGGGTTAACGTCCACAGGGCCAATGTTAAATGTCAAAAAAGTTGGAGGGCGGCGGCCCCTACCTTCTTCCCCTCCCCCACTTCATTCGCCCATGGTCGGTGGGTACCTGCTGGCGGGTGTCCGGACAAAATGGCGAAACGTAAGAATGGCGAATGCCAGATGGCGTATGCTGAATGGCGACATGTGAAAAAGGTGACATGCCAAGATGGCGAATGACTAAATGGCAAACGCAAATATATACCATATATATATATATATATATATATATATATATATATATATATATTGGCCGTCTCACCATTTATTTGTTTGGCATTTTTACATGTCTACACGTTGCCATTGAGCCGTTGTTCATTGTGGCATGTCGCCTTTTTTACACGTCGCCATTTGGCCATTCACCATGCAGCCT
This sequence comes from Capitulum mitella, assembly GCA_030062745.1. Lineage (NCBI taxonomy): Eukaryota > Metazoa > Arthropoda > Thecostraca > Pollicipedomorpha > Pollicipedidae > Capitulum > Capitulum mitella. The sequence goes on from CP099845.1 coordinate 11,681,187, forward strand.
GTCGCCATTTTGGCACGTCGCCTTTTTCAAATTACGTCATTTGGCCATTCGCCATTTCGCCGTTTGTCATTTTGGCATGTCACTATTTTTACATGTCGCCGTTCAGCGTTCGCCATCCAGCATTCGCCAAAGAGGAATTCGCCATTTCTACATTTCGCTATTTTACCCTAGTACCAGCAAAGGCGCGGGAAGGGGGTGGCAGCGACCCTTCAGCTTTTCTGAAATATAACGTTGGCCAAAAGGCGTTGACTAGAAAGAATTAGCCCAAAATGCTGCTTTGCATCCCCCTCGAACTATGGAGGAGTTCCCGTGTCCCTTCGCTATATCATAAATTCGGGGGCACATATGCATGGCCAACTGAAAGACGTAATACGAAATATCGTGTCTGCTATATGGAATAATGCATTCACAGGAAGATAAGTTGTACCGGTACCTTAGTCGAAAAATCAGCAAGCTATGGACAACTTTTTGGCTTCTGCCTTGTTTAATCTGGGCAAAATTAAAATCTTATGTATATATATATGCATATACTCACATAACAACAGTACTTCCATCTACCATAAGTCCATATTTTTAACCTATGAGTTTACTCATATTTTTTTCAGAACGACAGAAGATAGTGAGTTTGATTTCCATCGTAGGCGGCGGAAAGGGGGGGGGGGGCACAGGAGCACCGTGCCCCTTCTTAACTCGCGAAATTTGACATTGACCCTAAGGCGTTGCATGGGAGAAAGGGCTCTAAAAGAGGCCGGTGTCCCCCTTGCCAGAACACGCTCCGCCCCTAGTGGTTTCAGTACTTTTTAACTTGTACAAGCCAGGTAGCTAAAGCATAAAATCCCTGAGCGTGCGTTTCGTCTTCATCACAGGAATCACAGATCCTCTTTTTACATGATTTGGAAACTCTGTTGGAATTTTTTGTTGAAATTTCCACCTTTCCTTCAAAAGAATGAAACGAGAATAAAAAATATTATAAATGCCTTTGGTGTGACTGACATTTTCGGAATGGAGGCTCGTTTACCCGGCATTGTCCGAAGTATTTCGTCACCTTTCAGTTGTTGGGGAAAATTCACGCGTGTCTGTCCGAAGCCGGCCGGGGGTGCACCTCCACGGGCGGCGTCGGCCGACCGCTGCACCAGCCGACGGTTCTGGGTTAGTTTCGCCTGGTTGTTTACGGGTGAAACGGAATGAATTTGTTGCTTGCCATTGTCGTTAAGATGAGGGCAGTGGATGTGTTAATGGAACTGAAAATAACAGCTTTCCTTTGAATGTTTTATTTACGTAACATGACAAGTACCACTGGCGTTAGTCCCTTTTCCGACTCCAGCATTTTACAATTTCCTGGCTAAGCGTCTGTTCATACGAGTGCAATCGCCTCATCTCTAGCGTTAGATTACCTCGACAGAGTGGTCGAAAGGTGACGCCCGACGGAGCGGCAGGTCGCGCGGGCTTACCGCCAGCCTGGCGGACCACCTCAGCTGTAAGTTCGATGTCGAGCCGGTTTTATCGGCCTCGCTCGGACGAGGGCGGCGACCGCTCAGTCCGAACGGACGCCGTTCCCGACAGCTTGCGAAGCTGGAGACTCGGGCTGCCCCCTCCCCTGCCAAGATACATCGGAGAAACCTTAGCGCAACCCCTGCCGACGTGAGCCGCACTGAAACCTGCGTCGCGGTGCAGGGGTGAACGGCTAACATCCAGACAGCTACACGGCGGAAAATACTTCCACATCGGCAGACGAGTAAAGAGCGCAAAACGGCAGTGCAGGCCGAGAGCCTCAGCCGGCTGGATTTCAAGCCCTTGTTGCTCCAGGCAGCTGCTGGTCCGCAGGAGCTCTGCACACCAAGCCGTTTAATGAGGGGACGGGCGACGGACTGCAGCGGGGCCGCTCCGCCGACAGGGCCGCCGGGCCGCGTCCCGCAGCAGTTTGACCAGCGTCACGCGGAACTCGCTGCTGAAGAGCAGCAGCGCTGGCGTGTTGAGCGACGTCTGCACGAAGAACAGCAGGATTATGAGGAAGCTGAACACCTGGTGCTGCAGTGGCATTTGGTAGCAGACCCGTGGGTCGTGCAGCAGCGACATTGCCAGGATGGTGGGCAGGAAGCTGAGCAAGTACACCAGCAGGTGCACCAGCAGCGTGATCGAGGTCAGCACGTCGTATTCTGGGCTGAAGGCTCGCCGGACGGGGAGCTGTCGGAGGACGGCAGCTGGCGGCAGCGCGTCCACGGAGAGGGCACCGCGCCGCGCGGGGGGGGGGCGCGGCCGGAGACTGCCACTCGGCTCGGGGCCCGGGAACCGTCAGGAACCGGCCGAACTGGCGCCGGATCGAGAGCCGCCTATTGGCGCGCGCCGCGGCCGGGCCGCACTCCGGGCCGGCCGTGCTCTGGCGGCCGTCCTCGACTGGCGGCAGGGCGCCGGCGGCGAGCGGCTTCGGCTGCCCGGCGCCGGCCGCAGCCGGGCCGACGCTTCCGCTCCGCCCTGCTCGGGGCAGCTCCTGGCCGCCATTCTCCGGCCGCGAGAGAACGAAGATCACGGTCCCCTCCGGCTCAGAGCTGCTCGGCGGCGGCGGAACGGGGACGTCGCCCTGCGGAAGATCCGACTCAGGAGTGGCACGAGCCCGCTCCCGAACCGCCGCTGCTTCCACTCCTGGCGGCGCCTCCCGGCAACGACGAGAACACCATCTGCAGGCGTTCGCTCTTCGGGATCGCCCCTGGGGTGACCTGCCTTCTGGATGACCGGCGAACCCTCAGCCGCGTGGTGATCGCCTTGACGGCGATGGCGCCATAGAAGAAGCAAATGGCTACCATCCCGCAGACCGTCATGACGGTGCGAACGGCGTTGGCGACGGAGGAGTTGTCCGCGTCGACGCCGTACGAGGTGGACGATATGACCCAACCGGTGGTGGTGACGGCGTAAGGTCGCGAGCAGTACCACGTCAGCTGGAACTGCGAGTTGACGTGGCGCACCAGGCAGGACAGAATACCGGGCAGCGAGACCAGCAGCGTGTTCTTCAGCGTGGGTCGCGGGTCCAGGTTGTGACAGACGCGCAGGTAGCGCAACAGGGCGATCGTGATGATGAAGTTGAACTTGATGTTGATGGCGAGGTCGATGATGAATCGGCGCGGCGCGCACAGGACGACTGCCACCCACGCCAGCTCCACCAGCCAGCGGGCGTCCTTGGCGGCCAGGGAGACCATCTGGATCACCGGGAAAACGGAGGAAAACAGCGCGTCCAGCGCGCAAGCCGCCAGCACCAGTCGGTTGCAGAGCGTCTTCAAGTGGCGCCGTCGCGACAGCGTGACCACCGACAACGCGTTGAAGCTGGTGCCGAACACCAGCGAGAGCAGGAGCAGGCCATAGGAGGCCGCCGAGAATAGGGCGGCCGCAGCCTCAGCGTCGGTGGCCGGGCAGACGGGCGGGCCGCGCCCGCCGGCCGAGCAGTTGGCCAGCAACGCGGCTACCTCGGCCCGGCACGAGCCAGGCGTTCCGCCGCCACCGCCGCAGGCCACCGGCCAAGCGTCGGCGTCGGCGTCGGCGTCGCTGCCGCAAGCGACGTCGGCCGCTGACATGGCCGGCCAGCGCCAGCGACGCCGGTGACGGGTCGGTTCCGCGGACCTCGGATTCGCCCGGCCGGACGTAGCCTGCGGAGCGAGCCGGACGCGCGGCACCCACGGAGGGCCGCGGCGCCGAACGGCCTCGGAAGAGCAGTGAACCGCAAGGCTCGCCGTCTGTGTTGTGAGGCGGTTGTCCGGGACAACGAGCCTTCCGGCCAACAGCGCCATAATATTTTTCCAAGAATCTCTCTGATTCGACCTGGGCTGAGGCAACTATCCGATCATCGGCGGCCGTACCGCTCATCTTACCATGGGGAAGATGAAGAAGGTTCCAGACTCCGACATTCTACGCAAGCCCCTGATAGTGATCATTAAAATAAAATAAATAAAATAGTAAAAAAAAAACTAAATGCTGAGATGACGAGCGAAGCAGATCGTTACGCAGACATTGTTAATAAGTACAGCGGATTTAGCACTGGTGATCTTCTTTGATGCAGCTTCGATTGTTCGTATAAGCCGTTTCGTTTCCGATGAATATTCATTAAGATCGTTGCCAATGTCCATTATAATATAAAGAATGAGCAAAAATCACATTTTTTATCGATCTACCGCTTTGTCTACACATGAAACATCTTCAGACATAAGTATGTGGTGAACGACATTTGGTTTAAATTTAAAAAATAAAGCACACGGTTATTAAGGACATGGATCTTCTGATCTGCACACATAATTAACACGGACAAGCAGCGCTGAAACAATACACCAAAGATCATTTCAGTACCTATTCACATATTCATACTCTAGGTCCTAATGACGGCCCTTCAGACAACCGCAAGGTTCCACGCACGTTAATCTGGCGGCTAATTAGTGGGTCCATGTCCGGAATGAAAATGGCTTCGAAAGCCGCTAGGCGCCGTTTATCCGTTGCGTTCGCTAGGATTTTTTCATTGGAGGTGATGGCGCAACGAGTTAAGTGTTCATGGTGGTGTGGTTCTGCGTGAATATATATATATATATATATATATATATATATATACACATTTATCCAAAGTGTCATTAAGGTTGGTGTGGTGCCATCAAAGAGAAGGCCTTTGATGTTTCCAGAAAACCCCTGAAACATTTAGGAAAAACTGTTAAACTACGCTAAGTCATTGTTAAAAAATATTCCAAAAATACGACAATCAAGGGTCGACTTAGAGAGTTAAAGTTAGGCACAAAAGCTCTAATGGGTCCTCTAGATAAGTTTAAGACCGGGTCTTCCGCGTTGGCCCTCGTTGAATTCATCTCGAGGGCTCATTGGAATTTTTCGTGGAACCCTCAAGCTTTTTGAGAGGGCTTTTGGTGTCTTTAGGGGCCCACAAACATTTCCTTGTCCGGCTTAAAACTACGTTCCTGAACTTGGGCCCCCTGAAGGTACTGAATGTTCTCCAAAGGTTTAAAGGGATCCATAAACACTTCATTGAGTCCTCTAGATGAATTCAAATAGACTTCCGGGATTGTCTCTCATTGAATTTGTATAAAGTGTCCATTGGAGTTTTTGTGGGCCTCTAAAGGTATTAGGGGTGCCCTTGAAATTTTCAGAGAGCCCATGGAACATTTACTCGTTCAGTTGACTCTTTCCGGAACATATGAGATGCCTCTAAGAATATCAAGGGCATTTCGAATAAATTTAAGGAGGGGCCCTCGAACGCCACGGCGGTCCCTTCCTTTCTTTCAGGATCCATCGAGCTTGTCGAACAATCAGAAGCCTCAAGCCTTTTGAGAAGCCCCTTAATATTTTCTGAGGGCGCCTCAGACATTCCCTCATCCGATTAAAAACTCCTGTCCTGAATGTTTCAGAGACCATTCGAAAAACCAATGGGCCTCTCAAATGTTTGAGGGCCGCACAAAAAAAAAACTCCAATGAGCCCCCGAGAGGGATTTAGTGAGGGTCACTTAAATCTTAGGGGCCACTCCTTGGATTCATGTAAAGGGCCCTTAGAGATTTTCTGTGAAGCTGTCGATCTTTTCTTTGGAGTCCTTGATGCTTTCAAATGTGCCTCAAGCATTTCGTCATCCGGTGTATCCTTTCTATGCCTGAGACACCATCTTGAAACATTAAGGCCCTGCAAATGAATTCAAGGATTTCGTTGCAATGAATTTCAGTGAATTTTATTTCAAAGGAACACTTTAGGACTTAGGGAGGTGCCCCTCCTTGAACTATTTTCAAGGGCCCTTTGGAATTTTGCGGGCCCTCAGACGTTTCGACAGGCCCCTTGGTATTTTCCGAGGGCCTGTCAAACAATGCCTCGTCCGGTTCAAAGCTTCGTTTCTGAATGTTCGGAGCGTCTCAGAAATTTGGGGGCGCCGCGAAAAGATCAGCGTGTACTCGAGATGATCTCAAAAGGGAGCTCTCGGGCCTGGGAGAGGGCCGTTCCTTCAATTCATCCAAAGGGCACAGGAGAGTTTTTAGACCCCTCGAGTTTTCGAGAGAGTTCTTGGTGTTTTCAGACGGCGTCTCAAACATTTTCTCAGAGCCCCTCAACCATTTCCTCGTTAATTTAAAAATCCCCTTCTGATTGTTCGAGAAGGTCTCTAAGAATGTTTAAGGAGGGTCCCTAAGACCGGAGTAGAGACACTGGATTCTTCTAGAGGAACCCCTCGAATTCATCTAGAGGGTGTATGGAATATGCTGTTGGGCTCTCGAGCTTTAAAGAGTACCTTCACTATTTTCGGAAAGTCCCCAGACTTCCAGGAGAGAATTCTCTTAACCAGACGAGGGAATCGTTCTGTAACTTGTATTTGGTTACTGTCTAATACCACCGTCTGAAAAAAAACTGCAGAATATTTCATCAAATTTAAATATCATTTTAATCATGGGCCCCGGCATACCACTGTTGGTCTCACTTCAGGATTGGGGGCTGAAATGAACATTGTGGGGAGGTACGCGCACCGCTTTAAAGGATTTAAAATGAAGTCCCTGTCCATGGTTAGAACACCAGGGATACTTGGTAAGCACAAGTTTTCTTTCTCATAATAACTAAGCTTTCTATTGAGACAGCTGTCCTGGATCATCTTTCTATACTGCTCTGACCACTGGAACCCATTAACGGGAGCTCCCGCTTTTTTCTGGATCGAAATGGTCAGGCAGCCTGTCAGGCGCCATCCTGTCTACATTTCCATTGAATTGCTTTGATGATCGCCTAGTTACGTCTCTATGATGCCCGGCACTGGCAACTGGCAGCCATTCCAGGGCAGAGATACCTTTCCTGCCAGGAGCTGCCCGGCAGGAGAGATATCTTGGAAAGGCCCCAACGTCCACTGACCTTTCCAGGTCAGTGGATATTAGGGCCCTTTAGGACATACCAGGGGCCCGGCCCAGGGGATTCCTTTTCCCTCCCAAGAACTTCTAGAGTTGGGATGATAAGACCCCTAAGTCTTTTGGCTTACGTTACGTCAGTGGGGCTTCCTTTCCGACACACCTACACCAAACGTGGCAGGGGGACCTTTGCTGGCTGGTGGCTCCTTTCTAGAGCATCCTTTCCTGCCCTCGCATATGCCTTTTGGCAGGTATATGCCGAGGACCCCCTTACCTTTCCCAGGGACACTTTCCAGGGAGCACACTCCTACCTGCCAGAGGGGTCTTTGCCTGGGGTCTTGGGACCATTTGTGGTGGAGTGGATTTGCTTTTCCCGGCCAGGGGGCCCCTTTAGGCATATGCCAGGGAACTCTTCGTGGGCCCTTCCCGACACACCGACAACATACATGGCAGGAGGACCTTTGCTGGTTGGCGGCTTCCTTGCAGATAATCTTTTCATGTCCTCGCATATGCCTTTTGGCAGGTATATGCCAGGGGGCCCACTTACCTTCCCCAGGGACGCGTTTCAGGGGGCACTCCGCTACCTGTCAGAGGGGTCTTTGTCTGGGGTCCGTTGCGGTGGAGTGGAATTGCCTTTCCCAGCCAGGGGGCCCTGTAGGCCATTGCCAGGGATGCCCTTTGTGGGTCCTTCACGACACACCGGCACCATCCCATGGCAGGGGGACCTTTCCTGGCTGGCGGCTCCTTTGCAGAGGAGCATCCTTTTCGGTACTCGCCTTTTGAATAGGTACTTGTCGGGGTACCCACTTACCTTCCCGGCCAGAGGGCATCCCGCTGCCTGCCAGAAGGGTCTTTGCCTGGGGTCTGAGGGCCTTTTGCGGAGGAGTAGATTTGTCTTTGCCGGCCGGGGGGCCCCTTGCGGCCAATGCCAGGGAGACCTCTCGAAAAATTTCGGGGTCCCAGGACCCCTAGGGCCCCCTGGCTACGCTCCTGCTTTGACACTGTACGTCTCTAGGAAAAACTGCACCTCGGACTAATTCCGGGCGGGGAATACATATCATTCCGTTACACCACAAAAAAACTGAGTTCGCAAAGTTATCAGAGGTCAGTTTAGGAGGCGTTTTTGGGAAGCATATCCAGCTGTTCTTGCAACCTTAAAGGCTTTCACTCTGGATCGCTCGTTTCGATGTGAGGGGAATGAAATTGCCACTTTAGGGGCGTAACTATTTATTTAATGCCTTGTGGCAATTGCTTACATTTTCTGACAACAGCGACGGTTACAGAGTTTTAACCCTCACCGGGCCGGCCTCCGGATCCACATTCGCCAGGGCCGGGCGGGGGTCATGAGAACTCCTAAAGATCTCAAGAATTATAAATCCTACAGAAAAAGAAAAAAACATCATTGGAAACCCAGTGGCGAAGCCGTGAGAGATAAAATGTACTTTTTTAAAAAATAAAGTCATTATTAAGGTTACTTGAGCCATCCCAGGTTATATCATTCTGTTGACATTTTTGACAGAAGACTTTCATAACGAAAGTTGTTTCTGCGCAGCTCTAAGAGGTTTAACAGGTAAAAAACCTGATTTACCTTTTTGGAGAAGAAAAGAGCTCGTGAAGCCGAATTTGAACTTTTCAAGGAAAGCAGAAAATGGGGCGAAAATCGTCTTTCTGTAAGGGTAAGAGTCCTGTTTTTCTGAATGTATAACCGTGAGTCTTGGCTGGAATACGCCGCAAAAGTGTCTGGCACGCACATGAAGTCTGCAACTATCATACCGAAGTCAGGCAAGGTCGTCCTAGGTCAAGGTATTGGCGCCTATACGTCAGGCGTTTCTGGTGTCTGTCGTATCGTCTGCCACATCTGGGACGGATCTAGGACTTCCCCGGGGGGAGGGGAGGGGGGCGAATGGTCGGCGCGAGGTCCCCCACCGAGTCCAACTATTTTTTTTGCTCCTCATGTAGAAAAAACGTTGGTCTGCTCGGGTCCAGGCTGAAATACCTGATGCAGTTTTGCTGGTTTCATCATATAAAGTAGCCGACAGAATTCAAGCCCGTCATCTCACTTGGGAAAATTTTGCGTTTTTTTCTCCCACAGAGTCGCCGAAATATGACAACAACGGCGGGATTTTAGGCGGCTTCGTCCGTCACTCTGAAATGTGTGTATCTCGTCCAGGAGCCCCTCTGCCGCTTCGTAGCTTCTGGAGACTTTCTTGTCAGCTTTTTTGGTAGCCCCGAATCGTCTGCCGTGTCAGGGCCCTCTAGTGGTCTCAGGTTCCTTTTACAGTTTCACGTGTCCCTCGGGACATCTCAGGCGTTCCTTTGGCAGTTTCAGGGATCTGGTATTCTGGTATACGCATCTGGTATTCTCAGGGACACTTAAGCCATCTCGGGTTCCCTCCTGTTGTCCTTGGGGAATTTTTGTCGTCTAGAAAGCCCCTCAGGCAGTAACAGGGTCCTCTGTAACCCCGTTTCTGCCGTGACAGAGGCGGGTCTGGCAATGCTTTATGTCCTTCGGCCGTTTTAGTTTCAGTTTCATTTAAAAAAGATCCCAGATCCCAGAAGACCTCGGATCCAAATCTTAGGGACCAAATCCCGGGATCTTCTTTTTATCTTGGCACATGTCTGTCTCCGAGTGCCATCAGAAGTGATCTAGGCATCTGGAATTTAGTGCGTAGATAGATCAGCATTAGGGCTATCTGACAATACCCTGCATGATGGGCATAGTCCAACGAGTCACGTGCAGCGCACGTTCTCCTCTCTTACAGGCCCGTTTTTCCTATGGTCCAATTGCCGGGACGCAAAAGGCGCGGTTTAATGTAATGATGGCTTAGAAAGGCGGACGGGCAGCTGGACAATCAATTTCGATGCATTCAGGCATATACTTCTCTAGTACTGGACTTTGCGCGGGAAACGGTCTCATTGCACAGCGGCCCCGCATTGGCGAATCCGCTTGTCAAATTTAATCGCCATTTACTCGGTAACCAAGCAAGACATCAACGCTATTGTTTGCATGTCGTGTCTTCGAAGTACGGAGGAGATGTCCTATGAAGCTGGGTTTGATCCGGTCAGTAGTTTCGTCGTGACGCTGGAGCATTTACGTCGGCATGTTACTGCCCCGAACAGCCGTGTAATCAACATATACGGAGTCGTCCAATAGTTTTGGTGCACGATACGTTTCCTGTAGCCCAGACATTTAACTATGCCAGGCGCATTAGCAATGGTTTCTGGGTAAACGTTGGGCGACTTGGGTTTTAAGTTTCAACCGTTGGTAATGAGTGTCGTTTAGTGTTTTTCCGGGCAGGGTACATGAAGCCTGTCATCAGTTGCTGGACATTCGACGACATTTAACGCAGCGGCATTTAATCGTTCCGGCAGAGTAACCAGTTCCGCGTTTCGTGTGTCGGCAGCGGCGGGCGAAGGTCTGAGGGTACGACGTGACGTTGGCAGAGACACCCCTATCAACGAAAACGAGCTCCACTGCGGCTCACCCATCAATAACTGCACTGAAGAAAAAAGCAGAACTGTCTCGTCCCAAAGCCGAGCACGCGCAGAGGGCAGCAACCGCGCGGGCCACGCGTGCACGCGCTCAGACAGATATCGATGTTTAGGGCTTAGGTGGAGGCGCAATGCGCCTTGGACCAGGCTGAGCTCGACAGTACTGAACCGTGCCTGCTGGAAGAGGAGAGGATATCCCAGCATGGACGAACAGATGCTTATGTAGCTCAGTCGGATCACGTTGCTTTGCGCCGTTCCACTCTACAGCCCGTGCAGCCGTCTGCGCAAGAGCGTCGTGACCGCATCTAGGGGTGGGTTGAGAGCGTTTAGCTAGAAAGCCCCAAATGACGGTCACACCAGCGCCCAGTGTCATGCCCGGTGCCACGACGCAGTACTGCCCGAGTTGCGACTTGAAGAATACGTTGGCCCCCCAAGTGGACCAGGAATCGGCAGCGGCTCCCCAAGTGGACTGGGAGTTGGAACCAGCTCATGAGGCGGACCAGGAGTCGGCAGCGGCTTCCCTGATGGACCGCCCGAGGTGGACCGGGAGTTGGCAGCCGTTCCGCTACTGGATCGAGAGTCAGCAGCGGCTCCCGAGGTGGTCCCGAAGTCGGTAGGTCGCCAGAGGCGATTACTCCCAGTTCCATTCTGCTTGGACGTCATACCTACGCACTGCCTCTCGAACCGTTCAGGCCGAACGACGTGGGAAACAGAAGGGCCCTGCGGCGATCACAAGCGGTGGCCGACCAGTCTTGGAGAAGGTGGCTGAAGGAGTACTTGCCTACGCTGACCTGTCGTCGGAAATGGACAGCAAACTATCGAGTACAGCAAAGCGGCGACTTCGTGCTAATTACTGATGAAAGCGTGCCGTGGGGACATTGGCCCTTGAGCCCGGCATCACTGGTCCAGATGGGTACGTGCGCTCGGCACGCGTGCGCTCACGCGGCGGACTGATACACCGGCCGGGAAACACTCTGTTGAAAGAGGCAACGGGCTGCGGTTGATTTGTATCGTGGTCTGTATGCTCAGTGCGCACGTGCTGCACGTCGTGTGTAGCTCTCACCCTGCCGGGGGATGTGATCAACAGAGATGGAGTCGCCTAACTTTTTGGGTGTGGATTTGCGCGAGACTGTTCCTGTAGCCCGAACATTTAACTAGGGCGAGCGGATTAGGACTAGCTGTTGGGTCAGCGCTGAGCGATTTGGATTTTTAAGTTTGGACCGTTAGTGAGACACATCATGAAGTTATTTTTGGGTTTAAATAAGCTAAGGCATCCGGCAAGGATTAACAGGGCGTAACGGCATCTCTGCTAACGGAAAAGAAGGGAAAATGAATGAGCGAAACCTCAATTTTACCTTCCAAGAAACTGGCGGTTGGGTCTGTGCTTGGGCGACGCTGCGATCTTAGCCGACGATCTGGCGCAGCAAGACTGGCGGCCGCAAACCGAGGCCCGCTGTGCAACCGCCGTTCTCAAAATAACTGCTGGTGCGAAATTCAGGTATAGAAAAGTGTATGACTCAGGGCGAAACGGGGGTACAGTTTGTGCATGAAGGCAAAGTGTCCAAGAATAACGCCCATTCTTCATTGCCGCAAAAGTGCTACCTCTGGGATGCTGAAAATTGGCCTGCAGGAGCACATGATACGTGACAGTCAATTATATGGCTGCTTTGCATGTCAATAACTTTAGCCTGGTATGTGAAGGACGCACGTGCTGAGATGTACCCCTTCGCCATTCATGAATTTCCTTTGAGAACTGCTGATGCTAGAGGCGTCAAATTTCGTGGTGGGCTGCAAAATCACAAGCGCCAACTAGGACAAGCAAGACATAGGGCATCAGTGGAGACTGGGAGCTAACACACCTATTGCTTTGGATTTCTAACGATGCTAACAACCTATCGATTCGTAACGATCCGAGATAATCCAAGTTTAACGAATATGAGATGACTGAAAACGAACACACCCATTGTTTTGGAATCCTAACGATCCCAACAATATATTAATTCCTAATGACCGGAGATAATCCAAATTTCACGAATCCGAGACGGCTGAGAGCGAACGCACTCATTGTTCTGGCTTCCCAGCTATCCTTACAGTGTACTGATTCCTACTGACCGAAGACAGTCCAAATTTAACTAATCTGAAACGGATGAAAGCAAATCCGAACATTGTTTTAAACAAATTTTAAAAATCGAGCGATTCGGCGAAAAGTACATGTGATGCATTCCCATATTTCATGCATTCCTTACATCCCTTATTTCCGCAAAGACAGTACCAAAAATGCTAACAAAGTTTGGGTACGCGTTTTGGTCAGTGACTTTCGGAGCAATACTGACGTGGTATTATCATGTGCGCCGCATTTGACGGGGGGGGGGGCAAATACATCAGCTTTTTCTAAGCGTTGTCTTCCGCTTTATGACGTCTGAATGACTGCCCCGCATATGATAAAGTTGTGGTCTAAAGATAACTTTAGCTCCGAAGCCAAGTTTTTTATATTTCATTCATGTTTTCTTTTTTGTCTGTTGCCGTATATGGAGGTACAGCATCGGACGTGTGAGAGAACCGGAACTGTTAATGAGTCCCGATGCTGATGCTGGGCACCAGATGGTGAACGAAAAGCCGGCCAGGGTCCTCATGCAGCGGCGACTAACTTGAGCCACTTAGTGTTGGCCAAAACACTAGGTTGATTATCACGGACTAGAGGTTTCACCACTGAAACTGGTTAAACCGTAGCCTTGGTTAAATCACTGTCATCACTGAAATCAGCAGCAAAAATGCCCAATATGCCATTGAGCCGTTTTGACGTCGTCTAAAATCGGTGGTTTCAAATGAGCTTGGAGAAGTCACTGACATGGTAAAATCCAATACATTTCCAAGAACATGTCTAAATAGTCTTGCACCAAAATCTGACTCAACATCTCGCCGGGCTCCTGGCAAAGAAGCAGCTTAAACCTAAAAGAATGGAACAGATGACAGTGAAGTATGTTTTTGAAGAAGATACCAACAGGATATGTAAGGTCAGCTGTTGCAAACTGCAGGCTCTTGATGTATACTGCTCATTAGCATTATAGGAAAACTTTCATGGGGATAGCAACTACCCTGTCTTCCGGCAAGAATCGAAACACACCAAAAGGCAGTTTCGGATTTCGGAAAACCCTCTTACATTTTCTCGCTTCTGAGGTTTTCAAAACCTTTGGCAAGTTTGATTCTATGTCAGACGGATAGGATAGCCAACAGGATACCATCAAATGTTTATGTTTTCGTACGGTTCATTTATAACGATTGTACACAAACGGCAAATTAGTTATAAATCGTTTGCAAAGTTCCGAGTGGCGCTGTGTCGTGTATTCGTGGCATGTCGCTTAGGATACTGCTTGGAGTTGGCGGTCCGTTTGCCTGGAATGTTGATGAGAGATCTTTTGACCCGTCTGCAACATTTCAAGCTGGAGATTCGACGACAGATCAACCGATGTCGAACATCCACATCTCTTCTATAGTGACTTCAGTGTAACCATAGTGCTATCCAAGGGCGGAGCTTTGCAAAAATGATTGGTGGGGCGGGGGGAGCAAGTGCTAATTGCGACTAATTATGATGTTTTTGAGACCATTCTTTCCTTGCACCAGCATAAGCTCTTCAATCTTCAAAATCCCGAATAATCGAGGGGGGAGGGGGAGCGGTGCCCAAAAGCCCCGAAGTTCAACCCATGATGTTATGTGATGTTCCAAAGCGAGTTGTGCATTTCTCAGTCCAATGCGAGTGACAGTGGATGAGCTATAGCCTCTGGGATTTTTGGGATTTGGCTCTGCATGATTGTCTGGTAACCTATAACATGCAAGGTCCATTAACCTGGCACACAAAGTCACATTCGTATTCAGTACACTCCACAGATTTTGCCCAAATTAATCATTTGATCAATCTGCCCATGCCGTTTCCGAATCTGAAGTTTTTTCTGCCATGAGTTTAGCCATTTGACCTCTAGAGGTCAAAAACGCAAACTCAAGTTCAACAACGGGACAAGCATAGCCGTCCACCTATGACATCAAACTGTACAAATGAGATACTAAACCAAGGAGAGGAACCGTCCGCAACTTTGATGACCCAAAGGATCAAGGTCAATGCCCGTCCTCAGGATCATAATCAAGTCAAAAGACGGGGACAAATATAGCCGCCGATCTTATGGCACCAAACTGTACAGATGAGGTACCAAACTAAGCACGAGAATAATCCGCAACTTTGACGACCCATAAGATCAAGACCAAGTTCCGTCGTCAAGGTCATAGTCAAGGTCAAAAGATGGGGAAAAGCACAGACGCCGACCTATGACACGAAACTGTAAAAATGAGGCATCGTAGCAAAAAGAGAAGACAATTCGCAACTTTGACGACCAAAAACGTCAGGGTTAAGATCCGTCGTCAAGGTCAAAGTCAAGGTCAAACAATAGGGACAAGCACAGCCACCGACCTATGACACCAAACTGTACAACTGAGGAATCAGACCAAGGAGGAGAATAGTCCACAACTTTGACGACCAAAGAGATCGGGGTCAAGGTCCGTCGTCAAGGTCCTCATCGGGGTCAAAGGACGGGACAAGCATAGTCGCCGCCGTATGGCACCAGGCTGTACAAATGAGATGTCAGACTAAAGAGGAGAAAAGTCCGCAACTTTGAAGATCCAAAAGGTCAAGGTCAAGGTCCGTTGTCAAGGTCGTAGTCAAGGTCAAAGGGTGGAGACAAGTATAGCTGTCGATCTATGACACCGAACTGTACATATGAGGTATCGTAGCGAAGGGAGGAACAATCCGCAACTTTGAGGACCAAAAACGTCAAGGTCAAGATCCGTTGTCGAAGTCATAGTCAAGGTCAAACGATGGGTACAAGCACAGCCGCCGACCTATGGCACCAAGCTGTAAAAATGAGGAACCAGCTGCTATAAATGAGTGTTTACGTGGAACCTGGACGCTGACTGGCCGTCAATTTGACCAAGAGTGATAAAACGCATGTCGCTATATCAAAGAGTGGACAGTGCAAAAAATGTCTTTACTGACAATATGGTAGTAATAGAACTAAAGAAATAACAAAGGATCTGATCCTAGAAATAAAGGAGTTAAAAGGTATGTGATTCATAAATATGAATATGACACCAATGTGAATACAATGAATCAAAACGAATCATAAAATAAATCTACCCGAAACTAACCACACATAACCCAACCAATTAGGCACTTTGGCACCTGATAATTATTGATATTATTATTATTTTTTCTCTTTTTCGTTTGCTGCCAACGGTTGCCGGGTACGACTGTCACGGTCGTTAATCTTCAGTTTGCAGAATTTAACCTGTAGCGGTCCAGCGATCAAATTTAGGGCAAAAAGAACTTCAGACTCAAAAATGACATGGCTAGATTGACCAGATAGCGTAATATGGGCAGCATCAGTTCTGTGACCAAAATACGAACACGATTATTTCCAGTTTGGCGCGGCTATGCCTGACCTATCCAAGTTTTTTGACCCTTATTAGGACTTTCACAACGGACCCTGACCTTGACCTTTTGAATCGCTAAAGCTACAAAAGATTTCCGTATTAACTGCGATGCCTCATTTGTAAAAAAATGAGTGTCATAAGTCGGCGGCTATGCTTGTCCCCGCCCTTTGACCTTGATCAGGACCTTGACGACGGAACTTGACCTTGACCTTCGTGGTCGTCAAAGTTGCGGACTATTCCCCTCTTTGGTCTGATTCCACATTTGTACAGCTTGTTGCCATGGGGCTGCGACTATGCTTGTCCCCTTCCCTTGACCTTAATTAGGGTCTTGACAGCGGACCTCAACCTTGATCTTTTTAGTCGTCAAAGTTGCGCGCTTATCTCCTCTTCAGTATGATTCCTCATTTGCACAGTTTGATGCCATAGGTCGGCGGCTGTGCTTGTCCCCATCGTTTGGCCTTGACTTTGACCTTGACGACGGACCTTGACCATGACGTTTTTGGTCATTAAAGCTGCGGATTTCTCCCCTCTTTGTTACGATACCCCATTTTTACAGTTTCTTGTCATAGGTCGGCGGCTGTGCTTGTCCCCATGTTTTGGCCTTGACTATGACCTTGACGACGGAGCTTGGTCTTGATCTTTTGGATCGTCAAAGTTGCTGATTCAAAGTTACAAAGTCCTTAGTCTGATGCCTCTTCTGTACAGTTTGGTGCCTCTTTGGTCTGATTCCTCATTTTTTACTCATTCATTACCTCATTACCTCATTCATTTCCTGATTCCTCATTTTTTTAAGATCGGCGGCTATGTTTGCCTCCGTCTTTTGACCTTGATTTGACCGTGAGGACGTCTTTTGATCACAAGACGTCCCCGTCTTTTGACCCTGAGGACGAGCCTTGACCCTGATCCTTTGGGTCGTCAAAATTGCGGAAGGTTCCTCTCTTTGGTTTAGTATCTCATTTGTACAATTTGATTTCATACGTGGACGGTTATGCCTGTCCCGTCGTTGACCTTGAGTTTGCGTTTTTCACCTCTAGAGGCCAAATGGTCAAACTTATGGTAGAAAGAACTTTGGATTCGGAAATGGCATGGGTAGGTTGACCAAATAGGGCATTTTGGGCAAAATCCGTGGTGTGTGCTGAATTCGAATATGAATATGTGTGTCAAGTGTGCCAGACGGAAAGTAAAGGCACATCTGCGCGCAGCCTGCGATCATCAGTAAGCCATTCTATCAGCGGTGGCATCATGCTCGCTGTATTTTCTGTATACTGTGTATGTCTGCTTTTATTCCGGCATGTTCATATCCGCATTTTATTGACGTGAGGGCCATAATAGCCGCATGTTCTGTGGATGACTTTTTAATAAAGTACCACTACTACTGCTATTACAAGTTAACGGACGTTAATACGCAGTCATTCAGTCGAAGCCGTTTAAGTTGATACCCCGTTGAAATTGCAATATTCAAATGAATGTTTCCATATGGCATGCTCCCATTTTTCGAGTTTTTGACCTTATGACCCTGTGAGCTTCGGCAACGTAATCTAAATTAACAAGAAAGTTCTATAAACTGGGATATTTTTAATCACAAAACTCACGTTGTCTGGTAATCTTTGGTAATGCGTATTATGGGAGACTAGTTTTTGGAATACATTTTTTTTTTAGGAATCCATCTCTGTTTTCCTCATTTTACCGCTAAGTCTATATGTATCGATGAGGCACCAAAACACGTTCATGAAAACATAGACAGGCGCGGATCCAGGGGTGGGGAGCAGCCCCCCCCCCCTGAGGCCTGAGAAGGGGCTCCTCTCAGACTCAAGAGGCCCCGAAGAAGTTCCGTATGAGCTTCACGGCGTGTGAGTGAAATGTGACGGATTCTTGATGCAGTCAGGGGGCCTCTGGGAGGGTTAGATGACCCCTACAGTAGAAGGACCCCTGAAGCTCCCAAATGCCCCTTTAAAACACAACAGGACCCCAACAGGGCAGATTGCCCCTGGAACCGCCAGAAGGGTCACAGGACCACTGAGACGGCCAAGATGAGGACTGAGGTCCCTAGGACGGCATAGTGGCCCCGAATAGGCCTCACGGACCTGTGTGAAAAACTGAAGGTTCTTGATGCAGTCAGAGGGCCTCCAGTAATGCTAATGAGACATTGAGATGGCAAGATGGCCCCTAACATGGACAGAAGGACCCCTTAAACTCTCCAAGGGTCCCCGGGACCGCAGGAAGGGCTCCAACACGGCGAAACTTCAAGAGGTCCAAACCCATAGAGGGACCCCTAATGGCCTGTAGGGGACCCCCTGCCGGCCTGTACTGCCCCCTACCAGCCAGCGCGGGCCCCATGCAAGCCTGTAGGGACATCCTGCCGGCCCGTAGGGGCCTCTGCCGGCCTGTAGCGCCCCCTGCCAGTCTGTAGGGCTCCTGCTGGGCTACAGGGGCCCTTTGCCGGTCTGCAGGGGCCTCCTGTCGGTCTCCACGAGCCCGCTGCCGGCCTGTAGAGGGCCTCCTGCTGGCCATTTGGGCCCCACCGGCCTTTAAGGACCACCTACCGGTCTACAGGGCTCCCTGCCGGTCTGTGGGCCCCTGCCAGTCTTCGGGGCCCCTATTGGCCTGTGGAGGGACCATACTGTTCTATGGGGTCCTGCCGGCCTGTAAGGGCCCCTTTGGAAGGGGCCCCTGCCCTGCCGGCTTGTGGAGGATCGCTTACGGCCTGTGGAGAGGTCCCCTGGTGTGTAGAGGAACCCCCTGCTGGCCTGCAGAGGGGCCCTCTGACATCTGTAAACGCTACCAGTAAAAAATGCTGTTTGGTGCGATCGTCTACGGTCAGATAACAGCTAGCTGGTTGCAAGTAATAAAGCTAAGCAACGGCAACCGTCTATTGTCGTAAAATTTCTGCTGGCTGTTTTTATTCAGGGGGCACACTCATGGCATATAGCTCGCCATTGGCTACGCATCCCCCACCCCGAAATTTTGGGCAGGCTATACCCGTCTGCAAACCTATTGTGAAATGTTATCTTAATATTTTTGTCCAAGGGGCTCACATGAAGTGAGGAGGCCCACCGCTGGGCAAGAACCCCCTCCCCCAGAAATTCTTGGCTGGCTGCGCCCCTGCCTCCGAGTGTGTTAAGCGAGCTTCTGGCACAAAAAAGGTCTCCCTGAGACTGCTAGCGAGGCCCCTAAAGTGCTAACAAAGGCCCCTGATACGGCTAGAGGTGCCTTAAGATTGCCAGATATACTCCATGTAACAGACGAAGACCCCTGATACAGCCATGGAGACTACCGAAGATGTTCATAGGGCCCATGACACTACACAGAGGCCCTGAAACCGCCAACAGGTCCTTTGTAACTTCCAGAAGGTTCTGGACACGGCAAAAATGTTCCCCAGAGACGTTTTTGTTGCAAAAATATTCCCTTAGACAGTAACAAGGGCACCTAAGACAACAGGGGGTCCACTGAGACGACCAAATAGGTCTCGAAACTACTAAGTCTTGAGACGTTCAGACTGCTCCTGAAACGGCCAAAGGACCTAGGGCATTGCCAGAGCCGCCTCTGTCACGGCAGAGACAGTCTTATAGAGGGCCCTTGTTATTGTCTAAGGGATTTCTTAGACGGCGAAAATTCCCCAGGGACGACAGGAAGGAGCCCGAGATGGCTTAAGTGCCCCTGAAGCTGCCAGATGGGTCAATGACACAGCCGATGTGTTCCTGAAACTGTCAAAGGATCGCTTCATACGTCCCGAGGGACACGTAAAACTGTTAAAGGAACATGAGACCACTGGAGTTCCCTGACACGACAGACAGCCCGAGACCACCAAAAAGGTAGCAAAAAAGTCTCCAGAAGCTACGAGAGGCAGAGGAGCTTCTGGACCAGATACAGACACGACATTTGAAGTAGAGGGAGGGACGCAGCCGCATAAAATCTCGTCGTTGTCGTATTTTGGCCACTTTGTAGGTGAACAAAACGCAGAATTGTCTGAAATGTGGAAACGTGCTTGAATGTTTCGGTTACTTTATATGGCAAAAAAAAAAACGCAAAGTTTCATCAAATATTGCAGCCTGGATCCGAGCAAATCAAAGTTTTTTTTCATATCTGAAGAGCAAAAATGGGAGGGGACCCGGCCGGGAGTGGGGGGGAGCGGCTCCGCGCTGACCATTCACCCCCTGGCAAAGTCCTGGACTCGCTTCTGCACACAGGCACATCGATATCAGCATTAAGCAACTCGTTTAGCATTGAAGAACATATCTAAGTGAAACGTAGTGGCATCTGCCGTATTTTAAAAGGTAAAGCCGTGCTATAAAAACACATATGGTCAAAATCAATTCCGGCATGCACTATTCGTTCATTACCGTCGCACAAACTCTCGTACGTATTTCCGAAGAAAACGACATTATATATCATATGACATTACAATAAAACGCGGTTAATCATTGTAAATAAAGGGCCGTAACATTCCTGTGTGAGATGTCGCCGATGGGAGAGACGTGCAGAGGTGCTCAACAGCGTCGACGTATTTCTTTGCTCATTGGAGAAACAGTTCACAAAACTTGTTTTCAAACTGTACTTTTTTGGAAAATGCTTAGTTTAATGGCAGTTACAAGCTACTGGAAGGAGACAAATAACATTAACGTTATGAAACCTGTCGCTTAAGACAAGGTTCATTAACTGCAGGAATCCACAGGACCATTTTACTAGCTCATTTTAAAGGACGTGAAAGAATTGCTGTTTGCACCGTAGAACCCGACTCAGTTATTCTTCCTCAGCTTACTCACTTCTATTTTCTGCAATCTCCTTTGAAGAGAAGAAGCATCCTGGCGATTAAAGAAACTCAGTAACTTAATATTATTGAATTTATTAGACCTCGAGTAAACGGCAAAACTGTTTAACAGATAGAACTGCTTGCATGCTCTTGATGGAAGCATCTTTATGCAAAATAGTTGCAGTTTTAACTTCCTTTTAATGAGCTGCGTGGATGCACATTTGACAAAAAAGGCAATGAAAATAATTAACGTTGCGTCACATTTACCAGTGTGAAACCCACTCTTTGTTTGGTCCTGCAAGAGTATGAGATGAGCAAAAACACGTTAATATTCAATGAGGCAAAGCGACAAAGGCAGAGAAACAGACAGACAGAGAGGCAGAAAGAAAGATAGATAAGAAACTGAGGTGTGGAATACCGAGATAAAGGTGATAAGCGAGATACAAATTATGTCAGATTTATTACACTTTAACAGACAAAAGACCGCAAACGTTTGGATGGAAAAACGTTTCAAAGTTGCAACGTTTTGACGCCATATAATTCAAAACGGTATTTGCTTTTGATTTTCCTTTCCACTTCTCCAAATGCTCTCCAACATTCAGGGATCATTACACCATGCTGTTAAAACGTTTGCAATGCGTTTGACATAATTGGAGTTTTCCTTGTCACCTTGATCCATATCTGTCATGGGTAACATACATATAAAGATAAATCGCAAAAAACTGCATCGTGGAAAAAGGATCATTAATTCGATGATGCAGCAAGAATCCAAAAATCCATAACGTAAGTTCAATGGCTGTGGTCAGAATCTGACAGGAGGCCCAAGACCGAGTGCTTTCTACTTCAACAAGAGCAAAATCCACTTGGACCTACCGTCCGGCCCAGTAGTAACAGTTCTGACGCTTTTTTATTGGGGTAGAGGGCGGTGACGCCAAGAAATTTGCTTGTCTTGGGCGGGCGTTAAGGCTCAGCGTACAACAGGTCCGGTCTAAAACTGAATTAATGAGATGAATATCCGTCAGCATTCTAAAAACACAACGACAAAAAATACACAAAACTGTGTTGGAAATATACTTTCAAAGATGAAGAAACACGCAATGATCTCTGCCCATCATGCACTCCAGAAGTCATCTTACTGTTCATTATATTTTGTCCAAATGTCAGAGTACCTGGCACTGCGGCTCTTCAGAAAGTCTGCGAGTAAAACCGCAATAACATTACGGAACATTACGCACATGGCTGGCCGGCTAAACTTACTCGTTCACTTTTGGTGACTGAGGAAAAATAGCTGATGCAGTAGACATTCTTTGCGAGAAACCGTCGCAGTGTTGTCCGATGGTTACGGTCAGCAAGATCATCACATTGTTACGACGAATACGGTTTCTCCTCATTGAGCGCTATTTCGGTGCTTCCTATGTGAAGAGCGGGAGATTCTTCGCCCTGGAAAGCGGGGTTCAGCGAGGCGGCTCGGTGTTCGGCGCCGTCTCGGTCGAGACGCGTCTCGTCGCCGAGAGCGCACATCGCGCCTCGCTGCGGCCGCCTCGCGCGGAGTCAGCAGGCGCTCGGAACGTCGCCGCTCGCCGGCCGGCGTGCGCCGCTGCTCGCCGCGGCGGTCGACGCGGCGCCGGTGGATTGATTGGCTCCGCGGCGGCCGAGCGGCGCGGCGCGGCGCTCGTAGACGGCGCGGCGCCCGCCGCCAGTGCCACAGGTGCCGCCCGCGGCGCCGACCGACGACGCCGCGCGGCGCCCAGCGTCGCTGCCGACGAAAGGGCTCGGGTCGGCGGCGCTGTGGGACAGAGAGCGGCGTCCGTGCCGCCGGCGACGGAGCTGGCCGTCCGCACCGACCGCCGGCAGTGCCACCAATCCGTGTGCGCTGGACGGCCGTCGCGGAGGTCGGCGGCGTCCGGTCAGCGAACCCGGAGGACAGGCAGCTCCTTCGGCAAGCCCGCAGGAGAGCCGTTTCCGTCCAGCAGACCCTGAGGACACCTGTTCGCAGCCAGGGAGTCCCAGGTCGGAGTCGCAGCTCGGCGCGTGACGTACGCGCGTGACGCGCGATGTGGGCCGGCTTGTCCTCTAGCCGCCTGCTCGTGCTGCTGGTCGGTGGCATCCTGGCCAGCGACGCCGGCGTCGAGGCAACTGCGGCCGCGGCCGATCGCTGGTATCAGACAGGTGAGTACCCGTCTCCGGCCGCTCGGATTACCAGGCGAATCTGTCGTGTTTCCGTGTGCCGTTCGTTCGTTAGTACTGTCATCCGTGTGCTGTTGGTGTCTTTTACAATATGACGTGCCATTTTCCCTTCGTTCAAACCTTGTTTCTTACGCATTACAGATATTCAGTTAATAAACGGTCCTCGGTATACCAGGAGACACTGTACTGGTATAAAAAGCAGTTACAAATCAAAGAGTATGTTAGATTCAACGTTTTGGCCGGGGAGCATCATCAGGAGCAATCTAGAGCATGAAGCCAAAATTCAAATGCACATGTAAAAAGGTACGTGGCAAACGGAAAAGCTACCTCAACACTGCAGGCACTCCAAAACAACGAATACAATATCACACAGCAAGGTGCTGCCGTCAGTGAACAGGGCTCAGCTTTTATTCCTCTCCGAAATAATGAGGAATATTTGATTTCGAGAAGCACAAATATATATCTGGTTCGCCTTACCCTCTTAGGATAATAATAGGTTTATTGTTGACTTTGTTTTTTTTTGGGGGGGGGAGAGGGAGCTATCATAGTTGACTTTGCGTTACCTGCGCAGTTTGTGAATCATAGATATATATCTGGTCTTTTGTGTCTCTCATAGGCTTTCACTTTAGGGATGCCTCATTGTTTCGGACTGAATAAAGTTAAACCTTTATCTAGGTTCACAGTACCTTGCTGTGTGATATTGTATTCGCTGTTTTTTTGAGTCTCCGCAGTGTTGAGGTAGCTTTTTCGTTTGCCACAAGTCTTAGTGATTATAACAACAGTGTCTCCTGGTATATTTAAAATCGTTTAATAATTGAATGTATGCAATGTCTAAAATCCAGGCGCATTTAACAGCCGTTCTTCGAGAGACAACCTTTTTTTTAAGCAAGGAAACCGATAACTTCCAAACGTACAGTCAGTGTGAGATCATATTTGGAAATATATATATATATATATACCTATATATACCTATATATACAACTATATATAACTATATATAACTATATATAACTATATATAACTATATATATATATATATATATATATATATATATATATATATATATATATAATGACTAAATGCCGTGTATTTAACGAAACATACACGAAAAGGAACAAGAAAAACAAAACATGGAACAAAAGATTCTGCTCCCGAAATATCCGAATATATCCAATCCAATATATCCAAGTATTAAATATATCCAATATAAGAGTATCAAATATACGACGGTCACGCAAAACGTTCGTGGCCTTTGATCATAGCCTTTTTCTAACTGAGGTAACAAAACGGAATTGGTGTCGTGGATTGGCACGTGATTTTTCTATTTCTCTTGCGGAAGTTTGATTACGATATCTCAAATGGCTGCCAAGATACGTCCGTCATTCTTGAACGCGTTTTGCCGCCATGTCCACGATCTCGATCGAAGCTTTGGGCGCCGTTTGACCACGAAGTTGGTGCGCCCTCAAACCCCAATAATCAATTGATCTTGACCCAGGAGCAACGTGCGGGCATAAAAGCGGAGGTCGCGCGGAAAAAAATCCGCTGCGGATGTTCCTCGCGCTCTCCAGGAGGCATGCGGGGCGCGGTGGTCTGTCTTGATCTACTGTCAAAAAGTGGGCCAGCCGTTTCTGCGACGGCAGAGCCGTCATTAACCACGACGCACGTGCTGACCGGCCACCAGCGGCACTAGACGAGCTGCACATGCGGGCAGTGTAGGAGCTCCTCACGGACAAACGCTGGACCTGTGAGGAGCTTGCTTCTGAAACGGAGACCAGCGCCAAGACCATCTGGAGCTTCCTGACCACGAACCTGCAGAAGACCAAGTACGCAAGATGGACCCCCCGCTCGTTGACTGAGGGGAGAAAGAGCAGCGCGTGAACATCTGCCAGCCGCCCCTTTCTCGGTTTCAGAGATGTGGTGAACCCTTCTTAGAACGCATTGCTAAAATCGCCAATACGTTATAAAGTCTTGATAGGTCATACGTTAAGAAGATAAGGTCATACGAGACGGAACTGAAGCACAAGTCGGCAAAGTAGAAGGCTCCAGACTCACCAAGGCCGAAGAAGGAGCGGGCCAAGAGAACGCCACTCCGCATAAGACGGGCCTTGTTGTGGCCTTTCTCGAGAACTACGTCTTAAAGACGCTTTCCCACCCGCCCGACGCATCAGAGTTGAGTCCACCGGACTTCGACCTGTTCCCCAAGCTCAAGGAGCCCATGAAGGGACAGCGTTACAGGGACCTGACAGAGCCCAAGGAAGCCGTGTTCACGAGGGTGAAAATACTCCATAAAAACAGCGTGGCACAGGATATTAAGTCCCCGCCGCAAAGGGGGGAGGGTGTGATTTGGAGGCAGGGGGATTATACTGAAGGGCTATAAGGAAATAAAAGTCATGCCTGCAGACTGAGTGTTTGGGAAATGAAGCCCACTAACTTTTTACAAGCCCACTAACTTTTTACATAACTCTCGTATATCACTCCCGCAGATGATGAACCCTCGTGATTGAACACCATCATCCTTTCCGATAGAGAATGGGTCGTATTTCTTTCCACGCAATCAATTGTACCGACTTGGCTGTGATATATCGGAGCTTAGAAGTAACTGGAAGTAGACAAGATAAGTGGTGCCCAGTACCTGAAGATCCCACAACACGCAGTTCCTGCCAGAAGATTCCCGCCACTACGAAAAAAAAAACATGTGCATGGCACGAAGCAATATAGACACATCATGTGCACATCAAACACACACGAACACACACACACACACACGCAAACAGCATACCTTCACCTTAACTAGCACCAAACACGCACACGCATACACGCACACAGACAGCATACTTTCGCCCTCACTAACACCAAACGCAGCAAACACTAAACAAAAAACACGGCAAACACTAAAAAAACACACACAAACGCACACACACAAACAGCACAGTTTCACCCTCGCTTATACAGCACGCCTTCATATAACTTGTGCTCATTGCGTTCACTTGTTTGTTGATGTTTTGGCCAATATTATGTGTGTTTATGATATATATATATATATATATATATATATATATATATATATATATATATATACTTAAAGCACATACGAGATCCACAATATCTCGTATGTGCACGGCCCTCCATCATCGAAAACCGTCAGCCCTCTATCATCGAAAGCCTTTGTTTGTCACCGGCTGCTTTTTCAAGGATTTCGGTGTTTACCACCATCTGTCATTATCTGTCATTGTCGTTATCAAGACAAAGCTTTGCCTTGATAATGAACTTAAATTAGTTCGAAACGTCGAACAATAAATGGCTAGCTTTGAAAAGGTCTTTCGTAAACATACTGACTGTGACTAACGAAAGACACGAAACCTTGAACAAACGAACAAGAAACTGATCGATGCTCAGTGTGTTGTCGTGTTTAACAAGCAATGCAATCAATCGTATTCCCGTACACGTCTGGGAGGGGGGCTTCAGAACCCCTCCCTCTGGCTTTTGCTCACCATTCCCATGAAGTCTGTGGCTTCACGACATCTGGTGGGTTTTCATATCTATCCTTTCTATGTAATATGCTAAATTTTCATAATTTTATTTTGCTCAGGTGTGGAGCTAGTCCACGGGAGGCACTTCAGGCCATTTTTGCACTGTTAAAGGTAAAAGAAAAGTGGCTGCCAAAAATATAGTTTTTGAGATAGAGTTTACAACTTAATATAAGTGTGTAGGTAAATAAATGGGCAGACACACAAAGTATTTCTGTGAATCTGTCGTCATTTTAGGTCAAGTCAAGGTCAGGGGCCAAAATTTGGTTTTTACGTAAAAATTTACGACGCTCTTTTTTACCCTATTTCCGGCAGGGAGGCTGAATCGGCCTCCTCGGATTTTTTGCTTGCAAATTCGAGGGTTTTTGATACAGTTTCACGAAACTTGGTCAGGTTTCCTTTCTATTTTTTCTACGTACTGTAACAAAATTTCGTAATTCTGTTTTGCTCAAGGTGAAGTCGAGCAACGTTTTTGAGTGGCACCTCAGGTCATTTTTGGCCCTGTTGAGGGTAAAAGAAAAATGCCTGTCAAAATATGGCGTTTTTAAGAAAGAACTTAAAACGTTGTATGAATGCATAGGTTAACGGCTGGGCAAGCACGCAGATACAACTTTGTTAGTCTGAAATCACTTCATATGATCAGGTGAAGACATAACTATGAAAGCGTGATTTCATTATTTTTCCGAATGCCAAACCCAGAATATATGTAACGTAGAAGGGTGCCCTTCACTTGTGTACCAAGTGTCAGCTTGATATCAGGTCGGGTCACGGAGCTATGACCTAAAATGTCAGTGTGCTTACCCTATATCACGACTGAAATAGAATTTTAGAAACAGAGTGAATTCAAATGATTGGAAGCGTTTTCAAACAATAAGAAATGCACACAAGATCATTCCAAGTGAATCTAAGGTCACTGGAGGTCATTTAAGATCAAAGGTCGTAAGCTGACCTGAAGAACATGTGACTAGGACAGTTCCCCTTTTTAATGTCCCGGGCGCCGCTTGTGCTAACATAATACAGTGTACTATGATTTGTGCTTCTTTAGCATAATATGACTAGTAGACGGTAAAAAAGTGCTTTCGACTTTTTCGTTAATTCAGTTTTTGAAAAAGAACTAATCATCCTTCCTTCAAAACCCTGTGAACGCCTTTGAATTTTCCCAAAATTTCAAGTGTATGGAACAATGGTAAAAGTGTCATTCGTAATCTCTCGAATTATGCCAATTTCATCAAAATCGTGCCATAAACAACAGCGTTATAACAGATCCAAAAATATCCCCATTTTGATTTTTGCCCCTGTATCCATCCGTTTTAGAATTAAAAAAAAACTTCTTTCTTTAAAAATGTAGTTCACGTCATGGCAAATCGATTGCCGTTTGTTACGACGAAATCGAATGTATAGTTCTCGAGATCTCGGGGCGGGGGGGGGGCGAATCCGCCCTTCTGCCGGGAAACGGCCATACCGTCTACTCCTCCGGGAAGAGGGTTAAAGTGGAGAAATCCGGGACACATGTGACTTAAAATGATGTCCTCTACTTGCGCTTGAAGTTTCAGGTTGATATCAGGTCGGGTCACGGAGCCATGACATAAAATGCCAGTGGGTGTACCCTACATCACGGCGGTCTTAAAAGGGAATTTTAGAAATTTTTTAAGGAAGTTAGGAATTTAGAACTTTACAAGAGAAAATACTTCTTTTCTGCTTTCTGAAGTGCCTTGCTTGAACACAGACACATGTTTAGACAACCTGAAATGACCTGGATTTGAAATGTCTTGATGTTGTGACTCAGGACTCAAGAAAATGTTTAAACAGTACATGGAAACGGCTCCGCAAAGTTTAACTTTTCCAGGCGCTCTTCTTGCTGCGTCCGAAAAACCTCTAAAAGCGTCCGGAACCCAAGAAAGGCCCAGATTAATGTAAAGCCATCAGAAAGCCTCCATTTTCCCAAAGCTAATGCTTTTGGCACTGCTGACTTAATAATGTAGTGTTGCTCAGCCACTCCAAACAACGACGCCGAAATTTCTCACTGCTAAAGAAAGCAATAACAGTAGCTCATACATCTCGGGCTTTGCTTTTCCTTAATCGATGCTACCATGGTTGCAATTTCAGGATTACTACCTTACAGGTCCCTGAAAGGGAAAGTTTTCAATTCTAGTGATACTAGATGTGCAAAATTTGGTAGCCCGCTACCTGCTTGGTAGCGGTAGACTTGACTGCTTCCCCTCAACCCCATGAAGCGTCATAAGGCTCCGGCACGACCCGACCCATCCACGCTATAAATCGGCTCTCAGCGCCTGACCCTGCAACGCTGACTGCTGCATTAATATGCAAATTATGCAATTATTCAGGGTGACACGAAGTTGCCAGAGACTTCTGGAACTCGTGCGGCGGCGAGCCGGCCGTCGACGCGTTTGGCGGTGTAAAGCGGCCGGCTCTGCCGCCAACTAACTGAATTATCTGGAGAACGTCGCTTTGGAATGGGACGCTCATGGAGGGCAAGATGGCGGGCTGCCTCATCAATCGCGGTGAAAAGGAGCCGCGCATGTTTGTGCCTGGCAAGGTGCAGGCAGTTTCCGCAAAGTTACTTGTGCACTTCTGCGGAACAAGTTTTTTTGCATCCCGTGATTACCTGCCGTGAAAGCCGAAATGCTACATGTCAGTGTAGCGCGTTTCGTTTTTTCCTTGAGCTTATTATTTGCCGGCGGGCCAACCAGCATAAATTAATCATATGAGCAGCACGAGCGCTATTCGGTGCGTCAGTATTGACAATGTTGAGCCATGTTTTACAATTTTCAACTGAGTGTTTGGTTTAGGATCTGTTTGGGATCAAAATGGAATATGCACAGAGAAGTTTCAGTACACATGCTCTAGACGTTGATTTCCGCCGCGTAACACCTAATTGACTGCGAATCTCTTAGCATGAGTTCCGTATGGCAACATCCTTATCTCATGTTCCGGAACCTTTAAACTTAGGATGTTGGCTTGTTTCACGAAGCGAAGTGTTTTATGGGACCTCGGAGCCAGTTCAACACTATTGAAAACAATGGAGGCAAATCGTCCAAAGTCACAATGCCTGGCATGGCTGTAAAAAAGACACTTGACCGCAAAGCTGCATAAAAATAGGGGGGCTAAGCACGTTTGCAAAGCCACTTGACATAAGATCATAGAATTAAGCTGTACAATGGCCATTTAAAAATCCTATTGATTCGTGCAGGCGAACAGAAACATCCCACGCGTTTCTGAGCTCTGTAAAACCCTGCAATCCTTATTGGCTCACAGCAATAGCTTTTGCTCGCAGCGGATGGATTCAGGAAAGTACGTTCTAGCTTCACGAATATAAGGAACGACTACAATGCCCAGCAGCACTGTACGGCAGCCATAACAAGAGGAATAACGACAATCGAGCCTAGAACGCAATCCTGCCCCGGAATTCTCTAGAACACCTTTTTTATTTAGTCACATTTTGAAACTGTCCAAGGCCAGGAATTTGTGCATGATCTCCGAATATGTTTATGAACATAGACGTATGTTATTCAGAAGACTTTCAAAGTAATCGCTTGCAGTTCTCTTGATTGATTTCACCATTCTGAGAATCCGAAGTCAATAACGCGCTACAACTGGACAGAAGGTAGGATGTGCTGACTGCATATTTGTTTACAATTCGCAAATAACTATGGCCTCTTCCGTCTTGGAAAGATGAGCGCAAAATTTTCGATTCAGCACGACTTAAACAATACACGTCTGTGCCAAGATTGCTTCATAACTTTGGTCGATAGTTCGGCTGTGAGCTCTTGTCTCCTCATGCCGGCACGGCGGTTCGGTTCGGCGCTCGGCAACTGACCTTCGGGCCAGCCAGCAGCTAACCAGCATATAAGTTCACATTAATTATCCGCGGCCGTTTCGTACTTTTGCCGGCATGTTAAACGTTCACCTAAAACTTGGCCGTTGCATGAAATTGCGCGACCGGATGAGGGTTTCAGAGGTAATGCATTATACAGGGCGATTCAAAAGTGTCACCCATATGTTTGGTGCACATTATCTTTCGACTGGGTGATCGTAGACATCTCATTCAGATATTTTCAGAAAAACCAAACAGTGCTCCTTCAGACGAGTACTCTGTTCATAAATGTTCATACGTCCATAAATGGTGCGAATCGATCATTAGGAACATTTCAAATCAGGGAGCTGCTAGAAACGAGGCGCGTGTCCGTCCCCATGCTCCTGTTTATGCTACTGTTTGAGTGAGTTCCTATTTACACGTGTTTTACACCAAGATACCTTTACTTTCAGTTCTACACAGCCCATGATTGCAGCTGGATTCTGGCGTGCGGCCTTGACTCGCCCCAAAGAAATTTAGGTTCCCCTATTTTTTTTCACTAAAAGTGATCAGACCACGGCCACAATTTTTGAATGAAGGCCTGATAGTCATTAAACAGTTACGGAACGAGAAGCCATGAGAGGCCAAACGGATGAGTCGTGAATTTTCCCAGAAAGTACTGGAAAGTTGGAACAGTAAATCGGATGATAACGAAAGTGAATGCTACCAGTGACTAATCCAGAAATGGGCAGCGGCCGTCCGTGATCCGAAAGAACGACTCAAAATGTTCCAAAAACGGAAGAGCTTACAGTAAGCTAAGAAAACGACCCGGAAAGCTACAGCTCACAGCGAGAAATTTTCAAGGAACTAGGAATATCTCAAAGCATTGTCAATTGGATTATCAAACGTGATCTCGGTCTTCCGTTCTTTAACACGCGCACTGGAAAGGGGTCTTTTTGTGCCCCCCACCTGTTTTTCCTGAATATCTCGAGAAAGGATCGGAGATGGTTGCTGCTACTTTGTGACATTTATGGCAATCGAATAACTCGTCGAATGACGCATAAAAATCGGAAATCGGAAATTTCTGAAGTTTCAAGCATTTCAAGTCAGGCAAAAATGACGAAAACGACGGTTGGCGCTGACAAATGGGAACTTTGTGAAAGAACTAGCGTTCTACTTTAGACTACTGTTTGAACACATTCAGGCGATGTCATTCGGGCATAAGCGATGGATGTACCAAGACCACAGCCAGGGTCAATACGAGTCAAAGTCATCAAAGATCAAGGTCAAACAGCTTGTGACCTGATCAAGATTTGCTTTGCGACATGTCAGTATGTATGAAATATGCATTCAGAGGCCCTAATAAAAACACATGTGCGCACACTGATACGCTTACGTATACCAAGGTCAGTAAAGGTCAAGGTCATTAAAGTTCAAGGTCAAATATCTTGTGACCTGGCCAAGATTTGTTCTGCGACATGTCAATTTGTATGAAATATGCATTCAAAGGCCCTAATAAAAAAAACCTCTGCGCACATGGATACGCATACATGTATACCAGTCATTTCAGGTCAAGTTCACTAAAGGTCGTGGGCAACTTTTCGTGTCCTGGTCCAGATTTGTTTCGCAATATGTCGATTTGTATGAAATATGCATTCAAAGACCCTACTAAAACGTTTGGCAAATTGATACATGTGTGTAGATATATACATGTACATGCATCCGGAGCATAAACGCTGGAAGTGACCAAATGTGCCGATATTGGCTACCTTCACTGAAAAAACGCCAAACGATACATGTCACGTCCTCATTTACTCTCAAACTGCCCGTGTTGTTCGAAATCTGATCTGCAAAAGATGAAAAAATGACGCCATAGGTCAATGACCTGACGTGACCTCGACCCAAAATCCTCAGGCAAGACGCCAAATGAGTGGAAGTTGTCGTATTCCGCGTTTTAACAACCAAACAAACACCCTGTTCCCGTTTCGTTCGAAAAATTATACGAAATGGCCTGTACGGGCCGAGAGTGTCCAAAGTTAACCTTTTTCACCCCATTTGACTTTAAAGATATCGACCTAGGGTCATGAAAATTGCACATAATGAAAATCGTTTTAACTCCACTGTGTCCATAAAATTGCATGTCTCTAGCTCTGTCCGTTTCCGAGGTCGATGGGGCACTTTTAGACCCCCTTCGAATGCCCTTTAGTGCGAAATCCCCTTCCACGGCGCGGGTTAAGAAGGTCAGAGTAGAATACTTTTCACAACAAAAAAAGAGAAAGGTGTGGAAAGATCCAAAGCATTGCTGAAACGCTCTCCATTTACAGGATTATTGCGCCGCGTCTGGTTTTCGGATGAGAGCGTTTTTACGATCAATCACCACATCAGTAAGCAGAACGATAGAGTTTACGGGAGACATTTTGGTGTTCTTCGTCGAGATGTCAGTCCCAAAAGGATGGAAATGGAAACCCGAAACCACACAGGAAGAGTGATGGTGGGGACTTGCGTTAGTCGGATGGGCAAGACCGACTTGGTTTCCATCGAAGTCGGCGCACACCTCAATCATACCATTCATCGGGAAATGCTGAACGATCATTGTTTTCCCAATATTCGAAGAGTCTGTGAAGACCAATGGATATTCCAGCGAGACGGCGCAAGCTGCCATGCTGCGCTAGGCGTTAGGGAATATCTCGAGGAGCACTGCCTAGAATTTGTCAAACACGACCAATGGCCGCCTAAAGGCGCAGATTTAAACTCATGTGACTATTCTGTATCGGCAGAACAGCAATGTTTGGTCCGCCGAATGACAAGAATCCGTGACGTAGATCATGTGAAGAAACGGCGCAGTCCTGTTGGGAGATACTGACAACTCGTCAAATCAGAAAAGCGATCAAGCATTTCACAAAACGACTAAGGATCTGCGCCGATAGCCGTGGATGTCGTTTTCAGCACAGGATGTAAACGGCCTATTTTATCATGCATAGTGAATATAGTCGGTCTGTGTGTTTGCATTTTAAACGTATCAACTAACTAAATTCGCGTTGATTGCTTCACGCCTAGATATCGAAATTAAATGCGCTTTATTAATTCAATTCGAAGTCCATCGTTTAACACCTTTTATTAGCATAGTTCCTTATACACCCTCTAGCAACTTATTTAGGACGGGGGTTAAAGGACAGCATGCTCATCTGAAAAAATTACATAGAGTTTTCGAAGATATTAGAATGAGAAAGCTACGGTTATGCATGCAGAGGATGTTGTGCACCAAACACAGCGGTGACACTGTTAAATTACCATATACAGGAAGTCTCGTCATTAGTAACTAAATGTCTTTAGATTTTAGGCATTTTTAATCGTTAGGGTTTTTGCGTGAAACATTTCACAATTAACACCAAAGAAAGACAAGCAAAGCGGGTCTTCGTGGAGCTAAAAAGAAAAGACAGTGATCAGATTCCTAAAATGAAGCCTTTCCACAACACACGGAATAGATGAAGTCGGTTATGATTGACTAAATCTTCATTGTCGAATCGAGGAGCAATTCGTAAATTGAATTTAAAAAGGTAGGTAGACATCATAGAAAGAATGCATAACTTTATTTCTAAATGCTACCATATGGGATGCATACATGTTTATTATGAGCGGGGCTGAGGGGCGGGTGAGTCCTACTTCATCTAGCAGCGAAAATTCAAGTTGGGCGGTCCGGCCCAGCCATAACGATTTCAGGTGGCTCGTAACTTCGCAACCACTGGGCATTAGTTGATGAAATTTGCACCAGTAGATTGGCTAATTCTTGATTTCTTTTTGTAATTCCATCTGCATTGCGTAAATTTGCAAACCCTTTTTTCCACTGAACCTTGCACTGAACTATTTTTCCGTATGTGTTTTGGAATAGCTTAGTAATGGAGGCGAACAATGTGAAGGATGTGCGTGATGTTAAACCCTCGCCGGACAGGGAGGGTGGATGCCACCCCCAAACAGTGTTTCCGGGACCACGGCAAAACGGCGCACGACAGCGCCGTGAAATTTGACACAGCTAACGATACCTTCATTTGAAAAAAGGAGTGGCCCTAGGTCATCTCATGTCACTTTACATCACATGACATCATTACTGAAGACTTACAGGGCGATTTTTTGAGCCAAATGTCGGCTTGCATTGTTTTAGGGCAATAGGTATGCATAACGGGCAGATGATGGGCCTGAAAACGGCTTACAGTGGTAGTCCACAAACAACAAACTCACTTGAGAAAGGTCAATGGCTTTTTCAAGGTCAAACAAAGTTAATGATCTGAGATGATCTTTTTAACCCTAGAATGTTCCTATATTAATTTTTTGGCAATGAAGTGTCGTTTTTAGCTCCAGAAAATTGATTTGTGGTTCCAAACATAAATTTTGGCCTGATCTAGGAGGTCACTAGTTGACCTGACGGGATCGGCCCGGGGACCATTGGATTTCTTTAGCACATAGCTATGTATTGCTTTTTGTCCCGAGGCGGTTGCTTGATTAAGGGCGAAATGGCAAAGGTGGGGGGGGGGGGGCGAGGTGCCTACCATCGGCCCTCATCGTCAGTGCGAGTGAAAATGCCTCCCGTCCGGCGAGGGCCAACCTCGCAATTCTTTCGATGCGAAATACTGAATTAGATCGGTAAGTATCGTTTTGCAGTGCGCAATGCCTAAAGGAAAGTTAAGGTGCAAACAATAAGGAAGAAGGCTTCGCTCGTCATGCACCCCAAAGTGCGTCTTACTGACTCATGTCCATATTCATATTTACTCATCGGACATTTTTAGTTAAATACTTATCATCTCATATCTACTTGAGACGTTTATTTACACTCAGTTTGTTGCATACGGGAACCATTTTGGGTCTTTTTTGTCAGCTACATCTTTACATGCCTTAGCTTTCAGTGAGATTTTAGTGTGCCCTCATAAAACATGACAACATTGACTCCCTTGAATAGAAGGCTTTGCTGCTTACCGCTTGCGTCCGGGTACCATCTGGCACGATTCAACAATTCCCTGATCATTGTTCGCTACTAAAAATTGCGGTAAGATGTCTGTGACAATAGTTTCCATTCCATTAGGCTAGGTTGAGACAGCAGCATTACTCCAAAGCAAACGAATGCGTTGACATTCTTCACAGCTCTCATGAGAAGCTGGTGAGACGACAATGACACGAGGGAACCGTTACGTAACAAAGGCACTCTCGACCCTTCTCCAACGCACACGCACAGATGTCGACAGGATTTTTGCGTCTTGGAACTACGCATGAAGCTGAAGCTTTGTTATCGGCGGGGAAAAAGCAGCTTATTCCTGAAACATGAGGGTGGACTTCCCTGCAGGTAAAAGCAATCGGGAGAAGCCTGCGTGCTGGTCGTACCGGGAATTACCGTTGTGATTTATTGGATCTCGTTTACCCGGAGCAGGACGGCGACAGCAAATTGTGGTCGTCACACGCAGTGACCGTTGCAGTGAATGGCTAGGGTATGTTGGAGGGAGGAAGTCAGTGGAACCCCTAAACTAGAAACAATGGGGTTGTGTTTGTGCTCAGCTGCTTCTCATGTTCCAAACTGACCGCCGGCGTCGGTGTTTTCGCAGCCTCGTTTGCAATATTTTGGCCATTAAAGCATGCAATACGCCCACATCCATCCATCCATGATGTGAGACACATCCATCTGATGCTATCTCACAACAGATATTGCCCACCAGTCTATGAGAACGCATCTACATCCCAGTTAGCCAAAATTCAAAAAGTTTTAAGTCTCGCGGCTCGTGTGATTTTGGGTCGACGCAAATTACAGCATATATCTGATGTGATACAATCACTCAAGTGGCTAACTGCCAAAGCCCTAGCCACACTTGCTGACATCAACATGCTGCACACCATTTTAAGATCGCAGCAGTCTGCGTATCTGTTTAAGAGTTTGTCTTAGAATAAGGACCACGTCCGTCGCCTCACCAGACAGTCAGACTTGTTGCGTGTGCCCCGTGCTATAAGCATCTTCGGCCAGCACACTTCTATATACCGAGCTTGTACCGAGTACATCACCCATGTCATACGTTATAATTTACAACATTCTTTACCGGTATTGAAGCGTACCTTAAAAGAGAACATCTTGCGATCTTCGTAGTCGAACCGATGGTGATGATTTTTCTTTACTGTGTCTTAGAATAAGGACAATAAAGAATTTAACATTTTAACATCATTTTAACATAAGAATCTCATTTTAACATGCGGATAGTGTGGTACTCAGCTTGTCACATTTTACGTCTCTTTCATTCTTTTTATCTGCGCACCATTGCTTGCATGACAAAAGCCACATGCTAGCCCTTTTTAGTGGACGTGGCCGGCTATTTGTAAATACAATACAATACAATACAAGCAATGCCCATTCTTTGCGGCATTTCGCAACACATTTACAGTTTGTATATTGTATATGTGTATAACCTAGGTACATGATATCAAGTTGTCTATATCATCTAGTTACAAGACAGCATCACATAATATCCAGGATTTATACTCATTTGCTACCGGCAAGGCTAGGTAGTCCACACGAGAAAAAAGGCTGAGACATCCCTACATATTTTGGATTTCAAAGATCCATTGACTTCCGATTAGAATGGTACGCCTGGCATTAAAATGCATCATTGTAGACAAACGTAGAAAACGTCAGTTTATCGCCTGGCACCACGCTCCACGTTTCGAGCACTGCCTCTTGAATAATAAATGTTAACTACCGTCATTGCCCGCGCAGCAATCAATTACGAATGGCCATCATTCGTCAGCGCCGGCGGGCTGTCGGTCTGGAATGGGAGAGTGTTGGCGGGCTGTTGGTCTGGAATGGGAGAGTGTCGGTGGGCTGTCGGTTTGGAATGGGAGAGTGTTGGCGGGCTGTTGGTCTGCAATGGGAGAGTGTCGGCGGGCTGTTGGTTTGGAATGGGAGAATGTCGGCGGGCTGTTGGTCTGCAATGGGAGAGTGTTGGCGGGCTGTTGGTCTGCAATGGGAGAGTGTCGGCGGGCTGTTGGTTTGGAATGGGAGAAGTGCGGGTGTTGGTCTGCAAGGAGAATGTCGGCGGGCTGTTGGTCTGCAATGGGAGAGTGTCGGCGGGCTGTTGGTTTGGAATGGGAGAGTGTCGGCGGGCTGTTGGTCCGCAATGGGAGAGTGTCGGCGAGCTGTTGGTCTGCAATGGGAGAGTGTCGACGGGCTGTCGGTCTGCGACGGGCTGGGTCGGCGGGCTGTTGGTCGGCAATGGGAGAGTGTCGGCGGGCTGTTGGTCCGCAATGGGAGAGTGTCGGCGGGTTTGGTTTGGAAGGGAGAGTGTCGGCGGGCTGTTGGTCTGCAATGGGAGAGTGTCGGCGGGCTGTTGGTCCGCAATGGGAGAGTGTCGGCGGGCTGTTGGTCCGCAATGGGAGAGTGTCGGCGGGCTGTTGGTCCGTTGGGAATGGGAGAGTGGTCGGCGGGCTGTTGGTCCGCAATGGGAGAGTGTCGGCGGGCTGTTGGTATGCAATGAGAGAGTCGGCGGGCTGTTGGTCCGCAATGGGAGAGACGGTGTCGGTAATCGGGGGCTGTTGGTCCGCAATGGGAGAGTGTCTTCGGGCTGTTGGTCCGCAATGGGAGAGTGTCGGCGGGCTGTTGGTCCGCAATGGGAGAGTGTCGGCGAGCTGTTGGTCTGCAATGGGAGAGTGTCGACGGGCTGTCGGTCGGCGGGCTGTTGGTCTGCAATGGGAGAGTGTCGGCGGGCTGTTGGTCCGCAATGGGAGAGTGTCGGCGGGCTGTTGGTCCGCAATGGGAGAGTGTCGGCGGGCTGTTGGTCCGTAATGGGAGAGTGTCAGCGGGCTGTTGGTCCGGCTTTGGTCGAATGGGAGAGAGTCGGCGGGCTGTTGGTCCGCAATGGGAGAGTGTCGGCGGGCTGTTGGTCCGCAATGGGAGAGTGTCGGCGGGCTGTTGGTCTGCAATGGGAGAGTGTCGGCGGGCTGTTGGTCCGCAATGGGAGAGTGTCGGCGGGCTGTTGGTCCGCAATGGGAGAGTGTCGGCGGGCTGTTGGTCCGCAATGGGAGAGAGTCGGCGGGCTGTTGGTCCGCAATGGGAGAGTGTCGGCGGGCTGTTGGTCCGCAATGGGAGAGTGTCGGCGGGCTGTTGGTTTGGAATGGAAGAGTGTCGGTGGGCTGTTGGTCCGCAATGGGAGAGTGTCGGTGGGCTGTCGGTTTGGAATGGGAGAGTGTCGGCGGGCTGTCGGTTTGGAATGGGAGAGTGTCTTCGGGCTGTTGGTCCGCAATGGGAGAGAGTCGGCGGGCTGTTGGTCCGCAATGGGAGAACGCTGGCGGGCTGTCGGTGTGGAATGGGAGAGAGTCGGCAGTCTGTTGGTCTGCAATGGGAGAATGTCGGCGGGCTGTTGGTCCGCAGTGGGAAAGTGTCGGCGGGCTGTTTGTCCACAATGGGAGAGTGTCGGCGGAGGGTGCGTTGGCTGGGTCGAGGTCTCCCGGTGTTCTGACGGTGTGCCGAACGCCATCAGGACCCGCATCACCTCTGATATTACAGGTTGACAAGTCCAGCAGGAGTTCAGGCCGTGCTCGAGAGCTCATCTGATGCGCTCGATGACGTCATGTGCCGGGACGGCGTTCGACAGCTATGTATTTCTGCAGCACGAGGCAGATGGTGAAAACGGTTCTCCAGCGCCGTTTGTGTGGATGACGTCACCAAGTTTGTCATGTCAGTCAGTTCTGGAACGCGGCCCAGAACAGCAGTGTTCGGGCGACCATAAGCGGTCGCGACCTATGGCAAGCGGTGCCTAAGGTCACCTTCTGACGTCAG
The DNA here is from genome assembly GCA_030062745.1 of Capitulum mitella. NCBI lineage: Eukaryota > Metazoa > Arthropoda > Thecostraca > Pollicipedomorpha > Pollicipedidae > Capitulum > Capitulum mitella. The sequence goes on from CP099845.1 coordinate 11,720,085, forward strand.
CAAGCAAGGACGTCACGGCCGTTTTTCAGCTGACAGCCGGCGTCGGCAATGTGTGGGAGCCCGTAGGGCAGATGACACTGGCCGTGCGAAATTGGCGGCGGCCATACGAACTTGAATGCTGCATCACTAACTCTACAGCACTGAATGGAAAGCAACTGCCGAAAAATAGTTTTGGCCCTGCCAACTTTGAAAACTTTCATAGACTGATGGTCGTCGGGTGGCGTGGGCGTGCCAACGAACCCCGTTCAAGGACCGGGCCCAGCCGCACGGGGCGCCCCAGCGCCCCCCCCCCCCCCACCGGCCGCACGCGATTGGCCGCTAATTGGAACCACGTGACATTTTCCGCCGGCCCGGAGCTGGGTCACGTGCCCGGACGGTGCTCTTGCGGTGTCATCGATCGGGCGTTGTTTGTGCGGTGCGGCGGCGTGTTGCGGGTGGAACGCAGGTGTCCCCGCGTCAGATCTGGAGACGGTCAGACCGACCGTCCGACGGTCAGACCGCTCGGAGAGGGTCGGGGAGTCCGGACTCTACTGGTGTGATCTTGTTATGTAAAGAAAAATGTCTGATAATATAAAAATAATCCAATAAATAACCAATCTTTATGTATAATAACTAATCTACTAATCCGTAATAAGTAATGAATAACTAATAATAATTAGTAAGTGAACAATAATCTAACAGTTGAACAGACCCGTTCGTGAAAAATGTAAATAACGTTACCTTACGGGGTCTTGTGCTGCCAGTTGTTTGTAATCGCGATGATGGCTTCCGCCGGATGTCACTCTGGTGAGGTTTCAAAGTTTTTCAGGAGTGCGATCCTCTTAGTTGCCTAGGCGAAGTGTGAAAAGCGTTTGGGTGCCTTACTATTTTGTTTTATTTTTTATTTGTTCAGAATAACTGATAAAAATGATTAAAGTGATTATTTGTTTAAAATAAAGGGTTGTGTCAACTGGGTGCTTTTGCACCCAGTTGACACAACCCATTGATCCAACACGTCATATAGCCTGGACTGTAACATGAATCATATGGGATGAGCGCTGGCAGTGATGTTGAACACCTGGTCCAAAGCCTGTGCATGAACAGCCCCAACTGATTTTATGAAGTTCCGCTCCTGGAATGGAGACATGTTCTGAAGAGAATAATGGTTTGGAGGTGCACGGATTCGGGAAGCAACGTTTTCAAGACATGTGACACAACTGCAAGGACATTTCTGTGTACCTAAAAAGAATGCCCATATGAAAAGATCCTTTTGAACGAAAGTCTGGGACAAAAGAGGCAGAAAACAAAACCCAATCAAAGCATGGCTACAAAAACAAAATTCGAGTATTCAGCGTTTTGTACTCGTATAAGCCTCGGGTATGACACAATATATATCATCATTCACGTTTAATAGTTTGTGTAATTACACAGTGGCAAAGTGAACTGCCGAAATTCCTTTTCACACGGATACGCGGCAGCCTCAGTTCAGCTTCGTGTATCGGACAATTTGCCGGAGTGTCTCGGACACTCCGCCCGTGTATCTCAGACAGTCCGGCCGAGTGTTTCAGACAGCCCACCAGACCGTCTCGGACAGTCCGGCCGAGCGTCTCAGACAGTCCACCAGTGTCTCGGACAGCGCATCCGAGTGTTTCAGACGTACCACCAGGATGTCCCAGACAGTCCGGACAGTAAGAAGCGCGGATTCTTAGTGCGCGCTCATTTTTCCATTTTCACCGCACAACCGACAGTCAGGTGAATGATTATCGTTTAGAGTGGCCACCACAACTGCTCCTCCCCTGTCCCAATTCCTGGACTTACGGCCCAGGCACTTCTTGTTGTGCGGAACGTCAATACACCACGATCAGCTTATGTCGGTCAGCAAGCAAAGCCTTTGACCTCTGGGCCACATGTGCGGACGTCACCGGCACATGTGACGTCAGCGAACGTAGCCTATTGTCGCGGCGCAAGCTGTAAGTGATGTAATATCAAAGCCGGATTCTATGTTCTCGCACAGCGCTTCCGATGCAATTTTCTGACAATGGGGCCTTGCTTAGGGCGTCCCATTGACCCTCTGGGTCTATATATCTGAGAGCTGCGACTAACGAGAAATGCCCGTTGAGCACCCAACTAGCAGAGCGCACGACCTGCATGTCAACGACAGGAAACTTCACGCCTGCAATTGCTTCTTGATCTAGGCCCTGATGGGCACACAGAGGATTCATATAACCATCGCCACCGTTCGAGACTGCCTGGCGGGGTCTCAGAGCGCGTGCCGGTCCGGTCGATGGGAAGTCGTGGTCGGCCCCGCACGCGGCGGCCGCCGGCGAGCGCTGCGGGCCCCACCGCCGGCCGATCCTTATCACTGACATGTTTATCGCTGACCAGGCTGCTCGTATAGCCGGCCGGAATGACTGGTGGCCGCGGCAGAACTGGCCGGCGGCTGCGCTGGCCGCGCGCGGACGACGAGCGCCGCGTCCAGCTGGTGACGTGCCACAGGCTGGCGGCACGCGGGTGTGGACCGCACCCGGTCGACCTCCGAACGCGCCGACCGGCAATGCGCCAACGGAGCGGTTTCGCTGATGACCGCTAAGCCGGTGCCGAACTCAGTGAGCCGCTCAACTGGAGCGGAGCCGAGGTGGCCGGCCGTGCCGAGTCGACGCGCAGCTCACTGGCTCGCGCCGAATCGGGGGGGGGGGCACTTAATCGCGGGGAATCGACGCCGGGCTGGCGGCGTTCAGCACTCTGTGATTCAAACTATGGGACCCTCATCTTGGCAGTTCTTTGCTATGGTGTTTTTTGTTTCCTGCAGGTTGATCCACGTCACAAATGAAGAGCACGTATAGATGGAGACATTGAAAGCTATGAACATGGTAATTGGCTTCTCGTAGATCCCCATGTTTAGGCGACAAATTACTGTTTTATTTGTATCATATAGTGATAGTCAGACTGCCCTCGAATGGTATCAAATGGTAACTCAGAAGCAAAGAAAGCCACGTTCGAAATAAATTACGTTTATGAAAAACTCGTGGCGCCCATTTACCATTTCGAAGCCTCCAGAGCGGTTTTCCCCTCATCTCAGATGATCCTCTGAGGCCTCTGCTGTTTATTTAAGCAAACTTTAGTGTTTGTGAGTCTCGTGGCCCACCAGCTAGTGGGTTCTGTCAACCTCAAGGACTTCCCTCTCCAAATAGGTTTGTTAACTATTAAGCCCGTGGTGTGATGGGGATACTTTTCTTCGGTTTTGAAAGGAGCGTGGCAGTAACAAATGATTTATCAGCGGATTTTAGTAAGAGCCCAATAAACAGTCTGTTATCGAAAGGGAGAGTTCCACCTTGGTCGACTTCTACAAATAAACGTAAAGAGCAAGGAAATGTCGCTGGTAACTTTTTTAGTACTCATTTTGCTTTAATATGTATAAAAGACTCGGAAAAAGTAATTCATAAAATCCTATATTCTGCAGTCATCTATCGACGCAATACGGACCTGAGCAGGCCAGTGGACGCAAACGTTCGCTGGCCTGCTCTCGCTCCCAACGCCACGCAGCAACTGTGAATAGGACACGGCCAAGTAGGACACACGAGAAAACCGTGGGAAATCGGTTTGAGCCTCCGTAAGTGTAGACTTTTGAGGCATAATGTATACTACGGATTGGCTTCTTAGACTGCAAACTGCAACTTAGCTTTCTCAGCTCAAGCACGCATTAAGATGAGAAAATTCCCCGTAAAGTTGACCTCGTAACATTTAGGTATCAACATTGCAAAGGAGAGTGCCCTCACAATATTCATCGCAACTACTGAGGAGACAAATATTCAATCCAAGCCATACATTATTGCTCTTTATTGTCCCCTGCAAGTATTATCCATGATGCAGTGGCACTGAGTTAAGTGATCATCATGAAGAAACATGGCTAAAATAATTCATGCTCGAAGCGTTTTCATTCTATTGCAGAAGGCGTCATAAGACATTTTGGATCATATGGATGCGTATGCATCAAGCTGGTCTTTTCAAACGTAGGAAATATCAGAATGACAAGGAATTGGCCCTAAGTTTACAGTTCTGCCTGCCTTCTAAGGATATATCACTAAAAATGGGATTTTATTTAAAGGTCTGTATATTAGTTGTCGATTGTCGAATCGCGGCATGCGGCACGTCATTCTTTCCGCAGGACAAGCAGCTATGCGCTGCTACAGTTGCCGAAGAGCTTGGTTCCCTCCGTAAGCTACTTTTCGGACTTTTTTATTCTTGACATCAGGTTTTGACAATGGTACGCACTGACTCTCTTAACTTAACGCTCCCTGATACTGCCCTGAAGCTGACGGGTATCCGTTGCGTTCCAGCCACCTTCGTACACCTCACGGTTGGGTAAGGTCCGGTAAAGCATGATCGGCCTGAGTCGTGGTGCTGCAGGTGGTTTCTTCTCCATCTTAACGTAAGGCGTTTTCAGTTTTTCCAGCTCATCCAGCATCTCTTTGTTATATGCGCGGTGGCGAGGCCGAGCCAAAATATCACTTTACCTCTTCGGTGATGTTCGTCTATGAACTTTCGGTGATAAAACTCAAGGATGCCTTTTTGTTGATGATTTTGTGTACATGTGATTGGGTTATTTGAAACTTGGAAGCGAGAGAGTTCTATGAGATACCAGTTTTCTCCGTAAGTGCCCGTTGGAGCGCCTGCACCTTTTCAGAGGATATTTGCGCAGCCTTGCGACCACTTCCAGCTTTCCTCTTCAAGGGAGAAAGGCCAAATTTCTCCAAAAAAAAAAAACTGGCGGAGTCTCTATAATATTCGGTACATAGTTGTTCTTGGTATGCGCATCTTTCCAAAACGTGAAACGGTGAATTGTTCCCCAGCGCTCCATTGCTTGGAATTTTATTGTAATTGCTTTAATGTAATACGCGCAAATCGTTTCCCGGCAATCCATTTATGTCAAGTGTTCCAGTGTCGACATTGTGAAACTAAATGCAAAAAATGTTTGTTGTTTAGGCTGTTGTCGTTCTGTTGTTGCCATAGATACCGAATTAATGTTTTTGCCTACGTTTAATGACAGATAATTTTGTACAAAGAATATTCCCATTTTTTAGCGACATACCTATATAATTCTCTCCACTCGAAGAAAAGTAACTCGCCTGGATTCCCCTTTTTTCCCCGCTGGTCCTCTTAGTACGTCTTTGAATGGATCTGAAAACTCGTATGCTGCACCCTATTTACAACGCCCGCCGTATCCGGTTACCGATCTGCTCAACAATTCCTTCCACATCCGCCGCGTGTAAGACGAGGCAAGCAATAATTCATGACTTGTCGGAAAAACAGCGGAGAGCCATTTTCCTTCTTTATGCGGCGAATATGGAACACCATCTATCAGTCGTCCCCGCGGTGTAGCTATCAATCTCCGATAGATCGTATATCAGTGGCCGGCCGGCGTGCACGGGCGGCCGCCGCCCGCCGCCGGGCGCACACCTACTCCCCCACCAGCGCGCCGCCGCCAATCAATCAGAGAGCAGCAGACCGCCGGGCCGGGCTATTGACCCGACATTTACCGCCGGCCGGCCGGCATCCGGCCGTCTGCAGCCGGACCCGGCTCTGGCCAGCTCCAGCTCCGGCCAGCTCCGCTCGGCTCTGTTCAGCTCCGGGCCGGGCGCTGGTCAGCTCCAGCTCCGGTCAGCTCCGGTCGGGTCAGCTTCAGTCAGCCCAGCTCCGGCCAGCTCCAGCCAACTCTGGTCGGCCCCGGTCTGGACGGATTCAGCTCTGGTCGGCTCTGGACTGGGTGCTGCTCAGCTCCAGATCCGGCCAGCTCCGGCCAGCTCCGGCCAGCTCAGCTCCGGTCAGCCCCAGTTCCGGCCAGCTCCGGTCGGGAGGTGTGCTACGTGTCGGCAGCGCCGCTGCCTCTGGTGTTATCACCGAGAGCTGGCTAGAGCCGTCATCCAGCCTCACCGGCCGGCCGAACTGCCGAACCGATGGCGTCCTGATGAACTGGCGGACTGATGAACTGACCAGCCGGAGCTGCCGTTCGCTCTGGTCCGCCGTTTGGACGGCCTTGTCGGCGTGGTCCGATCAATGCATGTAAAGAGCGATGCTGTACGTGATCACTTTGAGGCTCAGCTAATATTTACAATGCAGGCTTGACAAAGTTTGATGGCAAGAAAAGAAGAGAAAATCGCCAGCGAAAACGGATTTGTGGCTTTTGCATTATCTGCCTACACGGTCTTCACTGCCTTTGTGCGATTTCCTGATGATACGTGGAGGCATGGACGAATCTCAGATCTAAAACGGAGCTAGAATAACATGAACCAGAATAGCAAGCACGCCATGAACTGTCTTGAAACGAAGTTTGCCAATACGACCACTGATACCTAAGGAGGTGACCTGTTTTCCCCTTTCCTCTCCGTCTCCTCCCTTTCTCACTGACGGTTGTCTTCATTAATGCCCATCTGCGTGAACCTCACGTACAGTCTTCAAAATATTTTGCCTAAACAGCAGAAGGAGGGATTTGCACTACAACAGCTCAAATGATTGCTTTACGCAAGATATTAAATTCCCGCACTGATTATGTACACTCCACACCCAAAAGAGTGCCTATTCTTGTCAAGACAGCAGACAAGAGCGAGCCTATCTGCCAGCAGGGAAATGCTACCCGTTTCATTATGCTGCAGGATTGGTGCTATATGCTCTGCTATATGTCCATGCTGTATGTTCTCGGCCGATATCCGTTGCGTTAATGAAGTAGCCCCAAGTTTTATAAGTCGTAAAAATACTCAGTTAATGTCATATAATAACGTTGACGTCATATGAGCTATTTCACGTACCAAACTAAACGTGTCGACCTGAAAGGGTGTAACGATGCATATGATGGCCGTTAAAGCCGTTTAAGCACCGGCTGCCTCAGTTCACACGGTGACGTGGCGTTCACAAGTAGCCTCGAGTTCTACAAGTCGTAAAAATATCCCGTTGACGTCATATGAGCTATCACACTTCTCAAACTAAATATCTTGGCCTGAAATGCGCGTAACGATGCATATGATAACCGTTAAAGCCGTTTAGGCACCGGCTGCTTCGGTTCACACGGTGCCGACCTTTGAACTTTGTCTTCGGCCGAGAATAGGACTCTGCGTGAGATGAGCTTTCCCGATCGAACTACTGCATCCATGCGTTTCAAACTTCGTGTGCAAAGGCAAAACATTAGGTTCCCGTCGAACCCCTATGAAGCAAAAATCAAATCGATTAAGTATTCAGTTGTCATACAGTGTTAAAGCAAACACAGTTTCCATGGAGTCCGTGAGATACGGACAAACTGCGTGAATAGCATGGCCAAACTGTGCAGACAGTTACGACAGTCGTTGTTGTTGATTGAGTGCGATTGAATGATTTGCTGACATGAAACGCATTGTATGAACATAGATCAGTCTGAGAAGATACAGAGGTTACATTTGTTTGCAAATTCACTTTCTGTTTTGCAACGATCATGGTTACGCTGGCATGGCTGACACCAAATTTGACATTTTCTCACCAATCTGCTCATCTTTGTTGGCAACAATGGCATGATTACTGCTGACATATCGTTGGTATAAAAACCCACTATCGCTGCGGTTTTTTCCTACCCTTCTTTACCTTTTGTGTTAACTTATGTGCTCTTCTATTGGAAAGCACATCCACATACGATTTGGTGGTTTTAAAGCATGTCGTTCATTTCAATCCAACACCAGGGGCATGACGTTGGATTGAGATGAACTTTTAGAAATCGTGTCATCGTGTTACAAGTACTTTCGGAAATCGCTGAGGTATGATATATTTTGTCAATTTCCTGGAATGAGCAGGCATACTAGTTTGGCTACATTTCACTAAAAAGCAATCTGCTATGATAGATTCCTTCAATGTGTCATGATAGAAATTCCACTCTGGATTCGTCACTCGCGTAACCAGCTGGCGTGTCAAGATATCTTGAGGTTCCTCTGTCGCGTGCTCTATCACTAGCGTCCGTGACGCGCCCCTGTCACCAGCGTGACGCTATACTGTCGTCCCCCTCCGCCACCAGCTCCTGTGACGCGACAGCGACAGGCCCCTCTGTCACCAATGTGGCGTGACAGTAGCGGGCTCTTCTGCAGCCAGCTGCAGTGACGTGACAGTAGCGCGTCCCTCTGCCACCAGCTGCTGTGACGGAGGTGACCGGCCTGGCGGGACAGGAGGCCTTCCTGCCCTGCGACATGACGGCGCCTGCCGGCGACACCACGCTGATCGTGCTCTGGTACACGGCCGGCTCGGACGCTCCCGTCTACAGGTGAGCCCTGTCCTCGCCGACGCCCGCGGACAAGAATCGACCCCGCGGACCCGACCTCGGCACTGTTCGCGCTGTTTGGGAAGGCCCTGAGCTGAACACTCAGCAGAAGTTGTCCCAGTTAGGACTGGTTTATGAGATGGCAATTGAGATGTATTTGAGACGGATGGGTCTGAAGGGTGATGGCAAAGGGCGGATCACCAGCTACGTATGAATCCTCATAAATGCAATCTAAAGCAAGACAATGTGCACTTCTCCAAGCCTTGCTTTCATTTTTTATTTTTCATGCGACGCAAGCTTGAGACAATTCATTCCGAGTGTCCAGGCATCTGCGACGGCGAATCCCGCACCAGGGACCTTACAGGAATCGAGCACCTACCGTTTTGCTTCCTTGCAACGCAGCTTCACTTTTACCATTTTCCGGTTCGATGATTCAATAGCTCGTGCTTGCCGCTGCTACCGGGGACAACCCCGTAACCTGTCATTCCGGTCACTTTCAGTCTGAACGAGACCTGGACCTGGTCTCTGATCTCACAGCAATGCCCACTGCATCCGGTGCCCACAAGGAGGATATGTTTTGATACCGCTTGGGTGCTCCTGATTGAATGCATAAAAACAGCCACTGACATTCCGGTTGCAGCAACTCCGATGCGGAAGGCATGTATTGCGAAACTCTAGGACGCAGACGTGTATTTTTGTTTCGAGCTAGGCTGCAGGCTGGGTGAGGCCTTTTTCAACAAAGAAACTGTCAAAATGTGCGGGCTGGTCCATCCTGGTTGACCGTAACGTTTTCTGTCAGCTTATAATTTCGAACCGTTCAGCATTAAATCACGGAGTTATTCACCAGAAGACAGATAAATTCTTTTTTTTTTAAGTTTTGCGTCTTAAACCACTGGAGCTCTTCGCCATTTTCACCCATGCTCCTTTTCCGGAAGTGACGTTTTCTCTGCAGAACGTTTTTTTTTCGGCGAGGGTTGGAAGCTGTCTGCAATGGTAGCGAATGAGATCCAAGGCGCGCAACTTTTCGACTGGCGATTACTCTAGTACAAATTACTGAAATGTGCCAGTACATGCCAGTGTCATATCCAAATGGAGGAGCTGGAAAATGCACCAAAAAATACTTGAAAACAAACGTGAACATTTGAAGAGGAACCCAGTCTCCTTCCTCATGAGCTCCAGTAGGCATTTTTTCGTCGCTTTTTAACTCCATTAAGAGAACGGCGTTTGGAGCAGGAGCCATACTAAACAGTGCTTGTAATGTAGCCCGCATCCCCTCTAACCAAACAGACCGAACTCGAGTGCTGTCCGCCAGAGTCAAGATCGTTTACGTTCTGGCAACGCCACGACGCGGCCGCCTCCGTCGGTGGGATGTTGGCTTTTCGGTTTTGGTTTCGGTTTGATTCGGTTTGGTTCGATTTCGGTTTCAAGTCGAATAGCGCTGGGTCCTCGTGATAATCGATTCTTGGTGTTTTCCACATCCAAGGAGGGGCCGATCATGTTACTGTAGAGTGGCAGTGGCGCAGTGTGTTAAGAGGCACCCGCTCATTCGTTTTAAGGGAGCTCCAAAACACCAGCACATGCCTGTTTGAAGACACTAGCTCGTTATAATCCCCTTCAGATGACGCTGAGCTGCGCCTGCATCTGCTCTTTAGTACATCGCATGAAATGACCCATCACTGTTCACTTTTGCAAGATTTTGCGAGACCCCCTTCCGAGCAGTGGAAGGGGTTTTCGCACTAACGCACACTGGAAGGGAGAGGTATAAAAGTGCCCCCTCTGATCCCAGCAATAACAGGAAAGAGTTAGAGACATGAAATTTTATGGACAGGATGGGCCTGTAATGGTTTACTTTATGTGCAATTTTCATGATGCTAGGTCGATATCTTCAAAGTCAAATGGGATGGAAAAGGTCAACTTTGGACATTCTTGGCCCGTGCAGGCCATTCCGTACAACTTTTCGAACGAAACGGGAAAAGTGTGTTTGTTTGGTCGTTAAAACGTGGAATACGACAACTTCCATTCATTTGGTGTCTTGACTGAGGATTTTGGGTCGAGGTCATGTCACGTCATTGACCTATGGCGTTATTTTTTCATCTTTTGCAACTCAGATTTCGAACAACACGAGGCAGTTTGAGAGTAAATGAGGGCGCAACATGTATCTTTTGACGTATTTTCATTGAAGGTGTCGGTTCATTTGGCCACTTCCAGCGTTTCTATTTATGTATGTATACATATGTATATATGTATATACATGTAAGTATCAATGTGCCAAACGTGTTTAAGTGGGGTCTTTGAATGCATATTTCATACAAATCGACGTATTTCAAAGCAAATCTGGACCAGGTCAACAAAAGTTATCCTTGACCTTTGATGACCTTGACCTGAAATGGCTCTGGTATATATGTATAAGTATCCATGTACGCACACATGTTTTTTTAGGGTCTTTGAATGCATATTTCGTACAAATCGACATGTCACAGAACAAATCTTGGCCAGGTCACAAAATATTTGACCTTGACCTTTAATGGCCTTGGCCTGCATTGGCTGTGGTATATGTAAGCGTATTACTGTGCGCATGTTTTTATTAAGGCCTTTAAATGCATATTTCATACAAACTGACATGTTACAAAGCAAATCTTGGTGTTGTCACAAGCTGTTTGACCTTGACCTTTGATGACCTTGACTCTTATTGACCCTGGCTATGGCCTTGGTACATCCATCACTTATGCCCGAATGACATCGCCTGATTGTGTTCAGACAGTATTGTTAGGTAGAGCGCTAGTTCTTTCACAAAGTTCCTATTTGTTAGCGACAACCGTCGTTTTCGTCACGTTTGTCTGACTTCAAATGCATGAAACGTCGAAAACGTCCGGCCGGTTTCCGATTTTTCTGTGTCATTCGACGAGTTATTCAATTGCCATATATTCACAAAGTAGCAGCAACCACCTCCGATCCGTCCTCGAGATATTCAAGAAAAACAGGGGGGGGGGCGCAAAAAGACCCCCCTTCCAGTGCGCGTTTTAAACGACTTGTCTACTAGTATGCGCCAACCTGGTGTAATACGTAAACTCAAAACGGATGTGCACCGTATGCAACATCCAGCTCATGAAATTTGTAGGATTTCCAGGCGGATTGGTTCTGCAGGCGGTCTATGCCCTCTCTTAACTGTGAATTGTGCATCCTGCTGTCGCAGAGACCCACTGTCGCAAAATGCAAACTGATATTGAGGCACTCTATGACGCGTTATAGATCCAGCAAGTGCTGCATTGCATGCGTTGCGCGTGGCGAAATGGTCTTTCGACCGTGCCGCCATGATCTGTGTGTCAGTAAAATGCAATTTAATCAATGATTGGGTAATTTCGCTGACGCTGGCCTTTTAGCGTAGGCACAAAACCACTTCCAGCTGTCCAATTGTGCAGCGTAAATTGTTTTGTGTGAACTTATGGAGCACCTTGGAGACATTTAGACTATTTATTATTCGATATGCTGTTGGGATTCCCAGCCTTAAGCTCATTTGGTCGAGGAAGTAGCAAATTCAATTCTGGTTTGTTCGTATGTCCAATTACAATCTAGATAAACAGACGCGAATACAGGAATAATATTGGTAATAAACAGTATGCATTGATAATTTACTGTCTACCTGCGGATGCCTAAAACATGACATACTAATGCTTTGCCTCTCTTGCCATCAAATCCCAGCGGCGTGGCCGACGAGAGCAGAAATTACGTCACATCGCTATGGTCAGAGATAAAATCCAAAGCGGAAAAGGCAGAGCAAGCAAAAAAGAAGAAGAAAAAAAACACAACTATAATGACTACTATTCCTATGAAATGGGTGTTTTTGTTCGGTTTCTTTATACTTTCTTGAGAGGAATTCCCTGATCAGGGGCGCAGCCAGGATTTTTTCAAGGAGGCTCAGTGAGAACTTAAATCATACAAAAACCGCCTTCTGGAAGGACGATGTGCGATGGGTTTCACTAAAAAACTCTGATTGATCACGGGAACGCATTCCCGTAAATGTAGTATGACCATAATAAAATCAATATCGCTCGCAGAGTCCCTGGTATTAAACAAAAAAAACACGCGGACCTAAAGGTGGGGGGGGGGGGGTCCTCCGCCCCTTCCCTGGCTGCGCCGATGCCTCTGATAACGCAGCCAACGCCACATGGTAGACAATGTTGTGAAAACAGAGGATACGTGTAATCCTTCCGCTACAATGCCACTTAGCTGCCAGCAACGCATCTGTGTCCTTCACGACCCTGTTTCGCGAGCTATCGACATAGCAGCCATGGGACAATGTCATTATGTTAATTCTCGAACTCTATTTGAACTTGTCAATCATTGCGCTATTACAACAAATTGCCGCCGCTGCTGGAAGCATCGGGCCAAGTCGATTGTTTACAATTCACATAGAGGCCGCCATACTCACCAAAGACACCTCGTCGCCGGACGAGGTAACTGGGTATGCCTATCGAGGTAACTTGGGTGACGGTACAGGCTAGTTTATGAACGCCGTTTGGCAGAATGTGCCAGTGCCTGCTGTGTCTCGTGGGTCAGTTTGTGTCAGGCGGGGCTCTGACAGTCTCGCGCTATAGACCACGAGACCAGGCGACTGGCCGGCTCTCCCGCGTCGGTGACGATGACGTCACAGCGCTTGGAACTCTAAGAAAGTTTTTCCTAAGTTGTGTGACCAATTCTTCCGGATGCCTGCCCTTCCCCCTGACATTTTTTTTAACGTGGTGTTTATCCCTTAACCGGCACCACCTGGGCGGATGTCAAATGTGGCACCCGCTTGGTTTTTCGTGAATAACTTCTGAACGTTAAGAGTCAGCCCAGCCAAACTTTTAGTAGTTTTTCCAGTCAGTTTTACATATTTTGACATCAAAACCATTTTTATGCTAGGTCAAGTCATGGAAATATCACGTCATACATGAACCCCTTCATGCCTCTTTTCGCCCCTTGGGGTGGTGGTGCGAACATGCTTCGTTTCTGGATAATATTCGCAAACATAATGCGTGGATTATTTGAATTTGCATGGGACACGGCCCCCGAAAGGATATGCAACCGTGACAAGCCAACATTAGAAGTAATGCTAGGCCACATGCATGATGGCAGTTGAAATGATTTGCTCTGCGAATGATACAAGTGGTTGCCGCTGACTTTCCCCATCGTTCAAGTCAAACAAGCAAATCTACACGCGACTCTTAGCAAGGTTCACCAAATGCAAGGTGAGGTCATGTCGGATCACGTGATAGATGGATATCAAAACGAAATAAAATACAACATTGTCTGTGGGAGGTCGTTCAGTAGCAGCAGAAAGCAGTTATTGCTCCTAGACAGAATATGAAGAATGACTTCCTGTTCTGACCTGGCTTGACCTTATCCCGATAAGGAGCAGACAGAGCAGACTTCATTATCACGAGATGTCATTTCAGTTCTGTACTTGGTGCAATTAATAATCCCAGCGAGTTATTATTGCTCCTTGTCAGGAAGAGTTATACAACTTTAATTGACCCGACCTAGAATGACTTTGACTCCATGGAGAGCAGGTAATGCAAAACTGATCATTAGGTTTTACTTTCGTCTTTTTTGTCACAGGGATCAAAACGCCTGTAAGTAAGTACTAAACTTTGACACGTAAAGTAAGATCAATATTTAACCTGACCTAGGCTGACCTTGACCCGGCTTTTTTAATTCTGGCATCCTTCTGATGTGGAAGATTATGGCGTTTCGTTTGATACCCAGTTGGAGGCCCTGGGACCAGTACTGCCGGTGATATGACGTACGAACCAGTGCCAGTTTTTCCGTCGTCGTATTATGCGTTTTACGTGACCTGCGACGTCATCAGTCACGTGGCCAGAGCTTACATAGTATTTTCTGAATCGAAAGACTCAAGGCTATCGACTGGTGGTAGACCGGTTTGCATCCGACGGTAAGATCCTGAGATAACAGGGGGTGCCCTTTTTGACACTCCAGGCGGTTGCAGGTATAAAAACACGCCAGGCGGTGCCGGGTTAACCTTCGCCAGTGTAGAAGGAGGGGGAGGGAGGGTGCAACTGCTCTTGAGTTTTTTGTAAGTTGCCCCAGAGGGACTGCTTCGATCATTTTGAAATTTCACAGAGCTAAGTATTAAACTTTTACTGCTGTATGAGAAGTTTGAATGAATACCTTGGAAGGTCACTGTCCTACCATCTCTGTATTTAGGGCATGTAGTGGAGAAATAACGATACGGCGACGGTTTTCATCGAGCGGCAAAAGTTTTAAGTGTTTGACGGCATTTAGTCCTACTAAGTCCCCTTACTTAGGTCAAGATCATCTTAGGTCAAAACAATGAATTGGGGTCAGTGACCCTTAGTGTTCTTTTATCGACCTCAGGGGGTTACGGTGGTACTGGAAAAGCTCATTTGCATAGAAACAATAGTTTAAGTCCTTTTCCATCCTTAGATTCCAATGAAAATCAGAATCCATCGACGTGATTGCTTTTGAGGTCGCCTGTAAGATTACTGTGTAATCTAAAAGGGTCAAACTGGATGTCATCGAGTAACTAAACGACCAAGCTACACGCCCGTTTTTGTTTTGTCGCTCTATCTCCAAGTTTGGAAATGGCTAATTGGGGAGGAGGGGGCCTACCCTCGTACTGTGGAAGGCGGCCTAGTAGTGAATGCTTGCGATGGTTAACCTTGTTCCCGAAGGGCTAGACGGTATGGCCGATTCCCGGCAGGGGAGTGGGGGGGGGAGGCATATTCGGCCCCCTGAGATCTCGAGAACTGCACATCCGATTTCATCGCGACAAACGGCAATTGGTTTGCCATGACGTAAGCCACATTTTTTGAAAAGAAGTTTTCAAGATTTTGAAAGGAGTGAATACCGGCGGCAAAAAAGTCAAAATGGGGGACATTTTTGAACTTACTATAACTCTTTTTTTAATGGCCGATTTTGATGACATTGGCATGAATCGAGAGGTTATGGACTGGACTTTTACTGTTGGTCCATACATTTGAAATTTTGAGAAAATTCATAGGCTTTCACAGGGTTTCGGAACTAGAAAATTTTTACGCAGGTAAATTTTTCAAAAACTGATAAACAAAAGAAGTCAGAGACACGTTTTTACCTTCTGCTAGTCATGTTATCCTGAAGAAGTATAAATCGTATGACCGTTATTGTATAACGTTCGCACAGGCGGTACCAGGGATATGAAAAGGAAAACTGTCATGGTCACATGCTCTTTAGATCAACTGATATGAACTCATATCAGCTGACGACCTTTTGTTCCGACTAGCAATCGCTGGAACCTGTGAAACGGAAAAGGACGTATAGTGGAGCAGTGGCAAGTAAAATAAATCTGAAAGAGAATGAACACCATTCGCAGCATATCTGGAAGCGTGAGGCTTGCTATTTGTGCTCTTTGTGTTTCTGTGCTCGCATCAGAGCAGGAGGAGAAATTTTTGTTTGTTTTGCCGTGAGTCGGATCAGCTGCGAAGTGATGGGAATGGTGCAAACCTGGGTGTTTGCCGATGTCGAATGAAGTTCTTATTGGAGCGTCTGCATCACATCGTGATATCTGAGAAATTCCCGTTTCATCAAGTACAATAAGACAAATACAACCGAAATACATCCGGGCTCATGAGGTGTTAGGAGACTTCATGCCTGTTCCACCTGAGACATGTTTTCCCTATCTCAGCGCCATATTGTAGTCATATCATAGTCATGCGCTATGCAGTCGGGACCTACAAACGCAATAGTTCCGGCTCAGACGGACGGTGTTCGACGTCTGAGGGCTCTAGTGTGTGAAGGACCCGGCCGCGACTGCTGCGTCAGAAATTCAGGCCTTGGAGGCTCCAGAGCCGGCCCCAAGACTTTCATTTAAATTGTAAACGAGCAGCTGCCCGCAGAGTCGACGCCTACGACGCATTTCAGACTCTTGTTGGTCGGTGTGTTCACGCTGATTGCGCATTCCACGCTTCCAGAGCGATTAACAACAATGAGGTGTCCCGCATAACACAGAAGGCCAGTCTCTGCCATTTTGGCAGGCAAGACTGTTTCCAATTCGTACGCATGCAGTCTAGAAGGTTCTCTCCTTTGTAACAGCATGTAGTGGGTGAGGACATCCATTGGAAAGTATGCTGTTTATAGGACTTATTAGCATACGACTACCGAATACTGTAAGATTTTTGAAAACCTCAAAGATCTTCCCACTGTGAAATAAATATCATCGCACGTCCGACACAGCACGGTCAAGGAACAAACTGCGTCCCAGCGATCTAACACGCCGCTGGCAGTTGGCGACGCCAGAAATTTTTATCTAAATCGCAGATGCCTTCAGTCTCGCCGGCTGCACTGAGCCCTGTGTCATCTTGACGTTCCACCGCTGAGCCGGCCGGCCGCGGCGGCAGCCGCCAAAGCCACCGCCGGAGCTGTGTCCGGTAATGGCAGCAGCCACACCCCGGGGGGTCGGCGGCCGCGAACGGACGGGGGAGGGGGGCGTTCGACGGTCGTCTGCGCCCACATCACGTGCTGGGATCGTTAGTACGCCATTGGGCCGGCCCTGGTGACCGTCTGGCCGGCCGGCGGCGCTAATCAGGTCAACGGGAACCGAGCGTCGGCCGCGGCCGGCGCCGGCTCTTCAGGCCAGGTGCGAAGACGCCGCGGGAGGAAGGAGGGGAGGACAGACAAGGCAAGCGGCCACTGGGCGTGCTCAGTCTGTCCATGGCATATGATCTTCGGAGTGCTGTTTGGTTACGTGCTTGCAAGCTGCAAACGCAATCTGGAAACGCAAAACTGCAAGCTGCGCTGACAACGCGAGAAAATGCATTTCTCGCTTTGCGGAGTCCATGCATGATATCTCTGATGACGCAGTCTTCTCGCACCAAATGCTGTATGCATGTTATCCCGATCCGGTGGCATGGAGCTTCTTAAAATTCGCGGACGGCTACAGATGGAGAGGCGTTCCCGCACTGCTAAAGTCGTCAGTAAAGAGAACCCTAGAGACCCATCTATTTGAGACCCAAACTGCTTTGAAACCAAAGCCACACAGGAGAATTTCGTGGCCGGTTTCCGTTCAGGTTTTCTGTCGCGAGACATCATATATGTCTTACCTCATGTACCCAATCCCATTTTTGTTAGCAATCCGCACACATCGAAATAACTCATTTAAAACAACCAGAACTGCAAGGGTTTTTGATTCCCACTTACTCAGCTTGTGCCACTGATTTATCGCGCGGAAGGCGGCAGCTGCAGATGTTAGCATGCTGTCAGCGAGGGCCTTGTGCGTGATCAAAGGGACGAATTATCGCTTTGTCGGCGCCTCCTTTGTTGTTATCCGACCACATATATTGCATGACAGTTTGAAAATATCTGGCATGCGGAGAAGACCATAGCTGGGTGCCTCAAACTGCTCTTTTTGCATCTGAGGAGAAACGTGACAGTCAGTATCAACTCCATGGTCATTTGTCCTCGATTAACTGCGAGGTCATCCCCTTGCCAACTGCTGACCTATCAGCATCGCCGTCCGAAGCAGCAGCCAGTCGTTGACCCGGCCCGTGCGGACGATCTCAGTACCCCATCTGCTTTCTCCCATCGCGACTCGACCGGCCGCCGTCGCCGCTGTCTCCCGGCACCAAGTGTCTCTTCCCGTCGACACTGGCCGCACCGTGGGACTCTCCCGCCGTCCTCCCCCCGCCATCGTCAGAGAGCGGACGCCGTCGGCGCCATCAGCTAATGAAACTGTTAGCCGATGAGAGGGGCGGTAATACGCCCTCACCGAACAGGCCGAGGCGGTGTCAGTCCGGGTGACTGCCGATCGGCGCACAGCTTTCGATAGAAGCCGACGCCTCCTGACGATCGGAAGAGGACGTAACGAGGCAAAAAAAAAAAAAAAAAAAACAAAAAAAACGAAATGGTGATTGGACATGTTGCCAACAATTGTTTGACGTCACGCCAGCTTGTTTGACGACGTATACTGCTGAGGACGCAAACAACATTTGTACATGAGCTGACAGGTCTGGCCAGCTCGCATTTGGGAAGTACACGTGCGTCACTAGTGGTATTTGGACATGTGTGGGCGCTGCATGCTTTTTCGAGCCAGTACTGGATCAATATCAGGAATGCGCCACGCGGAACAAAAACATACAATTTCGTAGAACAGAAAATAATAGATACCCGTTCTTGTAATACAGGCACCTAATCTTTTCGCGAAGGGAAGCCAGTCGTCGTTTGCACAAGGTCATCGACGTCTCGAAATCACTAAAAATGTTCGTCCTCAGCTACGACTTGCGGAACCAGAGGGAGGAGAAGCGGCGGTGGCACAACTCGACCGTGTTCGGATCGCGGGTCGATTTCATACCTGGCCGGCGTCCGGCGCTGCTGACACTGCGAAACGTCAGCAAGAGGGACCAGCGACTGTACAAATGCCGCGTCGACTTCCAGCACGCGCGTACGCGGAACGCACTCGTCAACCTGACGGTGATAGGTGAGCATGGGCGCGCATCCGAGCCGGTGTGGAGAGGGCGGGCTGCGGAGGCGACGACGCCGTAACCGAAAATATGATGTGCACTGCTGTGCGCGTGCCGATAACTTGGCGTTCGCTTGGAAGCCGGTTCGTTTTCGCCCGCAATCATGAGTAGTCCAGTCTGGTCCGTCCACATTTGTCCAAAACGTTGGTTGGTCTTGTGCTGGAAACCAAGGTAGCATGAAAACGTTTTCATATGGTCTGCACTCCTTGTGTGATCTGCTTTTCTTTTCGAAAACATATTTTTGCAGTCCACACCTTGGATAAGCCTCAGCTAAGAACATCCTATCGCTGTACCAGTGACACTTGGTATGCTTGGACACGGTCCCGTGTGGTAGGTGGAGGTATGATTCGACCTTACCCCCTGAGATTTCGAGAATTGGTCATCCCATCTGATCGTGAAAAGCAGCAATCGACTCGCCATGACGTAAAACACGTTTTTTAGAAATAAATTTCGGGCATGTTTTAAAATGCGGATGGCGGGGGGGGGGCAAAAAGGCTGTATAACTTTCCGTAATTCCGATATCTATGGACCGATTCTGATGTACTTGGTATGAATCGAGAGCTAATCTATGTTTCTACAATATTGGCAAAGTTCATTGATGTTAAGGCTTGGAAAATTACATAAAAGTTAGAAATGCTCATTTTGGCTTGTTCTAATCGTTTTATGCTTACAAAGCACAAAGTGCATTACATTGTTTGTATAATATTGGCAAGGGCGGTGCTAGGATCATGCAAAAGAGGAAATGTCGTCGTCGAATTTTCATCAGGACCACTTATGACCTTTGACCTCAGAAAACCTCAGATGACATCAAGGTCACATAAAACGGCCCTGAATTTGTTTCATAGTGTTTAAAAACGATTCCAGTCATTTGGATTGACTGTAATTACCAATGTCCCGTTTATAACCGTTGTGGTATGGGATGCGCACATGGACATTTTAGGTCATAGCTCTGTGACCTGACCTGATATCAACATACAACTTAGTAAGCAATTAGACGACACTGTTTTAAGTCACATAGGTCCCGTATTCTCAGTCTGTTATATAATTAGCGTCAAAAATTTATGCCTGAACCAAGTTTTGACTTTTGATTTCACCTGACCTTCTGAAATAGGTTTAGGTCAACTGAAACATTTTTGACATATGTTTATATATATATATATATATATATATATATATATATATATATATGCACTGCTACAAAGATATAAGCCCAATTTTATTTTTTTATTTTTGACGATCAGTTTACTTCTACGTTGAACTGTGCCAAGAAGGATGGGTGCCTCCCAAAAACTTGATTTGGTTCCGCCTCTGGACAAATGAAAACTGTGTGCCATAATGCGAAGGCGGAATTAGTTGGAAATATCATGAAGTTTCGTGAAGCTGCTTTAAAAATCCTGTAAAAGCGCGTAAGAACCGGAGGGAAAACGCGTTAGAACCGGAGGGGAAACCCCCGTGCGGGAATATGGTTAAACAGGGCCGGATGCAGAGCATGTGCCAGAGTGGCCTCATTCTCCATCCATGTAACCCCAGAATGTTGACTTTTTCCAGATTTCGGTCATTTTGTTCCGAAATGTTTGAAAATTGCCATGCATTAAAAAATGTCTCGAAATAAAAAAACTTACACGTTTCCGTCCGACGGGGAGGCAAAAGACACGCTGGATCCATCTCTTCCAACGAAGGAGGGGAAATTGCCACGATTTCCCCCCCTCCCCCCGTATCCACCAATCGGGTTAGCCAATTTTGTTTTCATTAAAGGCCAGCAGCAGAGCCGTGTGGATGGAAATTAGAGACCGACAGCTAAGCAGAAACATTCACACTCATCCTTGTAACCCCAGAATGTTTCATTGCGACCATAATGACATCATTTCGAGCGCATAAACGATGATGGTTATTGCGAGATAAAATCTACTGAGTCTAACGAGTGACGTGGGATTCCTCAAACCAGTGTCGGCCACGAGGCTAGCCGTTTGAAAATCACGATATCGTATCGTGTTTCAGTGGCACCGGAGCTCGTGAGAATTGTGGACGCCAGAAGCCGGATACTGGACACCGTGGCAGGGACATTTTTGGAGGGCGATCGTCTGGAGCTCACGTGCCGAGTAAAGGGAGGTAAGTACATGTCTTCCGAAGCAAAATGAGAGGAGGAGAGTTTCCGCAGCTCGATTGTAAGAGACGCAGTGAGGAAGGAGGAGAGTGATCAGGGAAGAAAAGTACAGACTGCTGGGCTTTCTGCCGAAAGAAAGAAGCTATGGAAATGCGAAAGGCAGCCTGTTGGCTAGGACAATTTAAGAGGAGTTTGCTGACACAGGCCGACTTAGACGTAGAAAAAGTACTGTCACATGGAGAAAATACTGGTTAAATCATGGATGATGTGAAGCAGTTGTCATGAGCAAGCCGTCAATGGTTCCATAATTTATGGCTGGTTACTCAATACAGATCGGTGAACGCATAGACATACCTTTTTCCTCAAATTTAGTACCATGTGCGACCAACGAACTCTGTTTTATTATGGGCTCGAACACCACGTCAGAAGCTGCTGTATAAAAGCGTCGGCCGCTAAAGCACCAGCTCTGTTGGAGCGCAAAGGAAAAAATTTGAATTCAAACATGCGCAGTTTCCATTTTCATGCAAAGGAAAGTTGCCACAAATTTTCTCCTTTCGCAAATTTCAGTCGAAATTTCCAATCAAGTATCACGCTCCTTCAGTTTATTTGCAAACGAACCTTTCGGCACGATCAGGATTCCTACATTAATGTATTTCCATCGTCCGTTTTTCGTATAATGTAATGGATTTAGACTTAGTCTAGGCACTGAAAAGCTTTACTATGTCTGCCATGCCACTGGACGGCTTTACCATGAGTACCAGGATCGCTGGCTACTTAAGCATAATTCAAGCAATGTATCTGAATTTCAAGCAAACAAGCGGCAGACCAGGCAAACAGGGAAGCCATCTGGCAATCAGGCAGAAGCCTGGTTGTCATCGAACGTATGGCCGAGTTCGTCCATTCTCCCGAATAACGATGAAGCGTCCAATCGGCTGGAAAGACCCGTCGACAGGAGATGGTTCAAGTGGCGGTCTGGTAATGAGTATTGGAATTTCCTGAACGAAAATGGAAAGGATCGCTGCTTCTAGCCGTTCCGCGAATATTGTGTTGGATACAACAATGGATGGCGGCACATGGTTCTCACAGATGAGATCCAAAAAAAAAAAACGATATGATTGACTGCATTAACATAGATGCATTATGCTACTCAGAAATTATTATTTTTTCGTTGCTCTCGGGATAAAGCTTACGCTGGATAAGAGGGAAACGTTTTAATTTGATTCTGTTCAACATAGTGTTCATAGTTCTTAGGGTTGTGATAATCTCCATAGTCATTTAGTTTGTTTCTTTTCGTAATACATTTTGTGTGGGTCAATGCTGTTTTCATCCGACCTATGTGTGCGGAAAAATAAGGGGAATAAACAAACGCTGGATAGACACCTTGTTTTGTTAACCTGTGTACGGGAAGTTTTTTATTCGTCATGTCAGGCTTTTGCACATCATAGTTCCCGATGAAACAACAGAAACGGACTTAAGACTCCTAAAAAGAAACCCCAAAACACACGATAAAGTCCAACTCATTGCAAATTTGGACACCTTGTTGTTTTTCAAGTACAAGATAACAAACATGGGTACAATCGTTGTTTTTAAAACACGTTACGTAGAACGCCTTAATTGAACTCCATTGTATGAATACTTAATGCCTCGCAAACCATCACATGCATGGTTAAATGTAATGCATGTCTTTAACTGCTGCTCTTTTATATTTTCATCATCCACAAAACGGCATTACCTCCCCCGACAAGCGTGATTTATGGACAGACGTAATGCCTCAGCTTCCGAGATATATATCTGCGTCGTCTGCTTATGAAAATATAGCTCACTAACCCTGACAGATATTGGGCAACTATGCTGTCGGATCCCCGTGGTCGAAGGTCATTGCGCGATGTTGACAAAACCATCCCAGCTAATTCACAGTTCTGGCGCTCAGCGTGTGCATGAAACTTCACCAGCTTCTCCTGCGCTGAATTTTAAGCCGCTGTTTCCGTGGAGCCAGATGTAAGTCAGTCCCGCTTCGTGAAATAGCTGCAACCATGTGCAGCTGCCACGCCAGATGGCACCTAAAACCACGTATCATTGCTGTATTTACAAAGCTACATCCGACATCTTGATTACAGAGTTCGCATCGAGAGGTCTAAGATATTGCTTTTTTGGGATTCCAAACAGGAGAGATTGGAAAAACTCTTCACACGTTTCATGTCGAGCGCCAGGACAACTTCCCCCTCATCCTGCACTCACATATCCCCGACTTGTTCCCTCCTTGAAATCACTCGTATTTCTACGTCGCCAATAAGACAAAAGCTACACACACACGAGAGAGAGAGAGAGAGAGAGAGAGAGAGAGAGAGAGAGAGAGAGAGAGAGAGAGAGAGAGAGAGAGAGAGAGGGTAGGTAGGAGGTCACCAAACTGCCCCGCCGTGGGGCGACGCCGTCATCACGCTTCATCGAACAAATAACATAAATGAAAAAAATAGATGGAAAGCAAACCGTGGAAAAATTCTCATTTGTCTCCAGTTGGGTGCTCGGAGGTTCCTACCATCCATCCTCTGTTCCGTACCGGTCCCTCTTTTTTAGTGCGCGCTAGAGTGAGTCATTTTTGTGTCCCTGAAGGTTCTGCAGGACAGATCCCCAACGATGCTGCGCAGCTGCACCAGATTTGGTACATCTATGCAAAATTGAATAGCGTTTCTTTGCGTTAAACACACCAAAAAACAGTATTGTCAGTCTTTCAAAATCACTGAACCCCAGCGCGTCAAAGGCAGGCCATAGGTTTCAGAAATGACCATTTTTTGAGTCAACTCTTAGCTGTACAAAGAAAGTTTTAATGACAGACATTTAAGGGCTGCATGAGTGCACATATATGTAAATGAGAGGTAATAATCTGAATGGTCAGAAGAGGTCATGTCACGAGATTAAGTCAAGATCAGACGTTAAAAACTATCTCCAAACATAAAACCTCCTGTGTAATCATCCCAGCCAAAAAAGCGAACACTTATTAAAGGACATTTCGTTGACTAAAGGTGTACCAAGTTTAAGATCGATATCAGGACAAGCTACCGGCAGACGACCAAAAACATCCTTGCGCGCATCCTTTTCTGTAGAGACCATAAGTGAAACTCCGACAGTTTCTTGTTCATTGTCTGATTCGAGGCAAAAATGGCAAAAAGACAATGCCATGGGATGAAATTAGTTGTTACATTCCTTTTGTTGTTACCTCTGCCATCTCATCTGCAGTCACTGACCTATGATGTACTTTATTGTCCTTGTCACATGTGCAGACGTGTTCATTCTAGAGTATTCTTCTGACGCTGATTTAGAAATCAGCGCCCAAAGTTGCCAAGATATGGCTCACTTTTGGGTAACACAGGCGTCAAGGAGAAATGATGCAGACGGATTATGTTTTCGGTGTGGCATTCCGTACCTTGCTTCTGTACTATTCTGACGAAGCGGAAGAACACAATAAAATTTTCATGTACCATTGCTTAATGCTTCATTTAGCGGCAAAACGTGACCTGACGGCAGCAGTTGGGACTGAGGAGTACATTTTCTCATTTTCGACTTCTCGATGTCACTTTAGGTCCGTGACGCAGAATGTTTTCACATCACCTAAGACAATTTTGTGGCAACAATTTAACCTGTGAGATATTTTTGGGCGACAGATTTGAACTGATTCCCTACAAGTTCCCGAGATCTTGGAGTAGAGGTTAAGGTCGTATTGACCCTCAACCCTCAAGCAAGCATGTGATATTTGGCCGGCTACCCATGCGAGTGTTGGTATGCTATCGCACACGCCCCTGATCCTCTGCCTATTCATTCTGCGACACGGATCTGAGACCTGAGACCTGAGCCCTCAGACCCCCTTCCGTCCGTTGTCTCACTCAGTCACCGGGGCCTCCCGGCAGTCGCCTCACGCCCCGGCCGGCCTGCGGCTCAGAGAGGCAGCCCGCTGTGGTCCCGCCGCTGGCCGGCCTGCAGCTCAGCGGGGTACACTGCTGTGGTCCCGCGTCCCGGCCGGTCTGCAGCTCAGAGAGGCAACCCGCGGTGGTCCTAAAGACGCCGCCAGGCCGATCTTTAACTCAGAGGGGTGCCTCGCTGTGGTCCACGTCTCCCCGAGTATGGCCGGTCCTGCCCGGCCTGCAGCGGGGAGAGACGCCGCCCGGAGCCGGCAGGCGGCGATGGAGTGTCATTGGATTATCGGCCGGCCGTGGGCGCTGTCGTGAGGGGGAGGGGGCGGGGGCTGATCTGCGGTGGCAGGCTATTGACTCGGCGCCTTGTGACCGGACGCCGTGGCGAAACTGCTGTCCGCCAGCTGAAACTTCGGCGGTGGCCCTGAGAACAAACTTTGAAGATGATTTAAGAGAGCAGAGACTGAGGTCCGAACTGTGTCGTCGTACATGCTCCGCCAAGAACCAAGAGCTTTGTGGTGCGTTGGCGTAAGAGCCGTACGTTGAGCGCAACAGTTTTGTTGTTATTTAGTTGACGTTTTCATCGCCCGAACTGAACTGAACCGCTCCTTACGGGGGGTTGGACGTCCCGCCAGTTCTTGTGCCGCATATCTCTGTAACCTAAAGGGCTACTAAAAGGCGCAGCGTTCTCAAATTGCAGTACTCCTCAGTGCATCAGTTGTGCACGTTTTGGTAATTTTTTGGGATCATTGAAAGTCATGTGAACATGACGTCACAAATGGGACTGTTGTACGATTTTGTCGCTTTTTTAAGCTTACCTGATCTTTATCGAGGTGCTGGTCGTGGGAGAAGGCTGACAGTGTGCAGCATAATGTGCAGAAGTGCGTAATAATGTTTTATTAACATAATGACTGTGCTCTCTTGCTCCTGTTGAATCGCTTATTCTGCTACCACTGAAACCTTCACTGGCCCGATACACTGCATTTCTGGGCGAAAAATCAACGATTACGATTACCGACACGAGCCCGGACCTGTTCCACCATCTACCTCAGTCCGGCGACCCCCGCGTATTTGCAGCGTTGCCAGTCTTGAAATATATTACTCGCAAAAGACTCAAGGTTGCAAATGAACAAACAACGATGCCATCACCAGCACAACAATAGTGTGTAATAGTGCACAACTGTAGTGTCAAGAGAGATCAGTGTAGACCATCCATGATCTCAAACAAGGTCTTCTTTGGTCATATTTATGCAATTCCTTTTTTTAGTACATTGTAAATCTACGTCAAGGTCAGCTGTGACCACGAAATGGAGATATTCCCATACAGACTGAATTATTTATACGCATTTTATGGAATTGCGCTGTGCTTCCAGAGTTTTGTGCGCAGTATTAGGCAGCCATAACCAGGGGCGGATCCAGGATTTCGGCAAGGGGGGAGGGCGAATGGTCAGCGCTTGGCCTCCCATTTTTCGCTCTTCACAGATAAAAAAGGTTGATATGCTCGGGTTCAGGGGAAATTTGCGATAAAATTTTGCATTTTCTACCAAATAAAATAACCGGAAAAATTCAAGTAGTCGCCTTGTTAGCAAAAAATTACGTTTTGTCTCTCTACAGAGTGGCCGACATGTGACAACAACGGAGGGTTTTTAGGCGGATGCATCCCCCCTCTGTTTGGAATACCGTGTCTGCATCTGGTCCAGGAGCACCTCTGCCCCTCGTAGTTTCTGGAGATTTTTCGTTAGCTTAGGTTGGGTTCCTTCTTGCACTTACAGGGGCACTTTTGGTGGCCTCGAGTCGTCTGCTATGCCAAGGCCCTCTAGTGTCTGCCCTCAGGTTTCTTTTACAGTTTCACGTGTCCCTCGGGACATCTCAGGCGCTCCTTATGAAACTGTCCGGGTACCTCGGGCAGTTTCATACACCCACCTGGGAGTTTCAGAGACACTTAAGCCATCTCGGATTTGCTTCTGTCGTCCCTCGGGAATTTCTATCGTCTAAGGAACCCCTCAGGCAGCAATACGAGCCCTCTATAAGTCTCTCTCTGCTGTGACAGGGGCATCTCTGACAATGCTTTAGGCCCTTTTGCCGTTTCAGAAACCATCTGGACGTCTCAGGGTTTAGCAATCTCATGGTCCCCTCTTGTCGTCTCAGGGGCGCCCTATTCCCTAGAGACTCCGAGTTAGCAGTCTTGAAGGCCCCTCTCTAGCAATCTCAGTGGACTCCGTCTTAGGTCTTGTCATAGGTGCGCACTTGTCTCTGGGAACATTTTTGTCGACTCAGGGGTCCTCTGGCAGTTACAAAAGATCTTTTGGCGATTCATGGCCCCTGTGCAGTGTCATAGGCCCTCTGAACATCCCCGGCGTTCTCAATGGTTGTATCAGGGGTCTTCCTCTGTTACATGGGGTATATCTGGCAGTTTTAGGATTCCTCTAGCCGTATCAGAGACCTTTGTTGGCGCTTTAGGAGCCTCACTGGCAGTTTAAAGGAGGTCTGTTCCGTGCCAGGGTTCCGTGCCGTGCCACCGAACACACTCGGGGCCCCCTGGCCGTGCAGGGCCTTCATACCGTCCTAGAAGTCCTCTTATCGTCTTGGCTCCGCAGGGGGCCCTCCTACCTTTTTGGTGGTTTCAGGGGTCATCTACCGTGTAAGGCCCATCTTGCCGTCTCAGGACCCATGTGGCCTTCTCGGGGCTCCTTGACTTCATCAAGAACCCGTCAGGTTTTCAAAAAGATCAGTGTAGCCCATTTGGTGCCCCTCTCGAGGTTGAGAACGTCACTAATGAATCTCCTGTTTGGTGGTCCCTCTGGCTGGCCAGGGTCTCCTTGTGCCGTGCTAGGCAACCTCTTAAGTTCTTGCCCTCTCAGGCGCCTCTCTGGCACTTTTAGCGGTCTCAAGGACCCTTTACCATGTTGGGGCCCCTCTTGCGGTCCCAGAAACCCTTGGAGAATTTCAGGGGCCCTTCTTTTCATCTTAGGGGGCATTTTGCCGTTTCAGGGTCTCATTAGCCCTCCTGGAGGCCCTCTGACTACATCAAGATCCTTCAACTTTTTACGTACGTCTGCGAAACCCATTCGGGGCCCTTATGGCATTCCAGGGACCCTTACACCGTCCTAGAGACTCAGTCCTCATTTTGTCTGATTCAGGGGCCCTGTTGTGATCTCAGGGGTCCTTTGGGAACTTCAGGGGCCCCTCTAGGCATCTCATGGAATCATCTTATCCCCCAGAGGCCCCTCTGACTGCATTCAGAACCCGTTACGTTTTCACGGAGACCCCGTGAAGCTCATGCGAGGCCCCTTCGGGCTGAACCGAGACGGACCCCTTCGGAGTCCTCCTCGTGGGGCCTCTTCTTAGGCCTCGGAGGGGAGCGATCTCCCCATCATCCCCCTTGGATCCACGCCTGGGCATACCTACTCAAAACCAACATGCCATTGACCTCTCAGTGCCACATTGCCTAAACTGACCTTTGTTACTACTTTTCTCAAATAAACTTGTATTGTTGTCCTATGGTATATCATGGTTACCTCTTCCGTATTTCGGATTTTGAATGTCAGTAATTTCCTGTTTGCACGCGAAAAACCGCATGTCCCAAATTGATAAATGTTAATCCTTGACGTGACTCATGGCCTGATGTATAACCTTGACGTCCCAAAATGTGACATGTTCGCGGTTGCATCATCAAGGGAAATCGAATACGATCTGAATCAGCCGAATCGATCCTTAAGTTATGTAGTTATTGCGTGAGGATGTCTGATCCCCCAGCAAATGCAAAGTGGCTGATGATGATTGGGTTTTATGCAGCGCTTCGGCTCCTGCTGCCATTTCGCGCGTGCAAGGTGGCGTCCGGTTAAAAGACATACCACTGAAGTTGTTTGTTTGCCTCTTTGGTACGTCTGGCGGTGTTTTTCTTTTCCACTCTGTTTTTTGCCAAACAAATATGCCATAGTAGGTCGCGCTGTGTTGTTGCACTAGCTCGGCCTGACGTGACAAGTGGCGTGCGTCTCGTTTCAGGCTCTCCTCGGCCGCGCGTGATATGGAGGTCGGCCGATGGGGTGCTGTCGTCCCAGTCCGAGCCGCAGGGTCAATACACGGTCAGCCAGTACTTGGTGCCCTCCCTGAGCAGACGTGACCTGCACAGGATGCTGACCTGCCTGGCCACCAACACCAACCTCACGGCTCCCATCACCAAATCGGTCATGGTCGACATGAACTGTGAGAATTGTCATCGTTCATACTCGTGGATTTACTTTTCAAATGCATGCTGCCAAAGCCGACGCGGTATCAGGCATCGCAGACGCGGTGAAGTGCCATTTTGGAGGACAGTGTTTTTCTTGGAGTTTGATTTTGTTCTCTTTCTGTTCTTATAAAATGACCAGCACTTTTGGCATACTGTACAGTGTTGAACTGAGCATTACTGTTGCAGTTAGGTAAGCCCAAAGCTCGTAATATCAGAAATAGATGAAAAAGAATGAACTCGTCATATATTTCGGTTATGGGCCTTTCTCAAATACAGTTTTTCTCCAAAAAGACTTTTGAAGGAAAAAACAAACCCTGAGGAAGGCCCGTAGCTGAAAAATAGGACTAATTAATTTGTTTTTGCATTTTTTTCTTATATTACAAGCTAAAGACTGCTCCCTTACTTTACTGACCGCTTCGTTTGATGTCAAATGATGTGTATATTATTCAGGCGCCCGAAAATTCTGCTTAATAGTATTCTTTCAGGACGCTGGCTGTAGACGTGTGTCACGAGATGCTGAAAAATCACCTGTATCCGTGGAGTCAATTATTGGCATCCTGACGCCATTACTCCCCCCCCCCGACAGGCGTCCACAGTCGGCCAGCTTTTGTCTCGAACCGTCACGGCGACCTCACCCCAGGGCGCTGCGCACAATGCGAGGTGTTTTCGGGCGAGGTCTCACGCATTATATATCCACATAATGGGGTCACCTGTCGAAGCCCCCTTCAGGCGGGCAGCGGCGGGCTATCACAGTACCTTGCACTGTTGGTCGGCTAATGGTGCCATGCACGGTCCGCGACCGGCCGGCGCGGACGCCCTCGCGCTCGTGTAGAGCTAGGGAGGTAAATGGCGACAGCGGTGCAGTATTTAGAGGCCGCATTGTCTCAGCTAGAAGTTTTCGTGATAGAACATTCCCGAAGGAACTGAGCTTGTAATCGATGGCATGCGTGCGTTGCGCTTAAAGATGTATTCTGGTGTCGTCGGGATAATTTCATGGACCAGTCTTCGGTCGGATCGGACTGTTGGACTAGCTATTGTGAATGAGAACCGCGCGCCATGAGGAGTCAATGCGCTTTGTTCCAGCCACAAATATCGTTTTATTATTAAAATGTTTGTCTGCACATGGTCGAATGAATCTCAGAATGTCTCGGATGATACGACTGACAAAATCAACTTTGTTAATCTTAACGATATGAGCAGACTATGACAACTTTGCCTAATAAATCACGTAGTGCAAGATAAAACTATATTCAGTTTATCCTTGTTACACAAAGACTCCAGCGCAAGAAGAACCGCTTTATTTCAGCACGTTATCTAATCAAACAAGACTGGCGAAAGCCACGCTAATCGTTGGTTAAGGAGGAGCCTCGGCCCCTTAATTCCGCCAGCGGCTCTGGTGAGCTCATCTATCTTAACGGCGCAGAGAAAGATGTAATCTGCGACCATGGCAGCTAAACGTTTGAGACCGAGGATATTATTTCGGCAGTGCTCCCGGGGCCGCCCCAGTTGCTGAAACCAGCACTTAGCCCTGATGCAGGGAGATCGGCTTAGCCACAAAATCCGACTGTGGCGGGCCAGCGCCAAACAATGGCTCGAGCCAGGCCACTGGCTGTACGGGAACGCGATTCGAGTCTCGTGTTAAAGGGTCAGCTCTGGTTAACACAGCAGTATTCTTTTGACCCTGCAATATGGGGTGAAAATGGAGTGACTGACTTGTGGCAGGAAGTCACAAATCTGTTCGTGAGGGACGTATTTTCTCTTGATCTAGTGCGCCTGACTTTTTTATTTCCGGCTGATCGTCTCGTTTTAAATCAAACCGTTTCCGCATTATGTTGTCTTTAGTCTCCAATTCGAAGGCAAAAACACATTTACCAAATCAGTCCAATACTGACATCTGAGGTGACCTATGACCTGCAAAACTGAAGTTCAAACGTATGGCATACCTGGTGTCGCGCAATCATCGACGGCTATTGATGATACCTTTTGAATCAGCCGAATCGGTTTCCTTGGGTGCGGTGCTGTAGACTGGGGCGTCTCACGTAAGCAGCAACGAGTGAAAGGTGATGGTACACCCAGCAAATGAGGGGCTGTAGAAAGATTTGACGACGCACCCCGCTCAGGCTAACGTCTACGATAAGGGATTAAACCATGTGGCTCGGCGCTTCCAATGGCTCTGTCACCTGTGAGGCGAATACATGGTAAAGAAGGTTTTAGGAAATAGGTATCGCAAAAACCCATATATGTGGATAGCATGAGATGCGAGGAAACGAATGTTACAAGTTTCGTACAATGCATCGTATATTGCATCAAAAGAGGGCGAAATGTAGCGAACGCCCGATTTTTGCTCCGACGGGCGGAGCGGCGCCGGCCGCAGGATGGTGAGTCCTCAGTGCCACGGCATGACTAAAAGTGGGTTTTGTGTCGGATATCAGTTAAAAAGGCGCCTCTGACACATCTAAGTCACGATTTTTAGCTAATCCGAGGTCATTCTGAGCCCCTGGCCTAAGATAACATTGGATGGCTCAATATGATTTGGGGTGTTGGTTAATTCAGATGCTACATTGGACTTCATTGTCTATTATTATTTACAGAAAAATGCTTCTGCAGCTCCAGGAACGCACATAAGCCGACGACCCCTCTTGACAAGGATTGACCTAGCATGACCTGGACCGGACTCCGTGGATAAAATACAGTCGTGTTGGGTGCAGGTGGACTCATAATTGATTACCGAACACTGTGATATCCTTTTCGTTTCATCATCATCCATTCTTTGGCGTCCATTTGTGCTTAAACTGGAAAAGTATGACTTTCTGCCAATTTTTTATCTTTGACCAGACGTGGAAGGTCACCGGTTGACTTGAGACCTCAGAAAGGGATGCCAGTCGTGATATCTCGTCGCGCGCAACACGCTGCTTTTTCCGCGGCGCTCTAGGAGGCACAGTGTGGAAATGGCCGGGTGGGGGTCGTAACAAGCCCTCCCTCCTATACGTCCGCGTAATGCAGAAGCCCCTATACGGGCAAGGGTTAATCGAACCGTCGTGTTTACCATACAAAACATGAAAATGCCCCTGGATTTCCATGGCAAATAGCGTAGACCCAGCTTATGTAAAGAGGCCGAGGATACCACGAATGACATCCATTTTTAACACGGAGTGAAGAAGGGGGAGAGGCGGAAAACGTCCCAATCCCAATCCCAGCGACAACAAACGTCCCAATCCGCCAAAAACAAACCCTCGTTATATCATAGTGGCCATGCCCTCTTAACGATTTTCCATGACATCCCCTCGGAAAAAGTTGGCTCCGAACTCCGGGCAAGCCATTAGGTTGCAACTCGCTGGAATGGCGCAATAAGATTTAACCCGGCACCGCCTGGGGGATGTCAAATAGTGCACCCCATCGTTTTTTCGTGGAGAACTTCTGAACCTTAAGAGCCAGCCCAACCGAACTTTCAGTACCCTTTTATCAATGAATGTTTGCAGATTTTGACATCAAAACCATTTCTATGCTAGGTCAGGTCATGGACATATGACGTCATACGTAAACCCTTGCATGCTTGTTTTCGCCTCTTCGGGCGGTGACGCGAACATGCTTCGATTTTTTAGTAATATTGACGAATATAATGCGTGGATTATTTGGATTTACATGGGACACGATCCCCAGAAGGATATAAAACCGTGACACGTCAGCATTAGAGGTCATGCTAGGTCACATGCATGATGACAGTTAAACTGATTTGCATTGTGAGTGATAGAAGTGGTCGCCGCTGACCTTCAGATCGTTCAACCCAGACAAGCAAATCTGCATATGACTCTCAGCAAGGTTCACCAAATGCAACGTGAAGTCTTGTCAGGTCACGTCATAGCTTGATGTCAAAACGAAATAAAATACAATATTGTCTGTGGAGGATCGTTCAGTAGCAGCAAAAAGAAATTATTGCTCCTGGACAGAAGATGAAGAATGACTATCTGTCCTGACCTGGCTTGACCTTAACCCGATAAGGAGCAGACAGAGCAGATTTCATTATCACGAGATGTGATTTCAGTTACGCATTTGACGCAGTTAAGAATCCTAGCGAGTAACTGTTGCTCTTTGTCAGGAAGAGGAATACAACCGTATCTGACCTGACTTAGCATGACTTGGCTGGATGGAGAGCAGATAATACAAAACTGATCATCAAAAGATTTCACTTTCGTCTTTCTTGCCACAGGGATCAAAACGGCTGCGTGTCAGTATGGATTTTTGACATGCAAAGTGAGGCCAATAATTAACCTGACCTAAACTGATCTTGACCCGACATTTTTTTTACATTTTGGCATGTTTCTGATGCGGACGATGGTGACGTTCCGTTTGATGCCCAGTTGAAGGCTCGAAGACCAGTATTGCTGATGATATGATATACGAACCGGTGTCAGTTTTTCCGACGTCGTATTATGCGTTTTACGTGGCCTGTGACGTCATCAGTCACGTGATAGTGACTGATGATGGGGCTAATATAGTATTTTCTGAATCGCAAGACTCAAAGCTATTGATTGGTGGCAGACCGGTTCACATCCGACGGCAAGATCCTGAGATAACAGGGGGTGCCCTTTTTGACACTCCCAGGCGGTTGCGGGTATAAAACAAGCCAGACGGTGCCAGATTAAAGTTATTTTATACGTTCATTTCGTAAAATTCAACGGGAACGTTCCAAGGTATCGGCGCAACATTTTTAGGACGACATGCAAAGAAAGTCCACGGAATTTAGGCCTATGAACTGGCAAGGTTTTAACTGACAGACTTAAATAGCTTGTATATGCATATACATATATAACGGATATAAATAAATACTCATCATATAATGAACATGTATATCATATAGTTATTTGCGTGAAATCATATGCGCACAGTCTTGCACAAATTGTGCGAATTTTCGCGTACGAACGAAACAGAATAAAGACAGATTTGCAACTTAACGTTATTCCCGGAGGGCCACACGGTATGGCCGATTCCCGGCGGGGGGCGGGGGGGGACGGATTCGGGCCCCCTGAGATCTCGAGAACTACAATACAATCCGATTCCATCGCAACAAACGGCAATCGATTTGCCATGACGTAAACTACGCTTTTAAAAAATAAGTTCCCAAAATTTTGAAAGGGTTGGCTACAGGGACGTAAAAGTATCAAAATGGGAGGGGGTTACTTTTGAACTTCTTGTAACTCCATTTTCATGGACCAACTTCGATGGAATTGACATGAATCGAGAGATTATGGATGGGAATTTTACCATTGGTACACACATTTGAAATTTTGAGAAAATTGATAGGCGTTTACAGGGTTTCAAAAATAAGAGGATTATTTGTCCAAAAACTGCATGAACAAAAACGTAAAAACAGTTTTTGGCTTCTGCTAGTCATGATATGCCAAAGAAGTACAAATTATATTACAATGTTTGTATAATGTTAGCATAGTCGGTGCCAGGGACATGGAAAAGGGGGAACTGTCATGGTCACATGCTCTTCAGATCAGCTTGTGACCTATGACCTTAAATGATCTCCAGTGACCTTGGGGTCACTTGCAATGATCTCGTATGCATTTAGTATTGTCTGTAAACGTTTCCAACCATTTGAATTCACTCTGTTTCAAAAAGTCCGTGTTACGGCTATTGCGATATAGATTACGCGCACGGACATTTTAGGTCATAGCTCCGTGACCGGACCTGATATCAAGATGAAACCTCATACACAAGTAGAGGGAAGCCTTCTATGTCACGTGTATCCTGGGTTTGGCATTTAAGAAAAGAGCACCGAAATTATTACTATAAAACCAAATTTTGACTTTTGTCTTTGACCTGACCTTCCAAAGTGACCTCAGACGAGCAAAATTGTATTACGTTGCCCAAGTATTTAGCTATAGACCCATATAAAGTTTTACGTTCTATCTTAAAAACGCTATGTTTGGCAATCATTTTTCTTTTGCCATCAACAGTGCCAAAAATGGCGTGAGGTGCCTCCCAAAAACGTCGCCTGGCTCCGCCCTTGAGCAAAATAGAATCTCGAAATTTGTGTCACAGTACGTAGAAAAACGTCAAAAATCCTGGAATTGGGAAGCAAAAAACCCGAGGGGGGGGGCAGTGCAGCCCCCATTGCCGGGAATAGGGTTATGACCTTTTTAGTTACCCAACTCCTTTGGAACATCCTGTGTAGCCTCACAACTTCCAGCCGCTGTGATTAGCTTAGCGACCAGTGCGCGCTCCATCCGCCGTTCCGTCTGGGAGCGTGAGGCCGTCCTCAGACTGGCGGCTCGGTGGCGCAGCTGGCCGGCGGCGCCTCGCCCCGGCGGCGCGCGATGGATGGGAGCGCCGGCCGAAGGCAGGCGGCGCCCGTCCCGCCCCGGCCCGCCGGCGGCGGTGACGCGGTCGTTCGCGTCACGGCCCGGCTGACGGGCCGGCCGCCAGTCGTCTCGCGGCGGCACCGGAGACCAGTGGAGACAGATGGAGACCGCGCCGCTTAGGCTCTAACAGAGCCGCGAGGACTGAGCGGCAACGACCGGAACCAGACGCGGACGAGGATGGACGATGATGTGGCGTAATGAGAGGCGCAGAGCGAGGGAGCGGCGGAGAATGAGGGCCGGGACAGAAACTCAGAGAAAGTAAAGTTAGAATGGAGGAAGATAAATGAAAACCGGCCGTTCCCTTCAGTTTGTTCTCGGCCACAGCTATGCGCAAAGTTAACGTTGTCCGACTAGAAGGCCTTCTGCTATACCCGCCTCATGTGATGTCTCGAGAATCACTGGGCAGGTTGTCGGCGATGCAGCAGTAAATCGGCAGCCTGCTACCCGGAAGCCTCATCGTGGTCTGCTTGTTTCAGGCTCAGTGATGATGTTACAGATCAGATTTAATGCTCAAAAATGGACGGTCAAAGGCAGACTCCACTAGACACACATCGGACCCAGTGCAGCCGTAAAAAAACGTCAAGCCGTGTCTCACGAATGGCATATTTTGATGCTGCAGTTCGTGTTACAGCAGAACCTAAAGCCGAGGGGAACGTAGGCGACAATGTCACTCAAGGTCTTTATGGGGTGTTTAATATGTTTCTATTCATTAAATTCAAGATACGCTAACCGATATCCAGGCTTTGTGGTGTTTGTAAGACCGTTTGTTAGGGAAAGTTTGCGTAAAAACTAAACCAGAGGAAAAGGACAAAATAAAACTAGTATTGCCGACTCAGGCCGGATGAGCTGTAATTTGCATGACTGTCTGGATAAAAATCCTTGGGATGACAACGCCAAGAAAAGGAAGGTAAAATGGCTTTGAAAGCAAGGTAGTCTACGTTGGAAGTGCATATGCCAACAAAAATGGCCCATTACATTAATGGGCCATTTCAATGAAACTGAGAACGACAGCAAGAGTTTTTGTTTTGAAAGATTGTTTGTGGCACAAAACTTACCATGGATTGCTTTGAATGACAGCTAATTGAGTTCTACCCTCTCACATTAAAAACGGAATCTCAGAATGTTGAATCGCTGATAAGATCTTATGTAGAATAGAAGTCTTTGGTGTATGAGACACAGCCACCACACAACGCACTACTAGTTTACTTTGTTTCTTTGTTTGCTCGGTTAACTTATATTACATTCCATCAGCATGTTCCATTTTTTTTATGAAAGCTCCAGTCACGTTACCCCCTGGAGGCGGGCACTGTTGTCGGAGCTGTTATTTTTATTTTTGAAAGTCAACGTATTTGCACGCTTTTTTAATAAATTACCGGATTTAAAGGCCTACCGCCTCGAAAACCGTGGGCGACTCACCCTTCGGCCTGCTACATGCAGCTGCTGCACTGCAGAAGGCCGGCAGTGAGACGTGGTCAATCTCCGTTGCAGTCGCGCCGCTCAGCGTCTCGATCCTGGGCAAGGGCGAGCCTCTGTCTGCCGGCCGCCAGTACCAGCTGGTCTGCGAGTGTGTCGGCTCCCGGCCCCCTCCGGTCATCACCTGGCACCTGGGCAGCTCGCGGCTTGCCTCCAGCACGGGATCGGTGAGTGGGACCGCGCCCACGGCGCCGGCAGCCCGGCCGCCGAACGGTCGCTCTGCCGACGGTCGCCGTGACGTGATGTTCGAAGAGCCGTGACTCGGCCGCGTTTCATTTGCGGGAGCGGCCGAGTGCGGCCGGAGGAGCGCTGCTCTGAGACATCGCCGGCGGGCGGCGCGGCCGGTGGCACGTTTGGACGTCGTTTTGCCGGAGTGCGGCCCAAATTGTGATGTTTAGAGTGA
Organism: Capitulum mitella; assembly: GCA_030062745.1. NCBI lineage: Eukaryota > Metazoa > Arthropoda > Thecostraca > Pollicipedomorpha > Pollicipedidae > Capitulum > Capitulum mitella. The sequence goes on from CP099845.1 coordinate 11,757,328, forward strand.
GAGCATTTGGCCGTAGCCGCGGCCCGGTGCCGGATAATTGGATGCTTCCCGAGTGATGAGACTGGCCAAATTAGACAACTCCATTACGGACTGACGGCGACGTGGCCAGCCTAATGGCTGTAGCGGCCGAAAGCCAAGTTGGGTGGTCGAGAACGCGTGCAAAAAAACACGACCCTTTGTTGGTTCGTGTTCATGTGTTTGGATTTGCTGGGGTATTACTTGTGAAATTCATTTTCAGCGCCTGCCAGCAGTCATTTTGGCAACTTTTTCACGCGGTTCATCATTGAAAGGTCAGACAAGGCAAACCTTGGCGAGCGTTACTGTTCGAGATAGAAATGGGCCGATGTCTCAGGGACTTGCTAGCGACTCCCGCGAACGACTTACTGTTGCTTGGAACTGGAATGAGAAACAGCCACAAGGAACAACCCTCGGATTGACATAGGTTGCGTGCGAAATTCAGCAAAATCTTCTGTAGTTTCGCCTGTATGTTTTTCCCCATTTGAGGGAACTGCACACTTGCGTCCAGGGGCGCAGCCAGAATTTTCTTAAGGGGGCCGGAACTCATTGTGAATTGAAATCATACGAAAGTCGCCTGCCGGGAAGACAACGTGCAACGGTTTTCACAAAAAATGCGGACCTAAGGGGGTAGGGGGCCGGACCCCCTTGGCTGCGCCTGTGCTTGCGTCCTTACTCAGTGTTAGATACTGATGAACCATACAGATGATCCTTCACTCGAAACAAGAGACGCTTGCGTGGAGCCTGTCAACATGTCGTTATGTCTTTCCTGAATAAAGTGGCTGGAAGCTGTCGGCAAAAGTATAGTTGCGGCTGAACCTGGGTTGGGACATGTCTTCATGACCCGATGGAAGACAAAACGTGAGGGAAACATCACCGTGAAGAGCATCCATTCTGTGTTAATGAGTGCAGGAAACTCGCGCAGAGGAACGATACGAGATTAGGCATGCAACCCTTTGCGACATTAGATGCCTCAATTCAGACTGATATGACCTGTAATATGGCTTGTAAAAGCGGCGGCTCTGTGGCTAGGGTACGTCTCCATTGAAGCCAGGTGGCTCTTGTTACAAGGTGCCGTACCGCATTCCATAAAAGCTATGCAGGACAGTGTACTACATCCGTGAAAACAGGCCGTGGTATATTATACCGTTCGCCCGCAATACTGCACCGTACATCACGTACTCACTACGGCGCAGCCTACCACTTCATTCGGAAGATTGTAAAAGCCACTTCCGCGACCCACGGCGAATGCAGGTGTCCCAGCCACCACGGATAGTCCGCACTAGCCTGTTATCATCATTCGAGATGTTGTAAATGATATTCTGCGTAAGGATTAGAAGTTCCAATAAAAATGGCTATTTCTGAGGGTTTAACAACAGTTTCGTGGCCTTCCATGGATTTGAAAACCTCTCGTGTGACTTTAGCTATTCATATGTTGTCCTTTCACTGAGGTAGCCAGAGGGTCACTTGGGTCGCATGTTGCGACCCTGTGAGATGGGAAAGAACATACGTAGCTTATACATCACAAGGTGTTTGCGATAAAAAACCTCTTCAATTGTCACTAGTTTCTTGAGCACCTAAGTCATATCAAAAATTACTCACACGTGTCTTGATATGATTAAGTTTTAACCAAGCATGGAGGCTTTTACCTGCAAATCTGGAAACGGCCCCTGGTCTCGTATCTGGCAACCACGCGACCCACCTGTGAGGGAAAACAATTGCTGCCGGCCGTCAGCTGATGACGTTGGTGAACGAAATCCTACGACAGGGTCGCAAAACAGGAAACGCGTCACCCGGCTTTAAGCTGCTTCTGAACTGAAGAAGTGGAGCAAACGAAGTTTTTGGACGGAATGGCAATGTTTAAATAACGAAACAAAGCAAAAATTTGGGAATAATGAAATCGTAAAGGAAGCGAATGATTGCAGTTCTGCGGAACAACTGGAACGTTTTTTTAAAGGAGTTAAGGCTGGCTTGAGATTTCCGAAAGTAATTAGGGGATCCTTGCCATGGGCCATGGAGCTAAGCAGTGGACATGAAAACATGGGTATAATTGCTGGTGGCGGCTAAGGGTGACAATAAATAGCATGCAATCGTATGGGGATTTAAGACTTCTAATGTCTTTGTCTGCTTTATTTAGGGTGGCAATTACTTTTGGAAAGACGGCACGCTAGAACACCTTCCCTTGACAAGATAGATCATGGTTGGCTTATAAGGTAATCGATATTTTTTGGGTAAAGGAGGACGTAATAACCCACAGATTATAATATTTGAAGTTGTTCGTCTGTGGCTTATGATCCACAGGGAGGTTATCCGGAAATCTATCAAGGGAACCATGGATTAGAAGGGATGCCTAGTCTGGAGGATTTTGCTTGCTTTTCTTTTCCCGTTTGAACTCTGTGTTCTTTATTACTGTCTTCATATGTCTTGTCTACTTTAAATAGATATTATCACGTTTCGGAGAAGCCTCTGAACCAAACGCAAGTCCCCTTTCCTCTGGATTTGCGCCTAGCGGCCTGGCAGTAGTAACCAAGGAGGGCCAAGGCGTTATGGGTCGTTCCGTGAGGAAGGGCCCTTGAGGTTGACAAATCAAAGTTTCTTTACGCATGATATATGAACATAAAATTTGGGAGTTCGAAAATAAAGTGGCCGAAATCCTAGGAGTTATCAGCTTTAAGGGGGTTTAAATTTGCCCTGGCTCGCGTCTTGGCGACGTCTTGGTTACGCCCTTACCACTCGGTAGCTGTTGGCTGGCTGTTGCTCTTCTCTCTTTATCGCTACATTTGCCATCATATTATTATACATTTCAAAGGCCCCGACAAATCTTGTAAGGGACTCTGAAACCTGACCAAACTAAGGAATGTTCAGATGCCGGCAAAGTTTCTGTGTGTTGGAATAGACCGCACGTGGGGCCGTGCCTGAATTCCTGATGTAGGAATGTTTAGGAATGTTTAATTGCTTCTTTTTGACGAACTCAATATACGTCCTCAAAATGCCCTTAAAAATCAACAATAAGGTCAATTTCAGGCATTATGACTGACTGCTAGAATCAGCTGCTACCAATGGATCACCTTCATCATTAACCTGGCTTGCATGGAAGTACATCTTTTCATATACCTGGGAGACACTCCTGACATTTTTTGAATCCTGTATTTGTTATGGCACCAACTTCCCAGGCACAATATAAGCCGAGTGAAAAAAAAAATCATGTTTGGATGAAACGGAGTACCACCGAAAACAGAAAGCAGAAAGCATTACCCTACATTTCATGGCCCTAATCAAGCTCCTACTGTTAATTCAAAGGTCTGAGCATTTTGATATATCGCGACATGTTTAAATGTTGCGGTACAAATCATATGCACAGGCTCTTAGACTGTTCTTGGAATGATATACAAATCATCAGAGTTGACAGATCCTGGACATGTGGGTGCACACTAGTGTTGGTTATCGGAATCTGAATCCCGACTTTTCCAAGATTTTTCGATTTCCGAATCGGAAATGGGTCGGACATAGCACTTATTTCTTGCAAAAAATTGGACAGCATATTGCAAGCCAACTGGCAAAAAATACGACAGAACCAAATATTGCTTAATGTTTCAGTTATAAACTCAACTACAATCATGGAACAAAACTAGTAGTTACTTAACATCATGTTTAGCTATATAGGTTTAGCTTTATAGGTTTCTGCACCCTGCATACCCATTCAATTCCTCACATTAAATGTTCATATCCATATTGCATAAATTTGAAGTGAAACAAGGCTGCTGCTGTCCAGACCAATGATTATGGACCTCTAAGCAAAAAATGGAATATATCACATTGCTTACAAATTTAATGCAATGAGACTTATGTTTTAGTTTTATGAAACTGCTGAATGTGCTCAACCAGCTTTTAGGTCCATCTTCTCATGCATTACCCACAAGCACAATATTCAATTTTGGGATTACTGGGGCTGCCCATGCATCCCAGAAATATAGGTAAGGCACTACCATTATGAAGCGCTCACAGCTATCTCATGGCACGGCAGACCAGAAACATATCTAATAATTTGCAAATGACCTATAGCTATTTCACAGCACATGCAAACTGCAGACTGGCATTCATGATGTGCGACGTGGTTCAAGCACACCTTTTCCCCATAACAATGGCTTGTAACATTACTGCGTATCAGCAAACAGGTCAGCTTATTGTTACATTCGACTTTCCTCCCACCATTTAACTTACCTTATTTATTTAAATAAAATGACTGGATTCCCAGCCATACGTGCCATTTACCATATTACGTCTGATACACTCCCATCTTCACCCTATTCCCGGAGGGCTAGACGGTATGGTCGATTCCCGGCAGGGGGACGGATTCGGCCCCCCTGAGATCTCGAGAACCACACTTTCGATTTCATCGCAACAACGGCAATCGATTTGCCATGACGTAAACTACACTTTGAAAAAGAAGCTTTGGAAATTTTGAAAGGGATGGATAAAGGGGACAAAAAAGGTAAAATGGGGGTATTTTTGGACTTCTTATAACTCTGTTGTTTGTGAACCAATTTCAATGAAAGTGGCATGAAGCAAGAGATGATGAATGGGACCTTTGCAATTGGTGCACAATTTAAAGTTTTGAAAAAATTCATAGGCGTTCACAGGGTTTTAAAAAGAGGAGGATTAGTTTTTCAACAGCTGAATGAACAGAGAAGATAAAGGCGCTTTTTTGGCTTCTGCTAGTCATGTTATGCTAAAGAAGTACAAATCGTATTCCATTGTATAATGTTAGCATAGGCAGTGCCAGGGACATGAAAAAGGGAAACTGCCATGGTCACATGCTCTTCTTGTCAACTTGTGACCTTTGACCTTAAATGATCTCCAGTGATCTTGAAGTAACTTGGAATGATCTGGTGTGCATTTAATATTATCTGAAACCATTTTCAATCATTTGAATTCACTCTGTCTCAAAAATTCCATTTTACGGCCATTGTGATATGACATACGAGCACTGACATTTTAGGTCATAGCTCCGTGACCCGAACTGATATCAAGTTGAAACTTGATACATAAGTAGAGGACACCAATTTTGTGATTTCCATTCTGGGTTTGGCATTTGAAAGAATAGCACCGAAATTATTGCTATAGAGCCAAATTTTAAGTTTTGACCTTGACCTGACCTGGTAAACGTACCTCAGACAAAGGGAATTGTATTTGTAGGCCATCCAACTATTTTGCTATACATCTATGTAGAGTGCTAAGTCCTATCTCAAAAACGTGATTTTTGGCAGTCATTTTCCTTGTACCCTCAACATGGCTAAAAATGTTCTGAGGTGCCTCCCAAAAACGCTGCCTGGCTCCGCCCCTGAGCAAAAAAGAATCCCGAAATTTTGTCACAGAACGAAGAAAAACAGCTAGAAAAAGTCACCAAGTGTGATTGTGAAGCTGCGTCAAAAATCCTGGAATTGGCAAGCAAAAAAAATCCGAGGGGGCGGATTTAGTCCCCTCTGCTGGGAATAGGGTTAATGCTGTGTCAGTCCTGTTTTGCTTGATGGCCTAGGAAGATGCGCCACATTTGTTGTCATATGGCTGCCCGTAAACCTAAAGGGCTGCCAGACCGTGAAAAAATTGCTGGCTTCTAAAGAATATTTGTTTTCTAAAGAATAGTACTTCACACAAATATAATATTGGGATGATTATGTAGGGTGCACCACACATGTAAGAAAAACAATTATCTATTTGCTTTTAGAAGCAACCGCACTTAATAGTCTGATTGTAAGCTACTTTGCCTGTAAGCAAAGCGTAGGTGGGAGACGAAAAGGTGCAGAGGGCGGGGAAAACATTGGAAAGTGGGAGGGTAACATTTATTTATGGGATATCATGAAAGTGTCTATGCATTCCGTCTTATGACCATCGCTACAGGTCTAAAAAATTGGAAGATAAGTTTATTTCATCTCATCTGCTTCCTTCAACCATGACTGTAAGTCATCTTTATGAAAAAAACAAGCAATGCTTATGGCCCTGACTATTTGCAAATCGGATGCAGGAGTTATTTTCGCTTTTATAATCGTGATTTTCTTGGACAGACTTGGATCTTGGACAATCTTGGACACTGAGATGACTTTCTCCTCGGTACCTGGTGGGAAACTGATTTGAATTTTTCTCAGAATAACGCCAGTGCACGCATATTTTTCCATCATGCCTTGATCGCTTGCTGGGATAAATCTGCGGATGGCAGATTTATCCGCGAGGCGGATTGCACCAAACCAGAAAATTGGAGCAACATTTGGATCAGGACCGGGCCAGATTCTGAAATTTATCAGGGTGCACGAATTAGACGGATTGAAAGTCACTTGCATTTCAAAAGATGCTAACGGGATTTACGAGTCCTACTGCAGCAGTCCTATAAAAGAAGCTAAATTTATAAGGATGCTGGTTTCAATTCTGTTTAATAGAAAGGCACGCTAGATTACTGATGCAAATATTGAACTAAATGAAATATTCCACAAAAAGCCACTCTTAACCTTAACAAGACCGGGAGAGGTGGAAAAGCACCACCTCAGGTTCTGTGGAGGTAGCTAAAAAACGAAAGGGTAGAGATACGAAACTTCAAGTACTTTTATGCGTCATGTTTTAAGCCATGTGTAAATTTTTAAGCTCAGGATCATCTCAGGTCATTGACGTAGGACAGGTCAAGTAAGATCATGTCCCAAAAAATAAAACTAGCAAAAAAAAAAAATTATCCAATGTACCGATTGACGGAAAAACTGTCGCATTGATAGAACACAAGTGAAACAAGTACCTTGTCTCGTTTTTTTTTGGGGGGGGAAATGTCCGCATCATTGACCTGACGTCAGCTAAACGTTCGGCCCTTTTTACGTTTGCTTCTGAGATTGTGAGGTTGGTTCGGTGGCCCTGAAACTTGTATATATACGCAGATACTTCTCACGGCATTTGCACGCGTAATCAGTCCCCCTGACGGATGACCTGGGATCATTTCACATTTCATACGGAATTTTCGAACCTGCAACCAAGCGCAATTCTTTGGTTTACAGTTGGAGGATGTTCATTGGTAGCCATATGTGCTTCGGAAGTACTATTACATGACAAAGCCTTACATGTCAAGGGTGTCCAATTTATTTTGACCTAGGCTGACGTGATTCGACCTTTTGAAACGTTATGCCCATTTTCAGTGAGAACGTATCTTTATATGGACAGAAATCGTAAGAACTACAACCATGGCTTACTTCCACACAGTTTGTACTGTCACAGCCGATGGATTCAAGCAAACAAGCAATGGGTTATTTGCCTGAAATGTTATGATGATGTCAATGCTAAAATACCTACCGAAAATACCGTACATAACTACACCATTAGCAATCTGATTCACAGTGATTAAGTAGCCTCGCATTAATCACAGTCTTGATGAACATGCACCTAGTGCAGCAAAAACGCATGCAAAGTTCTATACCCTTAAAGATGTTTTGTTTCTGATGCTTTATCAACAACAGTATACCTTGCTCAGTTCTTGACTTAAGATCGAGGTCAAAACTAAAATCACTGAAATGCTCTTTCCGTGTTACTAGGTAACCATAATTGGAACGAAAGGCATGCAACAAAAACGAAGCACAAAACACACCCTACCTCGGAACTGAAGAGAAGTCCAGCCTTCCATTGCCAAGTACCTTAACGAATATATAAACCACGTGAAAGAGGTGTACACAGGTATATGCCGACTCATGTTCCGATAGCACTTTCTATTCATATCGCTATACCTTGTTCCTGGACTGTTCCTGACGATACCCATTCAGGCGCATGATGTGAAATTTGCATTGTGGAGCACAAATACGTGAAGTGCCCTTCGTAAATCCGGTATGGTTACAGGGAGAACAGAGACGAGTCTGGCAGCCTATCAGAGTTCAGAAGAGGCGTAACTGCGTCAGTAATCCGTGCACGCTTAATTGGTATGTTTGCCGAGCGGAACGCAGGGGCCATGTCTCACGCGGGCGCTGCAGTCTGGAATTCAGGTATTAAACTAACGGCAGCAATGAGTTCAGTTTCGGCTATTTATATTGCTGGTTTGGTCAAAAGAGAAAACACGTTATGGATCATAAATGAGGTGAGATATGCATTTTCTTTGAAAGGCTGCTGCGTGGACCAGGATAGGCATTCCCGGCAGTCTTTACATATACTGACTTGCAGGGACAGCGAAAGAAGGGGGGGGGGGAGAAGGTAGAAGGGTCATGCCTCCAGCTGCTATGTTTGGAAAACTAGCATTACCCTTATAGCATTGCATGGACAGCAGAATTTTCTGCTCCGGTCCGATGCGCCCCGTGGGTTAATCCGCCATCCGCGCATTTATCCAAGCAGCAAGCAATGCATGATGGAAATATGTGTGTACACCCATATTCCCAGGATCTGCCAACTCTGATAATTTGTACATTACCTAAAGTATAACCTTAGAACTTGTTCATGTAATTTGTAAGATAGTACTTAAACATATCAAGATATATTCAAAATGAGCAGACTTTTGAATTGCCAGTTGTAGCTCAATTAGGAATCCCGAAATGCAGAGCATAGCTGTCTGTTTTGGCGCTCCTTCATTTAATCCAAACTTTTCAGTAGGCTTATACTGTGCTTGGGAAGTTCTGATCATAACAGTGAGTGTAGGATTCATAAAGTCAGGTGTGTGTCCCAGACATATGCTAAGATGTACTTTCATCTGCGAATTAATCCATTCCGTGAAGCGCTTTAAGACGCATGCCTTCCATTTTCCAACGTCATTTTCAAATGCTTATTCAGACTATGTCCAATACATATGGTGTCTTTAAGTGCCCGTGAAAATCGTAAATTTACAAACATTTATGACACTAATGTGAAATAAGACACAGACATGAATGAAAACATATTGCTTGAATGCCTGCATCGGACGACAAATGTTCTTGCTCCGGCATACGACGTCGTCGGCATAATCCGACGTAATACGACGTCCCGAGTAGCACTGTGTTACAAGGCCTCGGCATGCGATCTGAGATATTCGCCCACCAGGTGACGTGCTGCTGGATGAAAGGAAGCCGGCAGTCGGTTGGCTTTCAGGCCCGTCTGCTGCACGTGATGGGTGGTCTCTTTAATGCGGGACATTTCCGGCGCAGTCCGCAGTTGCGCGGCCACAATATCGCGCCGGAAGCGCCCCACTTCCGGCCGAAACACAAGGCCGGACAAAGTGGCGAGGCGTTTTGTGTCCGAGCGAGGTGGGAACGTAGCGCGGTCTCGTAAAAGGAGGCCAGCGCGTAAGAGTCGCAGTATGCGGCCTACACGAGCCACTTTTAATTCCCATTGAGATGTACCTCCAGGGGAGGTAAATGACATTTGAATGATTACGCACAGACATGACGCTAGCGAATAGGCAACAATTCATGTGATACTGATCGGACTAATTTTAGTTAAAGCAGGTTGCAGCAAAGAAAAGGGAACTGTAAACACATGTAAACTGTCATTTGCATGACGTAGGAGATTCTATGGAATTCTATAACGGTTCATTAATGACACTTATTAATAATTGCTTCGACGGAAGTCTAAGTTATATTCCCCAAATCTTAACGTAATTCTGTCATTTCACGTCAAACTACAATAACGATAATAAAAAACGTTACCTGTTTTACATAGGTTTAAAATTACGCAATTACTCGTACGGCTTTCAGGTTTCAAAGTCAGTCAAGATTTAGATGGGAGGTTAATTTAGAGCTATATCTGCAGTGGCCGCTTTTGTCCATGGCAGCTCTTGTCTTAAATTCACTTACGAGATCAGCACGGACAATGCACCATCCTTCTCGACGTACATATCGATCGGCGCTATTGACAGCACGCTCCGCAGCTCAGTACCCAGGAAAGCCACTGATGATGGATACTGCGTGGCGGTTAAATGTGAATGTCCAGAAAGATACAAGCTTAGCGTCTTTAAAACATTCACCAGGCGTGTTTCCCGCAGCTGTCCGGGATGGATACCACTCGACGCGGAACTGAACAGGGTGGAACAGATTTTGGTAGATGATGGCTATTTTAACCAGCCACTCGATGAGCAGAGAAAAAGGCACATGAAGATGACGACGGATAAACACTAAATTCCAGACCGTAAACAACGCATAATAAACCTGTTATGCAATAAATCAGATGAGCAATTCAAATAGAACTGATGAAAAGGTGATCAAAAATACCGCGCGTAAAAATGTCACTTGCTGATCGTCGGATGAAGTGCATGTACTACCAGAACAGGATGATACAAAACCTTGTGATGAAAAACAACCTAACTGAAACACACAGTATTCTGTAAACCGCCGATGTAGTTTGTCGGTTTTCCCGTTCGCGCCAAGATTGCAGGCTTCGTCAGACACGCCACATTAGATGCGTTTATATGGGCATTTGAAAAGCTGCCAGATTCCCGGCCAGGTTGGCCAGGGTGCACCCTTCTGGCCAGTTTAAGCATCCGCGAGGTTCTGAGTTTCCTTCACGTTCCCTTCGCTTGTTGTAAGACATGACAGTTTAAACACCACTGCGACCTGTGCTGATTTGCATGAAATTACAGCTAACTAAATCCGTATACCAACCCACTTACCTTTTCTAGGTTTCAAAAATCACAAATCGCTTAAAACACAGATGCTACGATCTTAAACAAAGGCCACATGCACAATGAATGAAGGAATTTTTCGCCCCCTTGCCACTCTTCCTGCGCTTTCAGCTTATCAGTCTTCGATCAGTCAGCGCCTTCGTTGTAAAACCTTTCAACCTTGTCAAGGTACATAGCCTTTGTGAACCAATGGATTTGGCCAGCGGCCGCACTGGCGAGATGTGGCCAGGCTGGCCATAAGCTACCATATAGACCGCAGAACGCACAAAGAAATTACAACGCATGGCATGTAGTGCAGAAAGCCAAGGTTTCCCCTCTTTTTATTTCAAGCTTGTTTGCATTCCAATTCATTCATTCTGTCCCATGATGTTAACACACGCCTTTCCAGAACCAATTGTAGTTTAAATTAGCATTTATTTTAAAGCTGGCCAATCCAGCCAACCCGGCCGGGAATTTGGCAGCTTTCCAAATGCCCGTATAAACGCGCCTACTGGTGCTTCGAACAATAGGCGTTCTTTCTAGACAACTGATAATGCACCTGGATGACGTAAATCACGACAGCAAACAACAAAAATATTACGAGGAAAACCCTGACTGATAACACCACGATAACCACGACAGGTACAAATCACATAAGACTTATGATCTACCAGGTTCTACTGATACAAAAACATCACCCCTCTCTCAACGTTCAGTTCAAATGATGTGTAGCCCTGGGACTGTGTGGGCCAGACATCCATAGGCCGGACAATCGGTGTGTTCTATGCAGTATGCATAGTTTATGGTATATGTGTGCTTGTTCTAATCATGTAGATGAGAGCATGATTCTAAAAGTGCCTTCTTTGCTATGCCATCACGATAAGAATTTGTTCTGAGGATAAAAAATACATTTTTTGAAACGTCTATGCACTTTCCATAACGTACAAGTGTTTTTGTAAATCTGATACCGAAACTTTCATCGACATGGAAACCGACAGCCCGAACCGTCGAAAACACTCTGAAGAAACTGGTGAAAGTCGAAAGAGCCGTCTCGTTTAACGAAATGTGTAAAAAAATGAATACATATATATATACACATATATATTTCTTATATAATCATGCGCAATATCTTCTAAGCATGGGTTAGAGCAGTCCCCCAGAGCTATGGTTAAGACACGATGCCCTTAGCCAAGAGTGCGGCACAGCCTTCTGAAGCCTAAGCTACGACACAGTTTCTTGAAGCCAGGATTATGATACAGTCTTTTGGGGCATTGCAGTCCATTAGTCCATTAAAGCTAGGGTGACAGAAGATTCCTACACGTAGGGTTACGGCGCAGTTTCCAGGATGGGAAGGTAATAGCTTACGCCACGGCCTCCTGAAGCCAAGGGAACAACATAGTTTCATAAAACAGGTGTGAGTAAAGCTTCGAATAGCATTAATTAAATTTTACGCAAGTCATAATACCGAACATATCGCCATCCAAAACAGGCCAACCTCAGCTGTGACTGGGGCCCCAAGTATTCACTGCTGTAAGCTGCTGGGAAAAATGTCGACTTTGTTCACTGGTACGTTCCCGAATGTGAATGCTACACCATTCGTCATCAGTTCATATCGCATGTGGCCCTCCCACTCATAAGTGACACTATACTCGTAAAAAGGATTCATGACGTGATAGAAATGCGTTGACAAGCATCAAACCAAAACAACGCTTGTCATTTAACCTTTGTTTCTTGGAACGAGACTGGATTTCCGTAAAAATCGGCCCTTATTTTTATTTTTTGAGTCCTTTACAGCACGAAGCGAGGGGAGGAGTGTAAGTGGGGAGGATATGAAGCAGCTCCCTAATATTTATGGAGGCTGCTCCACAATGACTGCTTTGATCGCCCTGAACTTTTGTAGAACTTGGTTTTGAACCTCCTTACTGTTATACTTTGATATTGAGATATACTATACTTTGATATACTTTGACCTATGAAGTTTTATCGAGGACATGCCATCGAGAAATCGTGATATAACTACGATAGGAATCGTATAGCAAAAGTTTAAGTGTTTTAATATACTTAGTTTTCATTAATCTTATGCATGGGTGTCAACATTGTTGTCAGTGACCCCGTTCTTAGAAAATTACTAGGACCAAAGTCATCCAAGGCAAAAATTATGAGTTGAGATCATTGACCATTTTGGCTTAACTTCACCCGATGCGCGTTCTGAATAGGTTACGAACGTTGATTTTCGTACACAAAAAAGAAACATAATGCCATCCCTAATGATCGTCAGAAGTCGTTCTAGACCCCTCGAAATCGTTATATACAGGTTACGTCGTAAAGGATACAATAGAAGCTAAAATCCACTGGCGTGATCGTCTTCAAAGGCAAGATGTATTAAGGGGGGGGGGGGGCAGGTGGCCATGGCCCTTCCTTTGGTGCCAAAATCTCAGCATTTTTTCGCCCCAAAAACCGAAAATATAGGAAAGTTCTCTGAACTCGAAAATAAAGTGGTCAAAATCAGAGAAGTTTTTAGTTTTCAGGGAGGATAGGTTTGGTTTCGTCCCTTCTTGGCGAAGTCCTGGCTACGCCGTGGCTTCCACCTGATTTGCCTGAACTAAATCGATTTATTTTAGGATTTTTGAAGCGGGTAATCCATTCTGATTCAGATTCAGTGCATTTTTTGTGAATCGATTCAATTCGGGCCAGAATCATAAATGAATCGATTCAGTTTGGATTCCGTTCATAACCATATGGACGCGATATATGCATGCATAAACATACATACATATATATATATGTAGTATGTGTATATGTGTATGTTTTGTTAAAGATCGAAGAGTATTTAGTTTTCGCCAGTTCTTGGAATGCCATTCGAGTTTCCGAATGCCATTTTGCACATCGCCAGATGAAGAGTAAATCAATCGGCCAATAGACATATGTTAGTGTTTAACGTTCCGAATATCATAATCCATTGTCAGAGTGAGAATGTCACAAGTACAAACAAGCATGCACTAGAAAAAGAATATCACGCGATACACACATGTGATTTGTGAAGAATTGTAACTTTCGGTATCAAGGATGAATAGGAAATGTAGCTATACAAAAAGTTTTAAAACGATCGCAGAATTTTGCTGTCGATTTAGATCGGGGTTTTGGTACCTTATGAACATGATCTCAAAAATCATCAGCCTTCTGGTTGCTGTACAGTGTTTTACAATAGTAGCGCTGTACACGAGATTGTGTCGCCGAAGTCTTAAATGATGAGCTGTTTCGGTGTGAATTTTCGATGCCTCTTCCCGAAGATGCATAGTGATACTGCGCAATAAGGCTATTGTTACACCAGTTAAGTCCCATTGTTACGAAGCCTGCAGTCTTCGTTTTGACACTGAAATTTGCAGACTATATTGGTGCTTTTCAGTGGGTGACGCTTTGCAGATAAGTTATTTTTCATAACTATGGTACTAACTTTTGAGTTACTGTAATAGTCAAAGGAATTTTGCTGTCTTATTTTACACATTAAATGTTACTATTAATAACGTCCATTAAAACACGCTCATCTATCCTGTAGCTAGAGGTCATTTGGCTTTGATAGTAAATTATGATGTCACTATGGTTCCATTTGCGGTCATTTCTCTGTGTTGTTTCTCGCGTCATTAAGTCAGATATTTCTATGTCAATAACTTGGTCTGAATGGCCATTATTGACAAGTATCTGTTTTATACGAGTCAGTTCGTCAGACAAGAATTGCCAGGTTGAGCAGGTCTTGGACGTTCTCCTAAGGAAAGACCTTGGGACGCTTAATCGTATCTATCTGGGCATTCAGTGCACTGATGCAGACGACTCCATCGGTTGGCATATGATATACAGAAGTTATGAATGAGTTTGAACTGGCATCAACATTAACATATAGAAAATGAAGTCTGTTGTTTACATTATCTTCAGTTGTGAATGTTGGGACAGAACTTTTTCTGGCTTTGATTTCAAGGTTTTTAATTGTTCAGTACTACTTACATCAATCAATATGTCATCCACATAGCGGCAATAGATATTTGGCTTGGCATCAGATTCATCAAGGACTTTGTTCTGTACAACCCCCACGTACATGTTAGCAAACAACGGTCCTAAATGTGATCGTTTGCTACTCCACTCGTCTGCCAGTACAACAGTCAGGGGCACGAAAGGGAGCATCCAAGGTGCATGCACGAAGTAGTTTTTCCAACATAGGAGGTGAGAGGTTGAATGGGGCTAAAGGAGGATGCCTGTACACATTCTGAATTATCATTTGAATGGTTTCCCCCACCGCTACGTTAGTAAATAACCACTCCACGTTCAAGGAAGCAAGTTCGTCTTTGGTTTCGCGAGCTTTCAAAATATCCAAGAATTCACTGGGGGTTTCAGACTGTAACCGGAGGGAACATATGAGGAAATCAAACTATTTAGTCACTTACCAAGATGATGTGCAAGCATGGGCGTTTGTGAAATGACCGGACGGAGCGGATTTACGTCCTTATGTATTTTAACATTACCGTAAGCAAAGCCGGAATGAAATTCACTGTTAATTCTTTAAAAGTGCACACCGCCAATCCCAGCATTAGCGCTATCAATAAGTCGATTCACTTTGACTTCCACGGCATTGGCTGTGTTTCTCGTCAGTCTTTTAAAGTTGTCTTGGTCAGATGATATAAGGCTGATCTTGGACAAGTACTCTTGCTCGTCAAGTGTTACGAAAACAGCAGATTTATCGGCTCGCCAAATGGCGATGTCTTCATTTTCACGAAGCTGTTTTGCAGCTAACTTAAACTTTTCTGTCAAGAGCCTGCTCGTCGTGTGGCCCATTTCCGGTGTACAAAACCTGCAGTCTTCGTCAAAACGAAGACAGCAGGTTTCGTAACAATGGGACTTCATTGGTGTAACAATAACCTTATCGCGCTGTATCACTATGCATCTTCGGGAAGAGACATCGAAAATTCACACCGAAACAGCTCGCCATTTAAGATTTCGGCGACACGATCTTTTGTACAGCGCTTCTGTTGTAAAACACTGTACAGAAAACAGAAGGCTGATGATTTTTGAGATCATGTTCATAAGGGACCAAAACCCCGATCTAAATGGACAACAGAATTCTATGATCGTTTTAAAACTTTTTGCTTAGCTACATTTCCTATTCATCCTTGATACCGAAAGTTACAGCTCTTCACAAATCACATGTGTGTATCGCGTGATATTCTTTTTCCAGTGCATGCTTGTTTGTACTTGTGACATTCTTACTCTGACGATGGATTATGATATCCGAGACGTTAAACACCAAAATATGTCTATAGTACGATTGATTTACTCTTCATGTGATCGTGTCAAAAACGTCATTCGGAAACTGGAATAATGTTCCAAGAAACTGACGAAAATGAAATACTCCTTGGTCTTTAACGAAACATGTCTTAACAAACAGGTATTGCCAAAAGCACACTAATATATATATATATATATATATATATATATATATATGCATATATATGCAGAGATATACACGTTTGATGAATAATGACATACAAATGACAGAAATGTAAAAATCTAACCCGTCTGATTTGTGATTGTGCCCTCTGCACTTCTTGGTGAATCGATTCACGGTAGATTCTTCGGAAAAGTATGCGATTCATTTCTGGTTCTGATTCACTGCAGATTTTAACTAAATCGATACAGCTTGTAATTCACGATAAAAATGCTACATTCCTGAATCAATGCAGTGTTGATTCGATTCGATTCAGAATCAGGCGCAAGCCTGGCTATACCCTTGCTCTGAGGCGCTGTGACCGAATGATCACCATCGCAGAGCCCAAGGACCAAGCTAAATGCTCGTTTTCATTTCATTGCTTTGTCGTACCAGGTCTGGCAAGGGCTGGGGTTGGCACTAACCTCTTGAGTATTGTCTAAGGTGGCCATGATGCAAATATTGGCAAGGCCAAGCGGAACCACTCTGTGTTTACCCACAGAATACTCTATTGGCACGCTTGCTTTACATCTGACAAGTTCGTGCGTTTCAGACGTCGCGCCGTGGCAACGTGACGCTGACGACGCTGAAGTTCACGCCGCGGGCCGAGGACGACCAGAAGCGGCTGCTGTGCCGCTGTCACAACCCCCGAGTCGGCGCCGTCACACTCGAGGACTCGTGGCCGATCGACGTGCACTGTGAGTGCGGGTCGCCGGTGACGAGTTGTATCGCCGGCCTCGCCCAGTCGTTCTCTTACCGTGTCTTCTCTTCTGGCGCCCTTTATTGGATCAGCTCACAACGGTACCCAAGCTTTTTTTATTATTTTTATATTTAAAACGGTACCCAAGCATTTTTTATTATTTTTATATTTGTTTTATTATTATTTTCCATCGTTTGGCTGTCTTGTATGACTGGTATGTTATGACCCTGTTCTATGTATATAACACGACGGCACTATTGGCATATGCAGCCAAAACATCTTTTTATAAGCAACTGAATGATTGATGATGACAAGAGGGCAATAACTTAGCACCTTTGCGAGTGCTCATTCAGTAAATTAAACCTTACTGTCGTCATTCTCAGTCTGTTTAGGCATATTCATATAACCGTGCCGTTGCCTCCTGCAACAATATCAGTTTAACCTCATTTCCAGTGGGCTAAACGGAGTAACCGATTCCCGCAGGGGAAGGGGGGGAAGGCGCGGATTCGCCCTCCCCCTCCTGGGATCTCGAAAATTGTACTTCCGATTTCGTCGCAATAAACGGCATTCGATTTTCCATGACGTAAACTTTATTTTTATGAAAAGAGGCTTTCAAAATCTTGAAAAGATGTAGGAAGAAAAAGGTAAAATGAGGGTATTTTTGAACAGCTATAATTCCGCTGTATATACACCGATTTTGATGCAACTGGCATGAATTGATAGTTTATCGATGAGACTTTTGCCATTGACCTGCACGTTTGGGATTTTGAGAAAATGCAAAGGTATTCACAGGGTTTTAGAAACAGGAGAGAAATTAAAAACTGAGTTAACATGAAGATTGATTTAACACGCGCAATGGAAGGGGGTCTTTTTGTGCCCCCTTTTTTCCTTTTTTTTCTTGAATATCTCGGGAACGGATTGAAGCTCGTTGCTGCTACTTTGTGACATTTATGATAATTGACTAACTCGTGAACTGACGCAGAAAAATTGAAAATCGGCCGGGAATTTTTAAAACTTCAAGCATTTGAAGTCGGACAAACATAACGAAGACGACGATTCTCGCTGACAAATGGGAACTTTATGGAAGGACAAGCGTTCTGCCTAAGATTACCGTTTGAACACAGTCACGCGACGTCATTCGGGCATAAGTGATGGATGTACCAAGGCCAAAGCCAGAGGCAATACGGGCCAAGGTCATTCACGGTGAAGGTCAACCAACTTGTGACCTGATCCAGATTTGCTCTGCAACATGTCGGTTTATATGAAATATGCATTCAAAGACCCTAATAAAAACACGTGGGCGCACACTGATACGCTTGCATATACCAGGGACAGTAAAGGTCAAGGTCATCAAAGGTCAAGGTCAAATATCTTTTGAACTGGCCCAGATTTGCTTTGTGACATGTCGATTTGTATGAAATATGCATTCAAAGACTGTAATAAAAAAGTGCGCGCACATGGATACGCTTAGGTATACCAGGGTCATTTCAGGCTAAGGTCATTAAAAGTCAAGGGCAACTATTTTGTGAGCGGGTCCGGATTTGTTTTGCAATAACCGTTTTCACGATGGCTAATTTGCGCTGGTAGTCTCCAAAAACTACCAAAATTCCACAGGGGGCAAATGTAGCCTATTTTTTGTTTACTGCTGGCCTTTTATGGATTACTCGACGCATGCTACATGTTAAAACTGAACATTACAGGAACTAATTTTTGGGTCCAATAAAGCATTTGCATGTGGATTTCGGAGCTATATTTGTCTGTCTGTTGCACGAAATTATATCTGGTATCCTACTAGGCGTTTGTAACCTGGCAACTGAAAGTGTGATACAGTGATGGCGCAAACGATTCTGGTGACGTGTGCAAGGCGGACGACGTGAAAACCGGAGAGAAAATTGAGGGCGAATCCAGACAACCGTTTCGCGAAGTTTGGTTTGCACATCATGATGCAGTCTGTGCAAAAAACTTCAAAATTAGGTGCAAAAAAATTACAAAATTCAGTCTCATTCTCAGCGCAGGATGAAAATGTTCAAGACATTAGACCTGTCCGTACTCCTGGCCCCTTTCTCTATGTCAGTGTGCTAATGCAGAAGACCAAAAGATGAGCACACATCCAACATCTTCAAGAATGGCTTTGAAATACTTCTGGCTTTGGACATGGTATATGTGATATTTTGGTATACACGAAAAAATATGTTCTGCATTGAACAATACACATAATGATATCGGCAGTAGCAGTGAAACCTCTGCGGAAACGAGGGGAGGAGGGGGCAAACATGCCTTTTACCTCGTTTCTTTCCATGCACTACTATAGGGCTTTTGCTTAATCATGTCCAAAATTGCGGGGCAGTTGCCCTCCCCGCCTGGGTCCCAGTGCCCCTGTATATTGGTATCTATGAGATAAACATGAGTTCCATGTACTTTTAATCCGTAACTGATCTATATAACAGTACGTCTCCTGGTATATTGAAAGCCGTAAATTAATTGAATGAGTATGACTAGAACACAAGCAATTATGAGCCCCTATATCAGTTTAATACTAACCAGTGTCCGCAGCGGATAAAATCAAGCTACTCGCGCAAAATACAACATTTCATACCAATACTTACCAGTCATATCTCCCACTATCTTCCATAAACTTCTCCACGAAGCCAGAATGCAAAAACTGGTGCTGACTCTGACTCAAAGCCAGGGAGCCCAAAGCCTATAACTCTTCACCAATCAGGCTTCCGGAGTCCTTATAAATCTAAGCTCTGATTGGTCGAAATTCGGCGGCGACAAGAGTGTTAACAGGTTCTAACGTGAACCCACCGAACGATCAGCGGCTTCATAACCGCTGATTGACTGATTGGCTGGCACAGGATTTTAGATGGCCCTTGCGGTTGGTCCCAGCCGCATTCCATTGGAAGCAAGCTGCCAGATCAGATTTGGGCCAACTCGGCGAGTGGCACCAAACACTTAGTACCTGTGAACTTCGAATGTAGAATATGGAAGTCGCAGCAAACAGCGGTCTTCTAGTGTTAAATTTGTCCAATAATCTGGTGATTCTGAGAACTTGACACTGATTTATCTTCAGTTTAGCGGACTTTCCGTGCGTTTTCACTTAGGTCCCTGAGGACTTTACGAGCGGTACTTTCCGATATTAACCATCGTGAAAACGGCTATTATGTCTATTTGTATGAAATATGCATTCAAAGACCGTAACAAAAACACATTTGGCATATTGATACTCATATGTATATGCATATATACACATGCATACATTCATAAATATAAACGCTAGAAGTGACTTAATGTACCAACGTTGGCCACCTCCACTGAAAATACGCCAAAAGATGCGTGTAACGCCTTTATTTACACTCAAGCTATCCCATGTTGCTCCAAATCTGATCCGCAAAAGATGAAAAAATGACGCCATAGGTCAATGGCCTGACATGACCTCGGCCCAAAATCCTCAGTGAAGACGGCAAATGAATGGAAATTGTCGTATTCCACGTTTTAACGCCCAAACAAACGCCCTTTTCCCGTTTCGTTCGAAAAGTCGTACGAAAGTCGAGAAAAGTCGTACGGGCCGAGAAAGTGTCCAAAGCTGACCTTTTCGGCCCCATTTGACTTTGAAGATATTGACCTAGGGTCATGAAAATTGCACACAATGTAAATTGTTATGACCTCACCCTGTTCATTAAATTTCATGTTTCTAGCTCTTTCCGTTTCTGGGATCGGAGGGGGGCACCTCTGTACCCCCCTTCCAGTGCGCGTTAGTGCGAAACCCCCTTCCACTGCGAGGATTAAAGCATTTTTGTATCCTCTGCTAGTCATGTTATTCTTACAGAGTACAAATTGTTTGTAAAATGTCACAGGCGGCGCCAGTGACATGAAGAAGGGGAACTATCATGGTCACAAGTCCATCGGGTCAACTTACGACCTTTGACCTTAAAGGACCTCATTTAATCTTAAAGCCGCATGGAATGGCCTTGAGTTAATTTTTTTTTGGATTCAAAAAAGTTTCCAGTCGTTTACTATATTTCCGAATTTTCTGTTTATGACATTCGTGATATAGGATGCACGTACGGACATTTCAGGTCATGGCTTCGTGACCAGACCTGATATCAACCTGAAACTTGGTACAGAAGTAGAGGGTTAAGCCCTGTTAAGTCCTCTTATCCTGTTAAGTCATGTGCATTCTAGACGTTGTATTTCCGGAGTGTGTCAATTTTTTTTTTACATAAAACCAAATTCTGGCTTCTTGCCTTGACCTGACCATATGAAAATGTGTCAGAGTAACAAAATTATTGTATGTTTACCCAATTGTTTACCTATACATCTACAGAACGTCTTAAGTTCTATCTTAAAAAAACTCTGTGTTCGGAAGCCATTTTCTTTTGCCTTTAACAGTGCCATAAATGGCCTGAGGTGTCTCTCAAAAAACGTAGCCAAGTTCTGTCCCTGGGCAAAGCAGAATTATGAAACTGTGGCACAATACGTAGACAAAATAGGTAGGAAAAGTGACCAAGTGTCGTGGAGCTTCTTCTAGCACCTTGGATTGCGGAGCGAAAACCGGAAGAGGGGCAGATTTGGCCCCCCATGCCGGGAATGAGGTTGCAATGAGAGAGGCAGAATCACCCGAAAACTGCCAATAAGGAAAGCATCCAAAGGTCTGTTATCATCATGTATCAAAGTAGCACAAATCATGCTGGGATCTGTGCTACTTGGCTGCAAAACGTACAAGTTAAATCGTAGTTAAACAAGAACAAGTTAAACCGCCTGCGAAAATGAGCAACATCGCCCGCAAATCCTCAATAAACAGTGGCTGCCTCGGTGAAATTCGTAGCCGGACCTTCAGGAGAGCTGCAGACTCACAACACCCACAGGGAGGTCGGTCAACGGCGAACAAGTCGACCTTTCATAACCGATCACTCCAAGCCTACAGTCGCCTCTGGCCAGAATACAGCCGACCTGCTCCCGGTTAGTTCCACGCACGGCCCACTCGAGCGCCGCCCACGGTCCAGTTCCTCGCCGGGCTTCCGTGGCACGTCTCGGGCACGCCGCGACCTCGGTACCGGGGCCCGTCCCAGGGCGCGCTGTCAGACCGCGGCCTTCCGGAGCGGGCCGGAGATGACCGATGTTGCCACCTGACGGCACCGGCGGCCGATCGATGCTCGGTGTCGGCCGCCGCTGTCCCCAGTCGGGTCACGTTGCCGGCGGCCGTCGCCAGCCGGGCCGCCGTCCGAGCCCGCCCCCTCGGCAGGTGCTGCGTCCGGCCGGGGGACGTCTTTGAGCGCCGCGATTGCGCCGGCCGCCTCGGCCCGGCGGACAATGTCTGGGGCGTGCTGCCGCCCGGCTGTTGCGTGGCGAATGAATGAGGCGCGAAAATGAGGCGGTGGCGTGTGGAGCGGGTTCATTCGGCGCGCACTAGCGCCCGGCGTCTGAATGCGCGCGCCCTGCCTCCACTGTTGCGTCAACCCCGGGGAATACAGCGACTGAACGTTGAAAACACGTTCCAGCGGCGTGTGTTCTAGATATATTTGGCCTTGTTAGCAGTAAGGCAGGCTTTGTGTATTCCAGATGATGTATTTGGTAAGCCGTCAGCGGCTGGAAGAAGATGCTTGTTTTTCGCAGATTTGGGGAAGGTTGGTACTAAGCGCCATTACATCTTGCCAAGCACGGCTTTTCGCACAAATGCGCCAAGAGCTACAATAATCTATTTATGTTTCCATGGCTGGCCATGAGCACGAAGACCACGGATCGTAGCCAGGACCGTTGCAAAGATGCATGGAATGATGAGCAACCAACGACTGAACTAAAAATTTCCTAGCAGGCTTAAAAAAAATAACATCACTATTGAACGAATGAAGGGACTGTGTGTTGAAAGACCGACCTTATCGTCAATTGTTCGGACAGGGTCTGACCGTGTGTGACCGTGACGCTACTCATTCCTCATCAGCACTGGACATGGGTGCTGACATGATGCATGCGCCAGGCCCAAGCCATTTGACAACGCACCATTTACGCAAAGTTCGCGTGCAGGTGGTGGTCACGCGTCGACGCGAAGCTTCGTGCGTCTTTCGCGCGGGGTTGCACGCGCGCGCTGTCCGGCGCGTGACGCTCTGAACAGCGGGCGCGGGACGCCCGTTGACGGTCGCAGTACTCCGGCGGGACTCCTGACTAGGCAGGGCCTGTTCTCGCCCGGTCCGGTAACCTCAAAAGCAGTGCTCCTCAGCTCTGAGCCCGGCACCTCACAGGCAGCGGTTCTCAGTTGTGCCGAGTTCTGATGAACTCCTGAGACAAGGACAAATTGCCAGTGTTGAGTCAAGTGAAATCGAATGGAATGCCGTGGGTGGAAATTTCTGGAGGTAATGGGAGGGTGTCTTAACAGGATTTTAAACTATGTTTTACCATGTTTTACCAACCATGTTTTACATGCTGCGTAACAATCATCCCTGAAGTCACACAGTGTCACAGTGCCGTATCCAGTACGTGCAAAATGTTTTGGTTTCCTCTGAAACCTTAAACGCGTCACATTGCTGACACATAAACAACTTTTTAATCATTTATCTCGTCGACTTCAGAATCAAACTGGCATTTTACTAGTTTTCATGATGAGTGGGATTCAGGCTTAAACATTGGTGGCCCGGCTGCATTTTCTTTCATTATTTCATTTGACAGATGGTTTCGAACCGAACTCGAGGGCGCATGACAGACATGACAGATATGCTGTCGATACATCCCGGCGACTGTAAATACTTTATCACTGTTCGATGTGTCGCTTGATTGGTGCCTGTGACGTCATTGTTCCAGACGCTCCCAGGGTTGACGTCACACTGGGAAGCTCTTTAGACGCCTCCAGAATCAAGGAAGGCGACGACGTGTATTTTGAATGCAGCATCAAGGCCAACCCAGCCGTCTACAAAAAGGAATGGAAACACAATGTAGGTGTTATGCCCCGCCCTCAGGGTCCGTAATCCTACTTTAAGCCATTGCAGATCCTTCTTTTATTCCTTTTTAATGAAGGCAATTAGAGACGCTACGAATTATTTTACCCTCAGGCAATAGTTGATATATAATCTTAGAGAATAACTCGGTGATAGCAAGGGACGCTGACATCAGGAAAGCGAGTGTCTCAGCTTCGATTCCCCCCTGCTGTTGGGCTCTGATTCGACCCAACGACAACCAATCACAGACGCAGTTCAGGCCCGCAGCACGTAACTGCGAACACAGCGAACACAGTGTCAGCCGGGGCACGCAATGCCGGCAGAACGGAGTGCTGGAGCACAGCGTCCGGGACGGCGTCATCATCAGCAACTACAGCCTGGTGCTGCAGAACGTCCAGCGCTCCAGCTCCGGCGTATACACCTGCATCGGTTACAACGCCGAGGGTGACGCAGAGAGCAACCCCGTCTTCCTCGACGTAAAGTGTGAGTGGATCGGCTTCTGGCAGCTCGCAGTTGGCGTGAATGTCGTTTGTGAAAGCCTGGATCACAGAAGGCTTTGTAAGGTGCCCAAACTTTATGAATTAGCGACGGCACAAACAAGTTTTGTTTTGCACATGGATATCGTCAGATATCCATGGGCGACGTTTTCCATTTCCAAAATATTCGTATCCAAAAGCAACATTTGCAACGAAAGCGACGACTCCCATCATAATTTGCTTTTGTCATATTCGGGGGCATGCTGTTAACAATAGTAAGTAAAAGGCTAAATGGTTAGTGATATCATCGTTTGGATAATAAAAAATCTCTTAACATAAAGCACCAGGCAAGAAATGACCTGAAGGAATAATAAAGAAACTATTCCCTGACGCTCTTTCATGTTCTCTTGTTCTCTGCAACGGAGACGTTGTTAGACCGTTCCCAAGATCAGAACATAACAGACGTCTGGCGAGGAAATCTGCCTCTTTTTGACGCTGAAGCGTCATTAGTGTCCTAGTCTTGTGCTGTCCACCTCGCATTCTCCAGAAACTGACTGCAGTAAAGGCTGGTCAGATCGGGCTGGAACTCTTGTCATCCTCTTGAGAACTTCTGTTGTCGACAGAATTGGGTCATAACGTTCCTGCCATACCCAGCCAGCAACTTCTAACCATTTCTGGGGTTTCACTGAACCGATTATTTGTTTTTTTAGTTGCGATGGCTTTCTTTCTATTGTCATTCGTACGTGTATTATTAATATTTTTCTATCATCCGTTACTGTGGTCTTGTAGAGGGCTTGAGCTACTGCAGCGCATTAAATAAGCTTTGCTAAATGTCGCTGTAGCGTCGGGCTACAAACCTAAACAGGAGACTTGCATAGCTGTCTCCGACAATCACTGGCCTGGAGCATATCCTCTTCTCATCAGAGTGGTGAATCGCTGCCTTGCTTGATCTGTTGCAACCCGGTAAAATAAGGCACCAAAAGGAACTCGGGGAACTAAACTTTGAAATGAAACTAACAATTTCGCGAGTCCGTGAAAATGACGCTGCTCCATCGGACGAGCATCCTGGCTGTTTGATAGGTGTTGTTTCTAAGAGATCTTCTTCGGAGTGCACTGCAGAAAGCGAACGATCGTGGCTTTAAAAAACACATACACACCTACACACGCACATTGTGCAAGGAACAGCGACGCCGTGGTAAATGGGTCATTTTGCAAACTATGCAAAATCAAAGTCCGCCGTGGTGCCAATTAGGCTAATTATTAATAATCAGAATTATCAATTATAAGAAGTCTAGTGGTTAATAACAAGAAGTCATGTTCAGAGTCACATCAATCAGAAACAGGTAAGATCGGGTCTTGGAATTTCCTCGGGATATGCTTGCCCACGAAGGATCCCATTAAATTACGTAACGCCAACTACATGCGGGAAGAACTGCTCATCTGCTCCGTGGCCCTGGGCTGATCTGACCCCCCCCCGAGCTCTAACAGGGACCCTACAGGCGAGAATCAAGGGTGGGGTCTACGGAGCATTACCCGGCACTCCCAATCAATGGGCCAAAAAACAATTAGGCGGACCAGCGGCAAAGCTTGTGTTCTCATCTCAGGAGAAGCACCAAGGTGAGCAATATTGCGCGGGCTGAAAGGATACGTGCGGCCTGCTGTCGCGGAGAACGATATAGACATTTGAATTAAAGGCAGATGTCATGGAATCTGTGTCTTTCAATTCTGCAAGCCTGCCAGAATTTGGCATCATTTTCTTGTGTTGTCTCCGTCCTCATTCTGGAGCCAGGTCCGTGACATTTCCTGTGTGTTTGTTATCAATAACCCAGGCTTCTTTCATTACCGCGTCACAGATCGCCCCGAGGTCGCGTGCGCCCGAGATCGGACCGCCCATGCTTTAATCCGGCCTGCCCGGCGCCCTCTCAAAACAGTGATTAAGGGCCACGCCCGCCTGATTCACCGCGCCTCCCGACACCTGACGAGCCCATTGATTACGGAAGGCGACTGGAGTCACGTGTCTGGTGCCGGCTGCCCATCTCGTGCTCTCGTGTTGTCACATTTGGTCCTGCAAAAAGGCTCTGCGGCTGCGGCTGTCCTGCCTGCCTGGATCCAAGCTAGCGGGGGGGGGGGAGGCTGGATTAAACCTCGGGAAATGAATCAAACATCTGGAGCTGGATGTGATCTCTGAAATTCGGTGCTATTCTTGTCCGACTTCTGGTGCTGCTGGATCCGACCACTGGAATGCCCGACCACTGGATCTGACCGCTGGAACGGGATTCGATCACTGGAGCTGTATTCGGCCGCGGAAACTGGATCCGAGCACCGGATCTGGATGCAACCATTGGGACTGGATCCGACCACCGGAACTAGATCCAATTTCTGCTCAGACTTCTGACGCTGGATCGGACCAGTGGCACTGAATCTGACCTAGACGCTGGATCTGACCTGTGACGCTGGATCTGACCTGTGACACTGGACCTGACCGCTGACCTGTGACGCTGGATCTGATCTGTGACGCTGGATCTGACCTGCGGCGCTGGATCTGACCGCTGACCTGTGACGCCGGATCAGACTGTCCCCGGCGAACACTGTCCGGCCAGGCGGGGCGGAAGGACCGGCCGAGGTGCAGCAGTCCCGCCAGACAGCAGGGCCGGCATAACGCCCGGAGGATAGACATCGAGCGGTGTCGGCTGCAGACAGACCGAGAGCTCTGTCGACTAGTCCGGCCGGCGGGGGGCGATGGTTAACGGCGCTTCGAATTACTGCATCCGCGACCAATAAAATCTGTTGATTGCGGCGCTGGTCTGAGTTCGGACTCCAACCAAACAGTCAACAGCACCTATTACCAAAGTTTGGCAATTTCTCCCATCGCAGAGTAGTTGGAAGACGCCTCCACAGTACAATCGAGAAGAAGCAAAATGCTGGGAGACTTTGGCCACAGAGCACTATCCACGGTGCGACACGAGCGAAGCTTCACTGCTTGACACCACACGCAACAGGGTAACGCTATATAAAACCGCTGTGTTTCGTACCAAGTGCAACACAGCTTGGTTAAAAACATTAGCAAAATGATAACGTTGAATAATGCCGTCGTATGCTATCTGTTAAGATTGCCACGAAGTGAAATAAAAAAAAACTGACTATTTTAACCATTTATCCAAGTGTGAAAACAGTGGATACCAATCCGATTTATGCATGCTTCTTAGTGGTACATCAACTGATTCTGTTTCTGTCCGAGTACCCACATCACTAAGCCCAGCCTCGTTTTCCCTGTCGGCCTTCTGCGCGCATATTCTTATATTTGATTTAGATTTCATGCAAATGGTTTACAGTGAATCTCTCTTTTTGTGCCGCCCTCACCCGTTTTTCTTAAAAATCTCGAAAATGGATTGGAGCTCGTTGCTGCTACTTTGTGACATTTATGGCAATCGAATAACTCGACTGACGCAGAAAAATCGAAAACTGGCCTAGAATTTTGAGGTTTCAAGCATTTGAAGTCAAGCAAACAACGAAAACAACGGTTGTCGCTGACAAATGAGAACTTTGGGAAACGGCCAACGTTCTCCCTGAAATTACCGTTTGAACGCAATCACGCGACGTCATTCGGGCACAAGTCATGGATGTATCAAGACCAAAGCCAGGGTCAAGAAGTGTCAAGGTCATCAAAGATCAAGGTCAACCAGTTTGTGACCTGATCGAGATTTGCTTTCCAAGATGTCGGTTTGTATGAAATATGCATTAAAGACCATAACAAAAACACATATGCGCACATGGATACGCTTATATATACCTGGGTCGTTTCGGGTCAAGGTCATCAAAGGTCAAGGTCAACTATTTTGTGACCTGGTCCAGATTTGCTTTGCAATATGACCATTTGTATGAGATATGCATTCAAAAACCCTACGGAATCATTTAAAACACGTCTGACCCTATTAAAAACACGCTCGGCACAATGATACATGTATATGCATATATACATACACATAAATACATAAATGTAAACGCTGGAAGTGATCAAATGTACCGATGTTTGCTACCCTCACGAAAGCACGCCAAAAGATGTGTGTAGCGCCCTTATTTACACTCAGGCTATCCCGTGTTGCTCGAAATTTGATCTGCAAAAGATAAAAAAATGGCGCCATAGGTCAATGACCTGACATGACCGGGACTCGAAATCCTCTTTCAAGAAGCCAAATGAATGGAATTTGTCCTATGCTACGTTTTAATGCTCAGACAAACACCCTTTTCCCGTTTTGTTCGAAAAGTCGTACGGAATGACCTGCACGGGCCGAGAAAGTGTCCAAAGTTGGCTTTTTGGACCCCATTTGACCTTGAAGATATTGACCTAGATTCATGAAGATTAAAAACAATGTAAATTGTTGTGGCCCCACCCTGTTCATAAAGTTTCATGACTCTAGCTTTTTCTGTTTCCGAGATCGGAGGACCCTTCTAGTGCACGTTAGTGTGAAACCTCCTTCCACTGCGCGGGTTAAACTGTGAAATGATTTCATCTGCAGTCAGTGAGTCTTTGTCACCCAAACCGCCTGATGAGAGACAGTCGGACAAAATCAGCTGGCTCCTAAAGCATGGACTTGTAACATGAAAGGAGTAAGCTACATTTGGCCCGCTGAGCAATGTAACCATCCAGAGAAAAATCCAGAGCATTATCCAGTTTTCTCTAAGACTCAGAAATTTTCTTTCGTGATTTGTTTAGAGGTCTTTTGAGACGATTAAAATGAAATTAAGAATTAAAATTCTCTCGTAAGCACTTTTCAAAGTAATTTCCAAACATGCAATATCACAGGTTTAAACATAACCTGAGCTCTCATCAGCTTTGATATATTTGGCTGTGTACTGAGATTACCGGCCACGGAAGCGTAATTCAAGAGGTATCTGCGAATATATTCGCCACATGGAAGCAAACATTGGGGACTGATTTTGATCGACGGTATGCCTGCGTTCGCTCGCTGCGCTTTCTAACTGCGTCTGAGTAATGAGTCCTGGTGTGTTCTTAATGTAAGTCTTCTGAATGATTCCGTACATTCCGAAAAGGGTTACCAAGGTTCGTTGCCCAATATGTTGCTCAGTTGACATTTATGATGTTTCCTAATTTTTTCGGATGGAGGAGCGAAGTTTTAGGTATCAGACAATCCTCCGTCATAATCCTTGCGCTTTCGAGAGCCTGGACTGTCTCATTTAACATGCCTGCTTTTCAGGTAGCCTCTGTTTTTGCTATAGATGTCTCGCAACACCGCGCTTCGTACTTTTTTGTGTGTTGACGGTACAAACATCAAATCGGTCCAGGCCTTAAAAGGATTCCTGTATATTTAATGACAGCTCCTCGTAAATGGGCCATTATTTGCCGAATCAACTTCCTCTTCGCTTTCTGCTAAGCAATTTTGAATACTGGGCCAGTAATTGTTGCTCGGACAAAATACGTGGCTGTGCTTGCATTGCGTCTTTTGCCTGAGTGAAGGTCCTTCTGTCACTGCTTGCCAGTCTATCAGTACCGTTAGGCAGCGGTGCAATACGGCTGCCCAGACAAGGGAGCATCGGTCGATTTTTGGACGGCGGAGCTCGTGACGAAGTGGCTTAGTTGTTTCCGAGTGAGGAGGAGTCTCGGCTGCCACTGGCGACTCGCGATTGTTCAGACATAGTCTCTCCGACTGTGATAACGTGATAACGTGCGGTAGGTCTCGTTACCATATATCGTAGTGCGTTTTAAGCATAAGCGCTAGCGTACGGTAAAAGGCTTTCGGCCAGCTGGAATCCAGTGTTTTGTTAATAAGTCAAAGCTTTCGGCCCTCAGGGAATTTAAATTTTACCAGGCTATTTTTTCATTCATCTTCCAAAAATGAGGTGCCCGTAACCTATGACGCATTCAATTCACTTAGGTCAACGACCTCGCAAACCAACGACCAAGTGTAAACATTGCAACAAAGAAAATGCCAACAAAATGCCAGTTATATTATCAACTTTCGCAAGCAAACTGCATTAACTTCCTGCATCCCTGAGCCTTCTTGCTTGGCGCATTTGCATTCTGAAAGTTGGTTATATGGAACACCCTAGTCGCTTCAGCTGCGACCCTCGCTGTCGACGTGATTGTTGCTCCATCTCTTGTGGTCCCACTGAAGCGTACTGAGTGCCTTCTGTACGCTCATGTTAGCTCCTGCGTAATTTTCTAGGCTGGTCACAGAGTTGTGGCCAGTGAGCTGATCAACGTACTCTCTAGGGAAGCCCATGTCATGTACTCTTTCGACGCAGGTTTTGCCCGCAGAGTGGTTGTTTCTTGTGCCCACGATGCCTGAGCCTTCACATGCTGTCCTGAACACTTCAGAAAGCTTGTTTTCCCCATGGGTGCGTTTTTGTGCCTCTGCGTTTCCTTAGTACTCTGAGGGGACCAGCAGTGGTTCACTGTCAGGATGAAAGAACTGTCCCATTGCAGCATCTTGATCGGCCGGTGTGCGGCGAACAGCTTGTACGTCTGTGTTGGGCATCTGGCGAGGTTTTTCTTATTTTCGAAGGCCTTTGGCTTGAACGCCGGACTACCAGAGACCAGTCCCCCGTTTCGGGTCATGGTTAGCCGCTCGTTAAATTCCGTTTACTCAGCACCCATGGGGTCAGCCTTCAGGTGCACATCATCCCATCTCAGCTGACGACTCTCGTTACGGTCCCTATAGCCGAAAAGCATTGTCATGCATTTCCAGAGTGTGCGCTGAAGGGTCTCGGGGCTGCTCGACCCAAATTGACCTGCGCCATACAGCGCCTGCTCTTTCTCTTCGCTGACGGCGTTCGCTTAATTCAGGTGGTTTCCCTTCCCCTCAGACTTAAGGAGCGTAAATTTAGCCTTTTTTACGTCTCTCAGCCCTTGGTAATCTGCATTTTTCTCAACGTCCCCCTTGCCGATCTCCTTAACATACCAACCAAAAATTGAGACCGGTGGATGTACAAAGCTGGTCTCGTAACCACTACGGCCGGCTTTTTTTCGATGACGTCACGTGTAAACAAAGCGGCTTGTTCGAGTCCTCCTTTATCCGAGTGTTCGGGGCCTCCAGTGTCAGTCGTCGCCGCGAAGTTCTTCAAAGTCGTAACCCAGTAACTAATTTTCCCCTTGGTGGAATCACTTTTTGCAGCATGTATGAAATCTTTGGTCTCGTCATCTTCCTGTGTCACAGGTCATCACCCATGCCGTAAACCACACAATATGGGAGATGCGGCCTTTGCTTCCCCAGGCGACCAAGCGACATATGGTCAAAATAACACCGCACTTAGGCCGGAACAATTTTCCTTCGGGACTTCTGTCGTCTTTGAATTTTCCACCCTCGTGCTTCTGTCTAGGGTGGAAAATGCAATAATGCCCTCGGTCCTAAAAAATTATTTTACATGTCGAAGATAGCAAAAAGCCTTAGCACGTGCCGTGTAGTTAAACCCGGGCTAAGACTTTTACCGCAATGCTTTATCCATTGGGTGAAGAAAAAAACCACGGTCAAAACGTTAATCTAGAAATGTCGAACCACATCCCCATAGAGCTCAGTGACTTTTATTCGCTAAAGATAGTGACTAACTCTGATTATTTCACTTTCAGTTTGGTTTGCACTTTCGGGAAATCTAATCGCATCAAAGCCTAATCGTAATTCCGAGGTATAACTTGACACCTGTACGTTGTACGTTTCATCGAAAGGAAAAACATTTCTGGCAGAAGTAATGCATTGCATTGGCACCAACAACGGCAGTTTCCCTTACCGTCAGACAACAAAGAATTGATCGCAGATCATGGGCAGCATTAGTTGTCAGTGGTGACGTGGTAGCCGCTGGATTTAAACACTACTACTGGTGATGGCAGTGATGACTCGACTTGTGACGACTCGGGTTTCATGCTTAATGGTTTCAACAAACTGGACTCCCTATGCCACCCTATACGCAAACATCTTACCAGAATCGCAACTGCAACGGCATGTGCAAATGCCGGAATATCCCTTTTGCATTAGCTCGTGCGTGTGGTGTAACATTTCGCCTCAATGCTTCTTCATCTGGGGGAACGTTTTTGACCACAGACCGAAATGTTTTTCCAAATCACGCGCAAACAGTTATTCGGACAAAAATGTGACTGTAATTTAAAAAAAAAACGTTGCAGACTGCAACTGTTGCTGTGTAAGCTTTTCCACGACTCATTGTGACGTTTGGTGATAAGGAGCACTGGTGGTAAACGGTGCCTTTCCGAAAAGATTCGATGTTGGTGTCGACGATGGTCAAAGATGGCGCCTGCCCGTGAACCGAAGTGTTTTACAGCATGTTGAGTTTCTTGAACTCTGTCGGGTCACCAGCCCTAAAGTCTCAGAACTGTCCCCTCATGATCCTCTTCCCTGATGTCATAACCCAACTGTGGTGGGAAGAATGGTTTTAATTTTCCCTCCATGTTTTGGCAGATAACAGCATATGATAATACTGCATACGGCCTGGTTAAACAATCCTTTAAAAATCGAGATGATGGATTGATTTTTTTTTCTAGGCGCGATAACGTGAGTTCAAAATTTAACGCAACACAGAGTTTTTTTTAATTATTACCGGCCAAGTGTAGTATGAGTTTTACCACATACCGTTATATCTGCGATTCTGTTAGGATGTTTGCGTGTAAGGTGGCAATGGAGTCCGGTTTACTGGGACCATCAGAAATGCAGCCTGAGTCGTCACCAGTCGAGTCATCACTGTCCTCAGCAGAAGTATTTAACATCAGCGGTTGCCACTAAATCACCATCGACAGATTCTAGTGCTGGTCATCACCCGTCACCTGTTCATTGTTGTCTGACCGCAAGGAAAATTGTCGTTTGTGCCAATACATTGCATTCCTTTTTTGAATGATGTTCCTCTCAGTCAAAAATACAAGGAACAGGTGTCGAGCTATACGTCAGATTACGACAGACCATTCCCGAATATACGCAACAGACTTGAGGTTATCAGCGTCAGGATCATTACCCATAGCGAATGAAGGTCATTGAACTCTCGGGGTGTGGTTTAACATTTCTGGATTAACGTTTTGACCGTGGGCTTTTTTCTTCACCTAACGGATAAAGCAATGCGGCAAAAACCTTACATTAGGTTTGCTTTTTAGGTAGCAAATGCTTTTTGAGATCCTCAGCATGACATAAAAAAATCATGCCACATTTGGGACGGAATAATTTCCCATAACCTTGGTCTCTGTTGAATTTGTGCCCTCGACCTTCGGTCTCGGACAGAAATGATAACAGCAACCAGGCTTCATGTATTACAGGTCCCATGTGGTATGATATAAAGCCACGTCCTCGACGGCCGAATGGCTGAAAGGCAGGTTGTACGGCGAAGACTGACAGTTGGCGATATCGCTGTCGCATTTGCTCCCAGATCAATATCACTGCGCCTGACATTGCTGCTGCGAACTGGCTGCGTTGTCTTCAGACATTGAGACGCTGTGGCGGGGAACACCGGACCTATACGATACTA
Source organism: Capitulum mitella (assembly GCA_030062745.1). Classification (NCBI taxonomy): domain Eukaryota; kingdom Metazoa; phylum Arthropoda; class Thecostraca; order Pollicipedomorpha; family Pollicipedidae; genus Capitulum; species Capitulum mitella. The sequence goes on from CP099845.1 coordinate 11,790,977, forward strand.
TCATTATCTGTAGATCATACGGAGGAGACCAGAAGACGAGTAAGCTGATCTGTAGCGCACATTCCGAGCCCTGAATGTCCACACCATCAGTTCTTCGAACCATCGTACATTATCTCTTCAGCATTGACGTTCAAACTTCGCAGGTTGCCATGGAAGCAGCTGTCCAAAGCCACGAAAAAACTGTTGAGAAACATGCGTGCTTGGTTTAACCTGGGAGCAATGCCGGAATTTCTTTGGAAATTTGTTTTATGGCCGAATGATTACTTTGTTTCTTGAACTTGCAACTGAGCATAGAGCACAAGATCAGGAGTTTTCAGAACAAACGGCAGACGGAAGAGCTTGAATGCGGATCACGGCGGCAAACGCTGTTCCAGACACATTTCCTAAAACTGGGTTGTGGCAATGGACAGCGGAGCGTGGGGTTTATGTAATGCGTATGCGCCTGACTTATTTTTGTTAACGCAAACACTTCCGACTAAACGCAAAGCGTTCAACATTAAACATGCGTTATTCTCAACACATTTTGTCCAAGTAAACCTAATGATAAGAAGTAAATAATGCTCCACAGTTGGCGAACTCATGAGTCTTGCACTCTCGGGATTGAATTAGCTTAACATATTTACTGCCACAGTAAGCCATCGGACTACCGTAATCAATCTGTGGTCCATAATGGTTATTAGCTCCGTAGCTTGGAAGCCATCTTTAATCTCATATTAGTTCATTATGGCGACGGGTAACAGGCAAGTTGCCTGAACATCCACAGTGAAAGGCTTTCACCATGTGTGAAGTTGCCAGTTGACCATTGTGAGCTGTTCTTTGCCTTCCATTACCGCTTTACAGCAATTTTATTCAGGATGTTCGGATATCGATGTTCGGACAACAATCACCGCTCCCCAAAAGGTAAATATGTAATATAACAGTCCCATTCCTCGCAAAAGAACTGAATGCTTTACCATTACATTGTCATACGGCAAGCGCCCTGGGCGCGTGTTTTCGCTGATGTACGACCACGGTGGTATTCCTGTATTATCTAGCACTCTAGCCTCCCGTCGAATCGCGCAACTAAACTGATGATGTTATCCTGAGTTCATTATGCTTACATCTGTAAAAAGGAGCAATTCTCCGCCATTTTGTTTACGTCAGAGACCGCTCTTCATTCACATGGAATTCAAGATAGCGAAGAGCAGTCCGCACTGCGCTAATGACTCCCCTCATCTTAGCATCGCAGACTCGGATTTTACGAATTCGTCTTCAGGCTAAATGCTGATGTTAATGCAGTGAAAATGATCCAACTCAAGCGTCTCCATTTGAACAATAGCTTCTCTCACGCCGGCAATAAAAATATTTTCTAGGGAAGGGGCTGTCAGTCAGCATATATTGCCGGTTGCGATTACGTTATTGCTGACTAGGAGCTGCTGTTCTCTCCGCCCAGTTTCCGTTCTGTCTGGGTTCCTAAGGAAACGTTTTTCAGACGTCTTGATTTTTTGTGCTCCGTCTGTTGTCTTCCAGTCACACCTGTGTGTCAGCCGGGCCTGCAGCGCATTTTCGGCGTGGCGAAGCGGGAGCTGGTGACAATACCGTGTGACGTCACCGCCAACCCGTCCCGCCTGCACTTCCTGTGGACGTTCAACAACACCTCGGAGATGACGGAGCTGGACAGCCGGCTGATCAACAGCAGCGAGACACGCAGCTCACTCACCTACCGGCCCCGCAGCGAGATGGACTACGGCACCATCTTCTGCTGGGCCACCAACGACATTGGTCGCATGGCCAGGCCCTGCGTCTTCCACATCATTGCCGCTGGTGAGGCGGCAGCTCATACGAAGCGTTTTAGTTGGATGTACCGCCTAATGATGATTTGTTTGTTGCGACTAAACATGAAAACGTAAGTAAGTGCGTTTGAGAGCACAACCGATCTATTTTACCATACTTGAATCTTTTTTAACCTATTTTGCTTATGCGTACCAAAAAAGACAACCAACAAGCAAATGAGTGCATATCAATCCTGGATATAAGCTTTACCTTTGTAATGCAATCATGCCCTGGTGGCCAAGCTTCAGTCCTGATCACTTCTTCAGGCGACTGTTTTGTTCGCTCATTTCAAAGTTTAACAATTAGCCATTGTCAATGAAGGAAGACAGGTGTTAATCAGGGGATAAGAGTCTTCACAAACATGACATGCGCGGTGTAAATTGACATTCTGTAGCACTTAATGACAGGCCAATGACAAGCCTTAATGACCGGCCCCTGAACTAGAGATGATCATCGGAATCCGAATTCCGACTTTTCCAAGATTCTCCGATTTCAAAATCGGAAATCGGTTGGTCAAAGGGCTTATTTCTCGGAAAAATTGGACAACATATTGCAAGCTTGCCAAAAAATGTTACAAAATATTGTGTATTTTTCCAGTTTTAAACTCAACTCCAAGCATGACACAAAACTATTATTTTCATTGTTACTCAATACCCCGGTTGGCTAGGCTAGTGCACCTTGCATACTCTATTCATTTCCACACACTGAATGCTCATATCCTTCTTGCATACATTTGAAGTGAAAAAAGACTGCTGCTGGTCAGACCAATCATAATGGACTTCTAAGTGGAAAATGGAATGTATGACATTGGTTTCCATCTTAGTGCTTTGATTATGTCCAAGCAGAACACAATATAATATGCCACCATTTGGCAAAACAAATGAACAGACTAGACAAAAAGTTCTTTAGTGTTTTATGAATTGCAGATGACCCATGAATGTAGTTTTTGACACTGTTGAGAGTGCTCAACCAGGTGTTAGGTCTATTTTCTCATGCAATGCCCACAGATACAAGGCTCAGTTTCTAGATTACTGGGGCTGCCCACCCACCCCAGAAATATAGGTACATTACCCTTATGGATGACTTACAACTATCTCATGACCCTGCAAACCAGAAACAGGTCTAATAATTTGCACACGATCGAGGACCATTTCACAGCACATGTAAACTGCAAACTGGCATTTATGATGTGTCACATGGTTCAAACACACCTTTTCGCCATAACACTGACTCGTAACGTAACTGCATTTCAGCAAATATGTCGGCTTATTGTTATCCTCTATTTTCCTCCCACCATTTAACCTACCTAATTATTTAAATAAAATGGATGGATTCCCATTTTGTTCTTGTTCCTGTGAAGTTCGGGCTCACAGCCGCTCGGGCTCAAGCGTCCGCGAGGATGGATTCCCAGCGATATGCCATGTATCATAATACGCCACACATACTTCTCTCTTGCTGATATCAGTCCTATTTTGAATGTCAGCCCAGGAAGATGCGCCACATTTGTTGTGATATGACTGCCCGTTACCCTAAAGAGCTGCCAGATTGTAAAAATATTTCTAGCAGTAACCATTGTTTTTTAAAGAATAGTATTTCACACAAATTTAATGCTGGGAAGACTACGCGGGATGCACCACACGTGTAAAAAACTATCCATTTTGGTTTCAGAAGCGACCGCACCTAACGATCTGATTGCAAACTTCTTTATCTGTAAGGGAAAGCGAAAAAGTGCAGAGATTAGGGGAGAGGTAGGGGGAGGCATTTGTTTATGGGATATCGTGAAATATCGGAATACTCATGCATTCCGCCTTACGACCAGTGCTGAAGACATACAAAATTAGAAGACATGTTTATTTCATTCCAACTACTTCCTTCAACCATGATTGTAGGTCAAATTTATGAAAAAACGAGTAAAACATGTGGTCCTGGATGTTTGCAAACCGGAAGCAGGTGTTATTTTTTTAGTCGGAATTTTCTTGGACAGACTTGGACCTTGGACAATCTTGAACGCTCGCATGGCTTTCTCCTCGGAACTTGGTCGAAATTGGTTTGAATTTTTCCGAAAATAACAACACTGCCCTGAACCCACCGTGCCAATATGGTTTCAGGTCCGCCTGACCCACCGTTCAACTGTTCAGTGCTCGAGCGCACCACGGTCAGTTTGTCGATCGGGTGTTTGGAGGCGTTCGATGGGGGACTGCTGCAGACGTTTCTGCTCAGTGTATTCACCGACGACAGCCAGGTACGTCAAAGCGGCCACCCAGCTCTGGAAATCTGGAAATCTCTGGAAATGGTTTTCAGAACAAGCGAACACACCATCATCTTGTTTACTGCTGTTTAACTTCTTTCTAAGGAACTTATCTGAGACTGTTACCCCGTCGTTAGTGTGCTCGTATTGAAATAATACCACCTTTTTGTTTTGACGAGATGCGTTTCTCTTGTCTTTATCATTGCAAATAATAGCAAGTGTTAATAAACATCGAAGTATTTGACGAACCTAAAGCAAATCACCTGAGCACCACTATATTCGCTCGCACAGCTAATCTATAGCAAGACGGCGACGCGGCCGCAGTGGCACGTGCAGGGCCTGATTCCTGGACAGCGGTACAAAATACACGCCCTCGCCCTGAATGCCAAGGGCAGGAGTGCGCCCGTCGTCCTTCTTGCTGACACCGTCACTGGCCCTGAGAAACAGCAAGAGAACAAACAAGGTCAGTGATGGCAAACCGCTGACTGCGGTTAACTTACTCGGTCACCGGCTCTGAGAAGCAGCAGGAGAACAAGCAGTCAGCCAGAACAAACAGCTGACAAACACTTCCATCATTGATCTTAACACCATCATTGATTGTGAATATGGCAAACTTTCCTATTACTTTATGAAATCCCCAGTGACGAAATTTCTTCAAGATCGTGACATTTTTATATAAATTCCAACCTTTTTTGATAAGCTAAGTTTTTGGTGGTTTTAGGTTATTCAAAAAAGCAACATGTGCACTTAAAACTGTTTTACTGCTATACTTATTTAATACTTTGGTGTAATAACTTTTCATGACATGTATATATGACATGACATGACATGTATATATGTATACATGTATATATATATATATATATATATATATATATATATATATATATATATGACATAGAGCATGTATGATATCAGAAAAAACCAGAATCAGGAATTCCGAATGGATTTCAACAAAATGCCTGTTTCCTGCGCTTCTGCTCCTTTGCTAAATAATATTAATGTGATGACTGTTTTTGAGTCATACGATGATGTGTGAATGGCATATTTGAGGGAAACATACGAAATGTACTAGACGTATGGCTGTTGTGACAGTGGATGAGGTGATGCATTACATGAACCAAAATTGTTTTTCCACGGCTTGTGAACGTTAGCTTAAATATCTGGGTACAGCGTGACACATTAGTATTGCTGTCACGGCACACACATACAGCTATAAATATACATATTTATTTCCGAATTTACTCGCATAAATACTTCTCATTAACCATTTCCGAAATGTCGCAAAAGTTTCCCGACCGAATGTAACCGGCTATGGCCCGTCTAATTTTACAGTAAATCGAGCTTAATATCTACCGACATATTTTTGATGTAGATAATATCTGTTTTGTCAGAAATCTCTCGTTGAACGGCTATTAACCGTTTTCACAAAATCTCACAAAATGACCCCAAATGCTATCTAAACCTCGTAGCTTAAAGCACGGTATATTGCGGAATCTTTCTGGGACATAGTTACTCTGTTCAACTGTTCAAAATGCACCGCCCGTTCGGCACGATACCAGACAGATAAGTCACGAAGAGACCTAATACCATGTCCTCAAATTACTCGTATACAGATGTGGCGCAAGTAAGACGAAGTGATTCATGCACAAGTAACGCGTCTTCAATCGCAGAAGCCTGAATGACACTCGACGAGACACAAGACTTTACGAAGACTTTGGACACCTGAGTCCAAGAGGCTGTGTGTCCTAACTCACAAACAAACAAACAAACAGCCCTTAATCGCCTGACTGACGCCTGGCGAGACACAAGACGTGACGCATTGGACGCCTTAATGTAACAAAGTTCACGTCATGGCTTTAAAGTTACATATCATGAAACCTTCAAATTTCAATATGTTTTAAATTCTTCTAAATCTTAATAGGTTAGAGTTTTCCCTTCAAAAGCCTTTGTGAAGACTGCCTAAGGCTACCAGATGCCTTCAGCTCTAGTTCCCACAGTCGGCACCGACGGGAATCAGACAAAGGCGTCGGAGAACACATTAACGCCTTAAGTAGATCAATCACGCCGCAGTGCCGCTAGGTGAATCATATCCGTAATGTTCAACAATACTTCCTTTTTCTAATCTTAAAATAGATGACATCCGCGGAAATTTCTGAGCTCTGCATCCGCCTTACATCAGCCAGTTCTATGAATTCCGTGCGTTCTCACGCTCGTTCGTTGGCTAAAGCCTAGTCTTTCCAGAATATTCGGATTACAAAACGCCTCCTGATTGGCTGTTTATATCATAATTGCACCATTGCTTTTCATCATTTCCGTTTGTAGGTAGTCTATAAGCAGCGCCAGTTTTTGCTCAGTATGTCAGGGCTCAAGCTCAAGTTCAGTGATTCTCTGCGTGGAAGACTGTGGTGATGTTCGTGGTGTTAGTGTGAGGAGTGACGGTGTACATTGTGTTAGTGCGAAAGCAGCCGTGCATTAGTGCTAGTGGGTGAAAGAAGATAATATAGCGTTAGTGGGGAACACATATTCGTCTCTGATCCGGAGCCGAGTGACTGACTAACTGTAAAGGCTGCAAGAACCGAGGCGATAGAAACGACTGACGCAGACGAAGTCGCCAACAGTCAAACTATCACGCCAGTCAGTTAGAAATCTGCTACACTTAACCCTATTCCCCATATGAGGAGGGGGCGGGAGGCGCTAAGGTCTCAGAAGCTCCTATCTGGTGTTTTTTACTCCCCGTTTCCGAGGTTTTTAAAGCAGCTTTACAAAACTTTGTCACATTTGTATGTATTTTTTTCTCTCTACGTATTATGCCGAATTTTCGTTTTTTTTTTCATCAGGGACGGTGTCAGGCCAAGGTTGTGAGAAGCACCTTTGGCCATTTTTGGCACCGTTGCTGCCAAAAATAGAGTTTTAAGGTTTTATTTTTGTATTATATTATGCAAAATATGTTATGCGAATTATATTACATCATGCAATATATTTCTGCATAATGTCTTAAACGTTAACATTTTTTTTGTGCATAGGTAAAAAATATGTGCCTTAACATGCGTAAATATTTGTATTGACCCAAGGTCACTCTGCAAGGTGAGCTCAAGGTAGAAAGCCAAATTTGGTTTTAGTCAGATATATTTGGCAGTTGTTTTCAAAATTACAAAAATCGCAACATGTAGAACTCAGTATAGAGCCCTTTTCTTGTAACGTAAGTTTCAGATCGATATCAGGTCGAGTCACGGAGCTATGATCTGAAATGTCCGCACTTGACATATATCACAATGGCCATAAACGCCATTTTTAGAAATGTCAATTCAAGTGATTGGAATCGTTTTGAAACATTACAAAATGAACCCAATAACATTCCATGTAACTTTGAGGTCATTGGAGGTCAAAGGTCGTAGGGCGACCTCATCAACATGCGATCATGACAGTTCTCCGTTTTTATGCCCTTTTCGCCGCCTATGTCAGGATTATACAAACAATGTATACAAACATACAAACCACGTTTTCTTCTCCAGAATAAAATGATCAGTAAAAGACGAAAGAGAGCTTAAGACTTAACCGTTAGTCAAGATTTCAAAGGAAATATTCACGTTCTCCAAGTCCTGTGAACAGCTTTTAATTGTCTCAAAAATACTTAACGCGTGGAACAGAGAGAAAGCCCCACCGATTAGCTCACGATTCACATTAATTTCCTCAAAATCGGTTTAGAAACGTCGAAGATATAACGAATCAAATATACCCCTGATTCTGACCCTCTTTGCTCCCGTAAGCATCTCTTGCAATATTTCTGTAACGTATTCCTACAAACATGTAGTTAATGTCTTGGTAAATCGACTACCGTTCCTTGCAATCGGTCGGACAGGCACGTCTCGAGATCTTAGGGAAGGGCAAAATAAGCTCCCCCTCTTACGGGAATGCATCCTAGCGTTATGGGTACGGCACAAGAGTTATGCAAGACATTGCGCGTCCTAACTCTCAGCAGACAAACAAGCTTCATCAATGCTCGCACCGACGTGCACTGCAACAACAGGGTAGCATTGAGTTATCGTACCTGCTCTCGACGAGAGCCAAGGGTCCGCTGGTGGTAACAGTGAGTACCACGTGAAAGTGCCCTTGTTAAAAACCAAGTATTTAATTGTATATGCGTATAGACTATCTTTAGACATGAAACCCAAACATTTTCTGCAGGCATGTTTTACTGCCCCTTGTCTGCTTCTGAATCACGTTGTTTTAATCACTGGTGGTGCGTCCTGATTTAACGGGGAAAACCATTTTGAGTCATTTTTTTTGGCCAACGACAAAGGAACAATGCTGAAAATCTGTGTGCGATTGGGGGGAGGGGGAGAGTAACGCCTCAGCTTCGCAGTGTTTCGCGCCCTCGGTCACTTTTATTTGGCATTCACCGTTATCGGAGCATAGCCTTGGTCTTCTTTATACTCACTCTGCAGCGGCTATTTCTTTGACCGGTGGGATTGGATACAGTAACTAGAAATTAATCACAGGGCTTCCACGTGCGTGCGCCGACATGGCGTTTCTTTTGCCGACAACGTAAGTAAGCATTTGTCAGTTCGCGTGGTAATGATTTGTGCAATCCATGAAAAACAAATAACGTGAGCCGCTCAGGATGGGAGCATTTTCAAATCAGTCAGCTTTGAACAGTCTTCCCGGGTCACAGGTGGGGATCCAAGTGCACCTTCATCGTTCTGAGACCGGCTAATGCAGGACTCGTTATCCTGTATCATTCGAATGACGAAAAACGAGAACAATAAAGGTCACCATCTTATGATATGCTTGACTCACACGCAGTCTGACGTCGATTTTTACCTTTTGGGATATTTCTTGTTACATCCCAGGTTCTCCAATGGGTACCCTGTCAATAGATTGCTAACAAAAAGCAACAAAAAATTTTCCGTAAAGAACACTTTTAGTTTCGGCATTTTAGTACTTATCTCAGATTCCTTCGGGCAATGACAGATCAGTTTCTAGAAAATATGTCTCGGTGAGGGTTGTAGCCTTTCAAACAGCCGATATTTTTCATCTATGCATGATGCTTTGATACTGCTATGTATGATTTCTGGGCATGCTAGACAATGCACCATTATATTTAATGTTCGTTAGACTCACTCCTTCGCCTCATTGTACTGAAAACTGTGTGGAAGCGCTCGCTCGTCTACCTGCGTTTATAACGTGCTATTTTGATGGATAAAAATGGTTCTCAGACGGTATGCAGACACGATGTATTCCATTAGAAACATCGATGTGAAATATGGGACAAAATATACGAGTATGTCATAACTTTACTTCGTCTTTACCTCGATATTATGTGCCGTCATGGCTATTTGGTCCCGGGCCGAATTGCCCCCCTACATGAACCGCGAGATTAAGCACCGCATGTTTTCTCTCGGGAATGGCCCCAAAAATCTGATACTACCAAGCAGAATATTTCCGATAAACCTTGCAGAAATGCCAGTCTGATGCCTACTCTTTCGGCGAGGGTCTGCGATGTCGAAAATAGCAGGCGCGGTTCTGGGGTTTTGGGAAACTTCAAAAACGGTTCAAGAAAACGAATGCGCAAATCGTTAACCCGAACTCTGAACCAAACAATACCCGAAAATCGAAGCCTTTTCTGAAGACCTACTGAAACTGTCCGAAAAGAGTGTGCGCGCCCCGCGAGCCCTGGATTCGCGACAGGGCAGCCGTCTGAAGCTAAGCCTCGGGCGATGCCGCTGGCTGTCCTGTCCGGTGACCTCGAGTCTAGTGATGTCCGGGTCGGCAGACTTTACCATCGCCGAGATGCTACCGGAGCCGGACGAGCACTCGCCACTGCTGGCCGTCCTGGTCGGCGCCGTCGGCTCGCTGCTGCTGCTGCTGCTGGCCGCCATCTTGGCCGCCGTCGTTTGTCGCCGGGGTCACCGACAGAGGGCAGCCACGGCGCACCAGCTGACGACAGATGTGGCCGAAAAAGACGAAGAGGACGCCAAGGGCCCGGACGTGTTACCTGGGCAAAGAGGTGAGGCTTGTCGATGCGGAGGGCGGGTTGTCGTCAGCACTACACGCGGAGGGGCAAACGCGTGTAGTGCGTTTGCCCCTCCGCAGGGGCAAACGCACTACACAGGGGCAAACGCACTACTACACTACACTACTACACAACCCCTACGCGTTCGGCAGCGCTGAACGCGAAGGTGTATTACCGACTCTCCGGTATGAAAGCTGAGTACAGAAAAAAACGTCACTGTTTTCGTAGCAGTGAGAAAGTGGGGAGAGGAAAACCAATTTTTATATTTTTTTATTTTATTCTATTTTTTTTAGTAGGGAGTGCAGTTGCGATTTCAAAAGAGGCGGCTAATATTTGCGTGCTGGTGTCCTTTTGTACGACCTGAGACGCCACTGCGTGAACTAAGCCGATCTATTTAACGCTATTCGTGTTTTGTGCCAAAGCCACATCGTTTGCGCTATCGCGCTGAAATTTAATAGCGTGTCCTACATGTATATTTTACACGTTACATTAAAATTTTAACTTCTTGTATGGAACAGGAGAAGAGGGTCCTCAAGGCGTTTCTAGAAGGCATGTCAGATCACTTTGCAGTCGTTTCAGGCGCATTCTCGTTCTCTTAGATAGCAGTGTCACAAGCCGATATTTAGCAATGCTATAACTTTAGTGAATGACAGGTACGATAACTGACCATCCACGTAGTTGAAATATGTTAGGAGAACGCTGAGAGCGGATGCAGGGGACATCATAACGGGTAATGCAACGTCATGTGTATCTGGGTTCTGAGGGCTGAAAACAAGACATGGCTCGATGAGTAAACTTTTTGTGATTCCATACAAAGGATATAGGCTGTAGTGTGAACACAATAACGGATTAAGGACATATCCAGGCACAGCGTCGTCTGGCAGACAAGGAAAATCAACCCATTACCATCTTTTTGCTCCCCAGAAGGCGTCATTGACGTTTTTGGTACTTCTGCTTATACGAAAAGCTATCTTAGATCGAAATTGTCATTCAAACCCTGCTGCGTCAAAATCGGTCCTGTAAATCTGCAGCTTTCGGAAGTGATGGAGGGAGGCGAATCGGCCCCGTATGGATTTCAAGCGAAATCGACCGCCTGAAAATATATGGTTAATTTGAAGAGAAATTGGCAGGATGTGGTAACCACACGATTGACTCGCGCAGTGTATTGTTGTGACGACCGTCGAGTATTAATGCAAAGGAACAGGATGTGCTGTACTGAAAGTGGCTAAAATGTGGGGAAGCGGCTTTCAGGAATGTTTATCCCGTGTAAAAGTGTAAGGAAATGGCTCCAGTCAAGATATTTTACCCTGTTCCTGACCTTATAGCGAGATTGTTAACGAGAACCGAAGTTTTGTCTGTCTAATGCTGTCTAATGCTGGATGTACATCAAACAGCGTTCATAGAGGGACTTCCTAAAATGCGTTCCCGGTAAACTCATTCCGTCATGGAATCTCCAGTATCGTTTTCATTACGTACCTTTCGTTTGGTGTGTACTGTTCATCGAGCACGTTTGCATGACGAAACACCACGCGGTTTTGTCCATCTTTGAAGACTTGGCAACGCCATTAACAAAGTTCTGATGTAAATTTGGAGTTTGAACGGGCTATTATCGACGTTGTTGCAGTTAGCCATTTTAATATCAAAGGAAAAATACAAAGCGTTGCCGATGCCGGAAATTCCAGAGCGAGGAAGGATGAATGATTTCATCGTGATAACATTCCGAAGAACGGCGGCTACATCCTTGGTACTGAAGCTAGCGGAAGAGAATGAGAGTGTGCAAAGGAGTGGGACATTCCAGCGGAAGACATAGTTTTGAATTTTCTCTAACTCTGTGTCAAAGATGAGAATGATGCGGGGACTTGTATCAAACATGGTAATGAAGGAGCAGACTGGGAAGGTACCGGATGACAAAAGGTTTTATCTATCGCCCAACATTCTTGACGCTGATATTTTCATTACAGATACACTTGAAATGGGGCAGGGCGAGCTGATGCCGAGTAGCTTCATTGTTGGGATTAATGACGTTAATTTTCACCATCATAAGGAGCAGTAACATTATGAACCACCTCCATAGCGACGATCGTCTTAGGCCTCCATGTGATCGCGTACTGAAGAACCGGATCATGCGACTCCTCCGCGTCCATCTTTGGCTACATTTCTGTGTTGCACGGCATGCAGAGGGAGAACAAGGCGAAGATCTTCGCAACTTATACTTTTCATGGAAAAAGACGATTTGTATTTTATTTGCGATATGCTTACAGGAAGTGAGAAGTTGGCTGTTACTGGGGATTTGCAGCCAAAAGCAGAAAACAGCACTGTGTGGCCAGTATATGCGTTCAATGATAGGTATGTGTTATCTGGAAATTGTCAGTACATGCAAATGCCGCACATCAATATTCGCGCCATGGCACGAGGTAAATAACGCAGCTAATGCTGCTATAGTGATGAGGCGTTTTCTGGTGCCGCAAGTTCTGTTGACCGACGACAGCGCATACGGATGAGTATTTGACATGGTTCTGAGGTCATTCTGGCCGTGTTTCATTCGATTATTTTTAGGAGGGCAGTGTAGTTACGAACGCCATCCCGCCTTGTCGCTGGACACAAGTTGTATTGATCGTCAATCTGTTAAACGTACTGCGCATTGTTTCCAAGGCAAACAGAGGCAAAACGTCTCGTGAATTGATCGACGGTTCGCCAGTCGTCTGATGACTACACACATATATGAATGGTGTTTCACAAAAGCATTTTCAATGTGAAGGGATTGTAGGTACCATGAGGAAGCCACATGCCGGGGCCGCTGACTGTTCGGCTGCAAAATAGATTGTGCAGGTGTTTTGTACAGACCATGGAAAACCAGTCGCGCTACGACAGCGCAGTTATATACGTGTAGTTTCATGTGGTAACATAATGGCAGCAACATCATGTACTACCGAGAGCTGAGGGGCGTCAGTTTTTCGTTGCGAGCGGCGAGCGCTTGTCTGGATGGCGGCGCTCGGATGCCGGCCGCTGGGCAGTGACCCAGAGCAGCTGGGCCAGAGCCGGCCGACCGGCTGCCATCATCGGCCATCTGGCCCTCCGGACGGTCCCGCCGACTCCCGCCCTGCCGCCAGCACACTATAGCGGAGCAGGCGGCCGCCGACGCCGGCCTATTCGCGGACCCGCGGGCCGGCGTCGGTCCTGCCCGCCGCCCCGATGAGGTCGTTGTGAATTCATGAAACGACCGTGACTGGCCGCCAGCGGAAAAGTGCGACGCGACCCCGCGCGGCGCCGGGTTACGGCGCACAAGGACGAACGCGGCGCGTCCTCCGCCGAGCCGTGAGGTGTTAGCGTTTTCGGCAGCTGCTGTTGTTTTGAACTCGGTGCTCCCGCCGGAGACTGCTTTAGTTGATGTCAGGGCTCCAAACCAATTTACATTGTTCCGTTTTACCCGTGCCCGCGTTACCGCTGTTTTTCGAAGAATTGCGCAATGGGGGCTAGTTGTTAGCTGGCAAACGCACTTTAAATTAAGTCCAGTGCCGGAGAATTCGTTGTGAAACTTTGAGTAAAGGCATGATGTAGATATGGCAGTTCTTTTTCCCAAAACCGACAGTTCTCCCTGAGCTTCAGACTGCTCGTCTCTTTGACGTTCCTGCGCGCCTCTTTTAAAGTTTGAACTTGACAATTCCATCGTATGATATAGCACAAGTTGTGGGGGCAATAGCAAGCATACGGAAAGAGACAAACATATTTCTGGATGACGGCAGACTTGGCAGCCGGCCAGCACCTGGACCAGGCGCCGCGAACACCGTGCGCTGGGACCAGGGAGGCACTTTTCACGGGCTTCCATCTCCCGGAGCGCTGCAATTCGAGTCGGCCGCGCCGCGCCGGCCGACGACAGACCGCCCGGCGACCGGTCCGCTTCCTATGCAAATGCCGACGAAACGTGATCCTTCGTCGTTCGCGAGCGCGGCCGGTGGTGGGCGCTGGCGCGTGTTGGGCCGTCCGCCGCCCGACGCCGGCCCTGGATCGGCTCTGGCCCGGCCCGAGCCGGAGCGGAAACGATGTCTCGGCCAGGGCCTGGTCCGCCCGCGGCGCTCGCGCTGCCCTGCGATATCGTGGAAACGAATTAGTTCGAGGAAAGATGCATGGAAAGCTTTACGATGTACATTACACATTTAGAGGTCTGATGTATGTATGCGAATCTCATGTTCTGTACGTGCTCTGTTCAGTTCGATGAAGTGAATGCAGGCAACACTTTTCATGCGACAGGCATGCTTTGCGGAACAGTCTTCGCGAACATTGTTACCGGTGGTGACGGCATGCGAGTAGCGTTACTTCATTACAGAATAAAGTGTTGGTCGCATCCGACGTAAATGGTGCTTTTGATTTCGTAATGTGCTTTTACGGCGCACGTACGCAATTACGTCGTGACATCGGTATCTACTTTTATTCCATGTTTGTGCTCTTTAATGACTAAATATGTCACAGTCGCAGGTTTCATCCGTGCGATAGGAGATATGCCCATGCCATTGTCTACATTAAGCCACCCAAGAAAGTGATCCTTCCGTTTGTAGCCCTTATACGGGGCTGGATTTGTGTTTTGCTTGACGACTTTACCTCCAGCTATAACGAGCGTCCCCTCTTGTGTTAAAACTGTTCTACGAAGTGGATAGGATTCCCCGTTTTGTTCAGGTGTCGTTCGAGATGCATTGTGTTCTCCATTTTTTTCAACACTTTTCCTGGGAGGCACTCCGTACATTCCGTTTGTGTCAGGATTGTTTCTGGAGGTAAATCTGATATTGTCCTTTTTCGAAACCGTCCTAAGCGTTGCGTCATGCACTGCATTTTGTGTCGGAAATGCTCCATTAAGTGTACTGATTTTACCCTGTTGTTTCAGAGCTGTCGTACGAGGTGTACCGAATACCACAGGATATCCCTGAGCTTCCAGTCCGGGCTCTGGAGCCCGCCGTGCCCACTTTTCGCTCCCTGAGGAACGCCGACATACCCATGAGGACGTTCAACTACGCGCCAGCAATGGCACCAGTTGCAGCGGTAGGTACTCGCCGAACTTTCAGGTTCTGGAGGAAAAGTTTGGCGCCTTTCGCAGTGCGAAGCCGGAATGTTAGCCTTTGGGAGGTGTTGCATTCAGTGTTTGATCGCAAAAATGGTCTTGGAATATACCTCGCTGATCCAGCGAAACCGGTGGTCTTCATCGTCAAGATTTACCGTGTCGTCTTCCTGGCTCACCGTAAGGAGAGAGAGAGAGAGAGAGAGATCTTCTTACATTGCGTCTGGTCATCACTATGGATATCTGTCGAAGTATCGCGTACATTGACTAGACCTGAGCGAGACATGTTTGTGACGTGACGCGACGTGCTTGACTTGTTTGATTAGACTGTTGCGCGTGATGTATGGATACATGCGAAGTAACACGAAAAAATCATGGGCATGACCCAACTGCCCTGTTCTTGTTGTTCGCTAGTCCGTATGACGCTTTGATGCTTGTCTTTCCCTATTGCTTGGGACGCCAATTCCTGCTGACGTGCAAGACATACGATGGTATCCATTGCCGTGACATTTGTAGACTCGTATGCAGTTGGCTTCACGAAAATGTGTGCAATTTCCGGTCCGCCAAAGCCAGGACGTGATGGGGTGGCTGCCCCGATCATTTAGTAAAGTGCAACTTGTGCCTGGTTGAGCTCGACGGATACTCTAAAATGGTCTTATAGCAGCCCGAACTTTGGCAACGCTCCGACAGTATCCCGTGAGAGTCGAGGGAACTTCAGTCACCAAATGGGACTGAAAAGTTTGCTGGTTGCTGGCAATGCTTAGTGCCATTACCACATGTTTTACTCCACGTAAGTGATGCAGTTGTCGCCTTAGCAATTCGGAAGGGTGTACGTATGGGTTCTACTCACCTCCTAACTCTGTTTTCTCACTCTGTTTTGCCTTCGAAGACAAAAGCAGCCAGTTTCAGAAATGTTCACGTCGAGAAAGTATTTTGCGAGTTTCTTTCATTCAATATGAATTTGAATGTTGTGAATGATTTACGGGAGTGCAGTTAGATGGGAAATATATCGGTAAATTCAGTTTATAGACATCAGCACACTGTGGTGCCATTCGCAATTTTCATTGAGCATTGGTGGGGAAACTGCTCTCTTTCCGTTACCACAGTACAATATAGAGAAATTTCGCATGCGAGGCACCCTGGAGCACCGGCGTTACCACGGCAATGGTCCTGGTGGAAATGAACATACTTGCAATATTGATTTAAATTTACAAACGACTTAAATAATGGTTTCATATCTTGCGAAAACTATATCTCTGAGTTGCGTAGAAACTTGGCCCTGAATTGTATTGAAATATGGTTCTCTGGCGTTACGACTTGGCCTTGTGGGACCGCACAACAGACATCACCTTTCTCCAATAACTGACAGAAGATGTTCTCTTTTTTCGGCATTGATCAACAAGAATGCTCAGTCTGTTGTAGAAACGTTGGTCAAGCTGGTTTGTCATCAAATAGAACAATCAAGTTCGAGAGCAAACTGGTAAAGCAGTACGAGAAGAGAGCACGCGCCGCTCACGGCCATGCCATTCCTGTTCGGCAGACGCGTACCCAATGGCAACTGACATTATCGTTGCCTAGTGCAAATAACGGAAACCCGACAATTTTCACAACTTTAACCATTCCGAGGGCAGAGTAGGCCGACCGGGGGGGGGGGGGTTGGCCCCCCCTGAGACTCGAGAACACTTATCCGATTTCATCGCAACAAACGGCAATGATTTGCCGTGACGTGACACATTTTTATAAAAAGAAATTTTCAAAATTTGAAATTTGTGGATACAGGGGAAAAATGTCAAAATGGGGGACTTTTGACTTCTTAAACTCCGTTGTTTATGGACCGATTTCGATGAAACTGGCATGAATCGAGAGATTATGGATAGGGCTTTTACCATGGGTATGCAAATCTGAAATTTTGAGAAAATTCATGGGCGTTCACAGGGTTTCAAAAATAGGAGGATTAGTTTTCTAACAACTGCATGAACAAAAGAAGCCAAAACACTTTTTTAGCTTCTGCTAGTCATGTTATGCTAAAGAAGTACAAATCGCATTACAATGTTTGTATAATGTTAGCATAGGCGGTGCCAGGGACATAAAAAGGGGAACTGCATGGTCACACGTTTCTCAGATCAGCTTGTGACCTTTGACCTTAAAGACCTCCAGTGACCTGGGGTCACCTGGAATGATGTCGTGTGCATTCAATATTATCTGTAAACGTTTTTAATCGATTAAATTCACTCTATTGCAAAAAATTCATTTTTTGGCTTTTGCGATATATGGTACGTGCACTGACATTTTAGGTCATAGCTCCGTGACCTGACCTGATATCAAGCTGAAACTTGGTACGCAAGTAGAGGGCATCTTTCTACGTCATATATATTCCGGGTTTGGCATTTGAAAAAACGGCGCCGAAATCATGGCGAAAAAACAAATTTTGACTTTTGACCTTGACCTGACCTTGTAAAGTGACCTCAGATGAACAAAATTACATATGCACATTGCCCAACTATTTAGCTATATATTCATATAAAGTTTTAAGTTCCATCTTAAAAACTCTGTTTTTGGCAGACATTTTCCTTTTACCCTCAACATGGCCAAAAATGACCTGAGGTGCCTCCCAAAAACGTTGCCTGGCTCCGCCCCTGAGCAAAATAGAATTTCAAAATTTTGTCACGGCGCGTAGAAGGAATAGCTAGGAAAAGTCACCAAGTTTCGTGAAGCTACGTCAAAAAGCCTGGAATTGGCAAGCAAAAAACCCGAGGGGGGGGCGGATTCCGCCCCCCCCTGCCGGGAATAGGGTTAACGCTCAGTCTGCATGTCGTACCGGACACTTCTTCATTCCTACGGCCTACACATCAAGCCTTGTTGATAGCATATAGCTCGCTGCCCTTTTATATAGCAACGACCCCCGGTTTTCAGGTGCTGACTTGCTCTGCGGCGACGCTGCCGCCGCCGCACCGCCGCCCGCCCCGCCAGCCCACGCCGGGGGCGTGCGCCACCGCGGACCGCCGCCGGGGTCAGGGGGCGGCGCCACGACTGGAGGCCGGCCGGCCGCCCGACCCCGTCCCGCCGCTGATTGGCTGCCGCGCCGACGAGAGCTCGTTCTGACCGGTCAAGGTCGCCGCGGAACGTGCGTGCGAGATGGGCGCCGCCAGCCCCCGGGCCCACCCGAGGTGAGTTCTGCTGTGTGAACTCACGTCTTCTGTGTTCATGCTTTGAAAAGTTACGCATCCTTGGCATAGAATGTCCGGAGAGCAATTATAGATGGGCATTCCCTAGTCAAAAGGTTTTTTTATATAGATACTCATTTCTGTGGAATTACAAGCCGGAAAGACATCGTACTCCTGGAATTCGAGTAAATGGTTTTAAGTACCCGTAGCCCCTCGATTAAATGTCGATTCATTTTTCGTTCCTTAAAATATTAACCGTTCTAGAACACCGACCAAGTACAGCTGGTTCAGCGATTCTCGCTCTGACTGAAATGTCTGTCCTCTGTGGGTGTCGACGTCATAGTTGTAATTCGGCGAAATAATGAACGACAGCATTCTTGTATGTATGTTAAACATGTGGCCATAATATCAGGTGTCATTAGTCAAGCCGGCATTGAAACGACAAATGGTAATAAAACTGTGACAATATGATCGACCTATGTAAATTGTACTCCTCTGATACACCTTGTTATCTAAGTATTAATACTTTTTCAGCTCTATCCAGCGGGGGGGGGGGGAGGGCGCAGGAATTGGTGCAATCCCCCAGGGTTCTTCGCGAGTTGCATGCTTCGATCGCTACGAAATTCTGCAAAGCAGAGTGATGTACCTTTTTACATGTTATATTGGTAAGGTACTCACATCTTATTGTATTGCTGTTGATAAGTTATTGATCAAGTATTGACTTCAAGTCTAAAGATTTAAAGACAATATCTCAACAGATCACTAACCTATGACCTCTGTCTCGACGGCAAGTCACGGAGAACAAACGTTTTAAGTACTTTACACTATTAAGTCTAACTCAATCTTAGAATGACACCCATGATGTCCTCGCCCTCAGCACTGCAGTTCTTACTTGGGTCAAGGTCGTCGTAGATCAAAATCATGAAAAGAGGTCCTTGACGTTTTACCTTTTATCGGCCTTGGAGGCTGATAAAAGGCTGATTTGCATCTGAAATCAACTGAAAGGCTGATTTGCATCCCGACGGTAGTTTGAATCCTTATTCATCGCCAGGAGTCGTTTTGAGCCGCTTAAATCACCATGTTAACAAGCATAGCAAGCGTACCAAGCATGGTATGTCTCACGTGATCCAGTGGAAACCAGAATGCATGACATGACTTCTTTTTAGGCCGTCTGTCAGATCATCGTGTGACCTAAAAGGCTCAAACCGTGTATTGTCGTGTAGCTGAAAGACCAAACTACACGTTCGTTTTTGTTTTGTTGCACCATCACGTCAAGTTTGGAAATCGCTGCCGGGTCGTACCGACCCCCGTGCACTATCAAATATAGCGTAATAGCGAGTACTGGCTAGGGTGTAATTCATTCACAGTGGTTATTGTTAAATTTTCTTTTTTTATCCCTGAACTTCTAACTTTTTCTGGCACATACCTATCCGATGAGACGCCTTGTGGGGCGCAGTCCGGCCGTGACCCAGTCCGACCGTGTCCCAGTCATGTCTTGTCTCAATCTGGTCGCACGTCAGTCCGACCAGAATCTCAGTGTCTCAGTTCGGCCGTGAACCATTCCAACCGTGTCCCAGTCCTGCCGTGTCCCAGTCCGGCCGTATCCCAGTCCGGCCGTGTCCCAGTCCGGCCGTGTCTCAGTCTGACTCTGTCCCAGTCCGACCCTGTCCCAGTCCGGCCGTGCCCCAGTCCGGCCGTGCCTCAGTCTGACCCTGTCCCAGTCGGACCGTGTCCCAGTCCTGCCGTGTCCCAGTCCGGCCGTGTCCCAGTCCGGCCGTGTCTTAGTCTGACCCTGTTCCAGTCCGACCGTGTCCACGTCCGGCCGCGTCTTAGTCTCGCCGTGTCCCAATTCTACCGTGTCCCAATCCAACTGTGTCCCAGTCCTGCCGTGTCCCAGCCCGGCCGTGTCCCAGTCCGGCCGTGTCTCAGTCCGACCGTGTCTCAGTCCGACCGCGTCCCAGTCCGACCGTGTCTCAGTTCCGGTCCAGCCGCTTCCCACGTCCCAGTGAGGCTGCCTGAGGTTTGCCGTCACACTGTTCGAACATTATTGGGCTTCGCTGCGTTTCGTTGAGTTGTACTGCTGCATTCGTTCTCGTTAACGACGTGGTGAAGAAACGTAATTTACACCAGATCCTTTGTTCTTGAAAACTCAACCTAAGGCGATCGATGATCCTACTTCTGACGACTGTTAGAATAGTTGCAATATATGTCTTTTCCAAGACTGAGGCCGTCATTTAGACACGCTTAGCGTACCGTAAGTTTGCTCTCTGCCGTCGGTGCCAACTGAGATGTGTATTATCACATGCTGAGACAATGGAACGGGACACTTGATGCCCTTCATCTTTGACGAGGTTCATGTTCTGACATCTCATTGTCAGACTTGAGCCCGATTCCATCGGAATCAGAGTCGACTCCAGAGTCGATTCCGTTTCGACCAGAGTCAGAATCAGAATCGAGTCCACCAATCAGTGTCGGAATCTGAGTCGGCGTTGAATCGCACGGCTGTCTAAGGAATCAGAATTGCAATCAATTCCATTAGCTTAGTTCAGTCCGATAAATCTTAGTGGAATTGTTCCCGAAATGGCCTCGTTTCATTTTGGGTGGCAATCGGAATCGAATCACTCTTGTAAAACCGCGTGAAGTCAAAATCAGAATCGATTCGGCAAGCCATTTCTCGGATTTTGAATCGGTCTCCGAAGTGGAATCATGCACAAGTCTGCAAGTATCCGTCCTTGCAGCTTCACCCGAAACTGCGGCATTTGCGTCATGCGCCAGGCACGGTTTTCAGTGAATTGCGTGTTTTGCACTAAAGGTTAACACGACGTCCAAGGGGGACAAATTGTTGGCAGACTTCGTGAAAGACTGACATGACAGGGATTTTGCACTAGCAGCCCAGAGATGTTTGGTATCTGGCGCACCCAAAATGTCCCCCTAATATTGATCCTTCCTTTTAGTTTTGTACAAGAGCGACAACGTGTTCCTTTGATCTCGCATGTGTATATTCATTTTTCAAAGAGGATAAAGCCATTATGAAACACTTCAATTAGCTTAAGCACTGCGCTGCTTCGTTTTCATGTTTACATTTTTCAGCGTATTAATCCGGTACAGTGTTTGATCTCTTCCACATTGGAGTGAAAACACGGCTTATGAATTCTATAGCTTTGTTGCAAGTACCCTGTCGTAGTGGTAAACTCCCTTGCCCGTACCAAGTATGGTTTTTCTGATTTTCCACTTTATTCTCTCTCTCCCTGTCTCCCTCTCTCTCTCTCCCTCACTCCCTCCCCTCCCTTCCTTCCTCCTTTCCTCCCTCTCTCTCTTTCTCTATCTCTCTCTCTCTCTCCCTCCCTCTCTCTCTCTCTCTCTCTCTCTCTCTCTCTCTCTCTCTCTCTCTCTCCCTCCCTCCCTCCCTCCCTCCCTCCCTCCCTCCCTCCCTCTCTCTCTCTCTCCCTCTCTCTCTCTCTTCCGCGATTTCGGGTTGTCTAACACAGCATCTCTTTCTTTGCGATTCCACCCCAACGCTCTTGTTCTGGTTTCCAAACTTCTATTCATCTGTCCGCGCTCGTATCGACCAATGATGGAGACTTGACTTAATGGGCGAGGCCGCCGATAAATCCGCGAGACGTATAGATTTCTTAACGTGACACGAGGTCATCTGCGAAACAAATGGCCGACCGTCGCGCGCCGGGATTTCGGTTTCGGAAGGTTGCTTTTGACGGGGATGGACCGAACGAGCTCCGTGATGGTCTCGATCCGGGCCAGATGGCAGTCCTGTGTTACGGGTCGGCCGGACGGTCGGACGGCCGGACGCGTGGCCCGTTTTTCGACACCGGCCCAGTTGACAAATGACCGCCTCTCGGACGGTCCAGGGGTGGGGTCGGCAGGGGGCCGCGGCCTGGAACGGCCCCCTCCACTCCCTCGGACTCATGCAAGGTCTCGGTTGACAAGCGCGTCCCGTTACAAACGCCGAGCTGGGGTGTCCCACGGCAGAAATGGACTCGTCTGCGAGAAGACCCTGACATGTTTCTTCCATTATTCGAAATGCGGAATAAACAGGTGCATCGAACCCGCTTGGATCATATCTGTCGTTTCCTTGACGTACTTTTCAACGACTAGGAGGCATGCTTGCGACCAGCATTGACGGATATTTTGCCATATTTCATCCTGGCAGTATTTCCCATCTACATCAAGAACCAAGAAGCCAATTTCAGCGATAAAAATGTCTATCTTCAGGCCTTCACCTGACGACGTATGGAATTTCACGTCTGTGACCTCAGTGCCATTGTTCACGTTACGGTTTATGTTAAACCGCCTCGGGATTGGTGAAAGTTTGTGCCAGATTAGCTGCTTATGACACAATAACTCACGTTTCGACAGTAAGAGGTTGCACATCAGCGAACGCCACAAATCCATGTCATTCCGTGATCTGATCTTTGTTCGTCCATATGTTTCTAGTGTAAAGTTGCACCGGGAGACCAAAACGGTCGCTTTTTTGCACCCACAAAAACGAGGCCAGTATACAGATGCGTACATCTGCCGTGTTGGAGCACTGGGCATTTCATGTCGCTGCCCAATAACGCGCGAGTCAAACGATGACGCTGACGTTTATCAGTGGACAGCAATGTTCGAGCCATGATGTTTCTGAATGTCGTTTGCAGTTCGGGCTGTTGACGGAGTCTGAGCCGTCTGCCTGCGTACCTGCTGCCCGGAGGGACACTGAGGCCGTGACCTGGGTCCCCGCCGGTCCGGCAGGTGGCACGGAACACCTCCCGCAGTCTCCTCGACACGAGCCGGAAGCGGGGCGCTGGCCGGGGTGACGGGGACCCTGTCCGGCGCCGTCGACCCTGGCTCTGGCTCTGCCGGCGCCTGCAGACGGTCCCGGGAGCGCTGGGGGGACGGGAGTGGTTTGTTAGCTGCAGGAAGGTGGCGTGTTGCGTAGTAAGTGTACCTCGCGTGGTGTTTTACGGGCGCTGACGGTAGCCGGCTATGTTGTTGGAGGTGTAACTCACGGATGTTTCGTTAATCTTATTGCAAACAAAAAAATCCTCGACACTATCTTGCAGCATACAGATTGTGGGACTATGTTGTCCGTTCGTTTTTGTCTAAGTGGCATGGACGTTGTTGGAGCACATGAATATGCGTGAGGGAACCCTGTGCCTTAGCTAAACTATCCCGAATAAAATTCCCGAAGCGTCTGCGCTCAAGTGCAATTCTGCATCCTGGATCTTGGATCAAGGCTGAATGTTCAACGAGTTTACATCGTGGATCAGTTCCGCATGGATAAGAAACCCACCGATATCATGGCAGAGCTGGAGCTCCGTTCACTGAGATGATTACCTGATGCTCCTATTCATTTTCAAATAGCTGTTGGCAGCCGGATGCAGGAGGAGGGGCCATGAATTAAGGCCACCGACCTTCTTAATCCTTTTTCATCTCAAAAGGGTCACGAAGCAATCGAGAGTGCTGATTTGCATCATAGCAATAGCTTCAGTCCCGCTTCATCGTCAGAAATCATTACCGGCCCCTCAGAACGCCACATGATGCGTTCCATGTGATCCGATTAAATCAGAAAAGTAAAATCAGAATTCACTGACAGGACCTTTTATGGGTCAACTGTGAGAACAAAACGGGTCAAGCTGAGCATCAGCATGCATTCAAAGGACCAAAGCACGAGCTCGCTTTTACTTAAGTGTTTGTAACGTCAGATTTGGAAATGGCGGGAGTTATACTTCACTGGGGTCCGTAGCACTTTCTAAGGTGGCTTAATGTTAGAGACCGACGAGGGTTAAATTTTGTTCGTGTTATTTTTTCATAGTTTTTTTTGCGTAGGCTATAACACTTATACCCACACTTCGGAACTGCTTGATGTGCCTTCTGCAATGGACAAATCAGTGAAAGTGAGATTTGATGCACATCAGTGAAAAATGGAATCGTATCTTCTTTACGGTATTGCAGAATGTACATTAGCCCGTCCCCGACTGAGGGGGGCAGTTGACTGCCCCCCCTGAGGTTTTTCTGACATTGCGAGAGAACCAACAAACACAAAACCACGAAACTTTGTGTACCTTTTGCTCCATCAATTTTACGTCTCGTGTCAAAATTTTGACCTCAGGTCAGGTCAGGTGCCTGACCTAGGTCAGGTCAAACAGACCTATGTCGAAAAACGTTTAGCGCTCTCAAAATTTTTCGCAAAACAAGATATCTCAATAATACTTTCAGGGAGTAGTGGCCGTGATAGATGCAACAAATCTGCTATCTCAGATTTTTCGGAATTTTCCGGGTCATTGACCTAAGGTCAAGCCCATTTTTAAGACATATCGCCGTTTTTTCGGAAATTGACGGGATATTCCATAACATTTTCAGTGTAGAGTGAAGCAGACATCTAGTTACCGTCATTGGGCAAAGTATCAGTGACCTCCAGCCATTGACCTGAGGTCAGGTCACGAATAACTGTAGTGGGCCAAAATGTACCACCGTCAAATTCGACGATGAACTACTCAGAATGCGTAGAAAATGACAGAACTAACTTGCACAGACGTAATTAATACCAGGAACCTCAAAAAGTTTGAAAAAGTATCATATTTTGGAAATAAATAGGCTCTCGCGAATAAAGCTCCGCCAACTTTGTAGATTGGCAACTAATCAATTTTCCCAAAATTTAAGCATGAGAAACCATCACAAGAACCACAAAGATCAATAAAATTGACATAGATTGTCCTTTTTCGCGAAAATAAAGGAACGCCAAAATTAGTTCCTGTCAATTTGGTACCGCATACGGCAGCGGCGCACACTGACGGCAGACCGGGAGACTTTAACTCAACGTTTCGGCGTATATATTGAACAAATCTGGGGAAATTAGACGTGTATCGGCATCCGCGGACATTTACTTGTGCGCTGGTGCCTTTACCTATGCGTTATTAGTCACAGCCCTTGAGATTCAGGCCATTTGTCGGTCTCATGCTGTCGGCTATGAGAAAACATATATAGGGCGTAAATTGGCTTACATATTATCTAAAACTAAAAATGAGACCAGTTTCGAGCTCTACTCGTCACAGGCTTTCGAACGGTATGCTTATTTTTATCTTGCGACCAACCGTTCGTGAGTTAGAGGGGGGACAGTCAACTGCCCCCCCCCCAGTCGCCGATGTTCGGGACGGACCGACGGTCGTGCGCGGGTTAGTATCCACATCAAAATGTGGTGGCCACCAAAAGATAAGCATTATTACTCTAGTAAAATGAATATAGCAGATTAAGCGTAACATACCTGGTAAAAATGCCATTTAAGTGCTACGTACTACAGAACTATTTCTGTTCTCAGTTTCAGGGTCCCACTGCAGTCATCAGCAATTGTAATTTATCTAACAGCGTGTATGTTTCGACATGGAAATAGACCACCGATCGATATGCACTGAAGAAAACATCATTATTGTGCACAGCTGCCAGAGCATGTTTGGCTGTTTTTAGTCATTCCGTCGCCCAAGAGTAGGTCACCAGAAGTGCTGCGTATCTGATCCACCGCGACAAAAAGAACGTCAGGGCAAAGCACGTCTTGCATCAGACCTAGTTACTGAGAATTCCGAGAAAATGAGACAAGAGGTAGTTGCGGTACTCCCTCTTAGGATGGGAAGAAATGAAGATGAACTGCCTGCTGACAAGACGCATCCAGTAATAGTCCCATTAGTTAGGTGTGAATAGAAAAGTAGTCCCGGTGGGAGGACGCCTGACTGAACCCATGTTCCACATCAGTCATTATTTGTTTGTCCACCTCTTTCCATACATGCCAGCTATCCCGCTTCCTGAATCCTGAATCCTGAATCATCATCAGGCCACCGAGCCCCGCCGGCAGCTGGGCCCCGGGCCCCGGGCTCTGGGCCCTGCGTCGGGTCCGTCCCGGAACGGCGGCCGCCGACAGCTCTGACGGTCGACCGGCGGCGACGGCCAGCCCGTCCGTCTCCGCCGACGTTCGGTGAAGATGCCGGCGACGACGACAGGGCGGCGCCCCCCCCGCTCCGAAGCGCCGGATGCGGCTCTCTTCCAACCTCGGCCGGCAGCCAGCGGTCTCCGGCCCGCCACCAGCCCGAACGACGCCAGTTTGCATACCGTTAGATCGGCGGCGCTCAGGCTGGCGAGAGCGGATGCGGGCCTGCCTTTGCAAGGGTGATTGATTCCGGGGAAAATGGCTTTGTTTACGAATAAGGTGAGATTTAGAGATGTCGTGGGAATTACCGAGGCATTTCAACGGGCTAAATAGAGGCAACGTATTATGTGAAGTTGCTAAGTGGCAAACAGACGTGAATCAACCAAATGAGAGGAATATCGTGGTAATCATACAGTTCTTATATGGTGCCGTGCCTCATTTTCACTGTACGATGAAATGAATGCCTCTTATTCAGTTGGCTAAGGTGAAGTTTCCTCTTCTTAATCCAGCATCGTTACGTTTATATGCCGTGGCTCAAATGCGACTGTATTTCCATGCATTTGTTAAATGTTTGCTACCGGTCCAAAATTCACTGTTTTCTGTTTATTGCGATGTTTGAACTGTCGCTAAACTGGCATAAAACGAGGAAACTCAAAATACTCCAATTTCTTCCGCATTACAACGACGCGTTACCAAAACTGTAACATCATCCAAGAGTTGCGTGAAAATCTGGTCAAAATCAGAGGTTGCCCAAATACTTACTTTGCATGATTAAGTCTAAAGGCCATACTCGCCAGTGAAAAGTCGCCATTAGATAAGCCAGTCAACTTTAGCAACATTGAGCCTGTGAGTCATAGCGTAAGGGGAGGGCGCGTATTGTATGGGAGTCTTGGTCTCGTAATCGGAACCTGTTTCGCTTCTTAGACAAAGAAAATTGTGCCACTCAAAAGACACCTGTCACTCGTGTCAATAATAGCGCAATAATCCTTCGATGGTGAGAACACTCGTCTTCCCAACTTATACCAAATGGTTGTCCAGAGAGATACAAAACCGATGAATGATTAAATATTCATCCTCGACATACAGCACTAATCAGACGAAGATGGACAGTCATTGGACTTAACACAGGCAAAAAAGGTTTCCTGGGACGCTGAATACTGTATGGTTTCTGGCATAGCCGTCGGTAGCAAGGGAGGTTATCTGACTGATTGCCCGCAGTCGTCTCGACTGCATGACACTGTGAAACTGCGTACAAAGACCGTCCTTACTAGCATCATATCAACCTACATTTTTCGTACAGAGGCCTGGTCACACCATGCAGATGCTACTGCATGCATCTTTATAGAATCGACGGCTTTGCAGAATCTGCTGCCCTTCGGACGTTCGCTCCTCTCCAATGTCTCAGTACGAATACGAAACATATTCGACAAGTGAATTAGCAAGTACCATCAAAAGTGTGTAATTCTGTGACATCAGCTACCGACGTTAACTTATGACTTTGGCAGTTTCACCTGAGGGCCTCGTACAGTTCCAATTCAGTTTCTACATTTCAGTGGATCTATAGTCGGTGCTCTTCTTTGAAGCCATGACTGGCAAGTAACTGGCTCGCTGTATTCGTCGGTCAGCGGACATCGTACCCCGCGAACACATGACAGGGCGGCCCAGCGCACATCTATGCGGGCTCGCGCCCCAGTCCAGCCCCTCCGCGACACGGCGCGCCTACCGTCACCATATGCGCCGGCCATATGAACATGGCCGAGCGCCACGAAAGGTCGAGGACAGCGGCCGACCAGCCGACCGGTGCGCCTGCGCCTCGCCACGAACACGGGCACGGAACACCACATTACGGGTCTATTACAGTCGAAAAAACAGACCGATGATTAGCACACGTGCAAATTCCGAGTCTTGGAGTGTTGTCACGGTTACGTCGTCATGGATGGACGAGGAATATAGGAAGTCGGTATTATGTAACTTACTAAATGTGGTACATCAAGCAACGTCGGCAAAAATGGAAAAATAGCATAGTTCTGAAATTAATTGGAAATTCGGCATTTACCGAAAATTTCCACATGCAAATCCATAACGCCTGAGTAAACCCAACGACAGGAATACTAAAACTGTCGTCTGCATTGCGGACACGTCTGAGCAGAATCGGCGTTAACGCTGGAGCGCACTGACATACGGATAAATCATAGACAAGGTAGGATTAACGTTAATGTCTGCAATTACGCAAGGTCTTCTGCACAGTGAGACAAGGCTGTTAAATCACTGTTAAATCACACACTGAACTGGCAGTCCTTTTAATCATCAGTCTCAAGTAAGGTCATTTTCCAGGTCGACAAAATGTTCCCCAGCTCATCACCGCTGTGTATACCCCGTTATAACCTGATAATGTGTGACTGTCGGAGAAACCACCCACCCGCGAAGACCTCTGCTAGCACAGCTAAGGATGCCTCGTGATGGCCTGTATCACAGCGAGGGGAGCGCACACTCCGCGACGGCCGCCGTCACCGTTCTGGACATTCCAAGATGACTGATGTGACCGTCCAGGCAGACCTGCCGGGACAGCTGGTGTCACCATTCCGCACAACCCGACATGATCTGTGTCACCGCCCGGGGGGGGGGGCAGAGCGCCCGTCGAGACGGCTGCTGCCACCACGGCGGACGCCGACCGCGGCCCGTGCGTGGCCGGCCGACGGCGTAGGCGACAGCTAATGGGTGGCACGGCTGTCGCCAGACACCCCCCCCCCCTCTCGGCTCGTTATCGGCCAGTGGCGGCGGGCTGTGGACACAGCGGCGCGGCGCTGCCGCGTCTCAGGCAACCGACTGCCGCCGCCTGTTTATGCCGATGGTGACGGCGGACTCGGCCCCACCGGAGCCTGGCCGCGACGGACGCCCTCCCCCCTCTTACCCCACCGCAGGGCTGCGTCGCCCCAGTCAACTGAACATGGGTCTGGGCCTCCTTGAGAGGAAAATGACGAACGTGGAGGTGGGCTGAACAACGCTGCTCTCTGGCTGTAGCTGATTCCCGCATATTTCCACAGGCTTGCACAAGTTGGAACCAAACAACCAACATAACCTCCTTGTAACAGCACATTAGGAGGCCATCCGGTTAATGGGCAACTAAAAAATGCTTGACGGTGGTGCAGGAGGTGCCTGCATTAAGAATCATGCATTTTAATTAAACAAAGGGAAACGCACCTTTCTCGTTGATGCGCATCTATATACTGCAAGCGGTTGATCAGGCCACCCTATGATTTTAGAGTTCGGGGGGGGGGAGGGGAGGCGTAACCGGGCTGTGGAAGTGCATAGTGATCGTTACGAGGACCGTGGACTGTCACACAGACACGACTGTCCAGGAACAGACGCTCGGTGGATCACGCGGTGGTCGCGGGCAGGCTGGGGCCTTGTGCTGCTGACAGGATGATCAGGTGCTGCTGACAGGATTCAGGCCAGATTAGCAGTAGCCGTTCAACCTAGCCTGCCTGGAGATGATTTCGTTGGCATGCAGGCAAGACAGGCGTGAATCTATTCATATTAGTTTAACCCAACGTTGACCGGGGAATTTTTCCACCTTCCATTGAAAAGGGAGCGGGGCGGAATCTACGCGACCTTTTCTATCTCGAGAACCCATTGCCCGATTCCACTGATTCACACGGCAATCGATAGCGCCAAACCGTTCGTTGCTGTGACAGACACACACACACAACACACACACACACACACACACACACACACACACATATATATATTTACTTTTGGGCCACTGATGACGTCACAGGCGACGCCAGACACCCAAAAGTGACCTTTTTCTCCGGAGTTGCCTAATCGCAATGAAAAGCAGACCGATACTTAAGTTTGCATAGCGATGTGCCTCCGGCAGTTTGATCTCATATTCTGAGTGACACCAGTCCGAAGGTCATCAGAGGCCAATGTGATAGGACGGGTGAAATTGACGTCCGTAATGACGGGGGGAGGGTCGTGCAATGTGTTTTTCTTGCCCATCTGACACAGAAAAGGCACTTGAGAAGGAGCTTTGGGCACAAGAAAAACCTTGAAATGGTCCGACACATTTACACGGGATGTTGCACAATGTTGCAAGGGCCAGTATCTCCACGGTGGTCACCCAGAACGCCAAACGGATACCACCAGTTTACTCGCTAAGCTTAAATCTGCATAAAACCCCCTAAGTTCAAAATACAAAAAGTGATGAACTGTGCCAGGAGCTGCTGCGTAAGTTGCACCTGCAGTATCTTACAAGAAAATTCGGTAAGCTATCTGACTGTATCCAAAAAATCAGTATATTTAGGTCATTTTCTAAAATGTATTCTCACTGGGCCCGTAAGGCGCAAAATACATATTTGACGTATGATGACCTTGCATGAGGTCAGGGCACGGTCTCCGCAACAGGGGGGGAGGGGCAGTGAATGCATCACCTCCAACCATCCACAACCAACCAACCATATGGGGGATTATGCCCCCATAGCTGCCAAAGGTAGGCTCCAATATTTATACCCCAAAAGTCTATGCTGCATTTCCTGGATATTGATGGAAAAAACACGTACTTTATTTGGTGCTGTACCTTCCTGCTGTTGAATCTGGCAGTAAATGACAACTATATTCATATTCGAAAACACTGCAATACGAGGCAGGATTAAGCATGGACACCTGCAAACTAGCACTTGTGCGACGGCTAGAGAACCAGAATGTATATAAGAGATGTCTTCATTAAGAACGTATTCGTATTTTGTGTGTTGTCCAATAATGAAAAATGAAAACGCTTTAAAATAAGGTGGTCTGTGTTCTTATTTTTACATCATTTGGTAAAAGCGAAACAGGAAGGCACTGGCAGAGCCCATTACCTGCGACATTGGCACCAAAAATAGCGACGGTGGAACCAGTCTTGCACAAAAATAGAGTAGATTTGTCTTGGTCAAACCTTCTTCATTTTCCAAAATGAAAACTAAATGGTTGCAAAACTTGGGTGTAGGGACAGGAGTAGATGTAGTAGTAGGTGTAGGACAGGTTAGGTTTGGATCCGCATTTGAAAACTGCTAACAGACACAGATTAGACGCAATCTGGTTAGCGAATGGTGGGTTTCTCAGCTGTCGTTGGTAGCGCCACCGTCAGATGACGTTTTCCTTTTGTGAGGTGAAGCCAACTCTTATGATACTGGCTTCGGTGATCTTGTCTCCCAGTAGTTCAAGGATTTTAACATTAAGCCTGTATGACATTGGATAGTGAATAATGAGCCGAAAATTACCGCTTGCCTCACCCCCAGACTCCGACTATGGCAAATTTGGGTGATATCCCTTTGGGACAACAATGGAAAGGGTCAGCAGTTTGGAGCGGACGTTCGAGATCTGGGGACAGTTCTTGGAATGTTGTGATGAAAAGGAATCGTGCGATGTTCTATCATTTTTATTGTACAAATGACGCAGGACGAATACATTCATGGCATTAGCAAACTTGCTTAATTTGTAATTTCCGAAATCGAATGGAGGAGGGCATGACGTGTCGGTGTGACCTCCGAACCCAGCTCTCTTTTAGTGTCGGTTGGGTCAAGCGCCGCGGTAGCCTGATGGATGAGGAGCCAGACAACAGGTTCGGTGCGTGGCAGAAATTGGGTTCGAGACCTACAACTACCACCTGTATTTGGCCAGAGACCGAAAGGGTCAGGCAAGCACGGGCTGACCGTGTGGTTCGGCACCTGGAGAAAAAATCGCTCCATATTTGGCACATATATAATGTATATATCTTAAGTCTTGACGTTTACCCACAAGGTATGATTTTGAAGCAAAGCGGAAGCTACATTGCATCTTAATCGAAATGTAAGCGAATCTTATCCATGCGATACTGTAAAAACGACCTGGTGCCAGTAAAAATGCAAATCTGATGAATTTTGGCCAAAATTCTGCACTTTCTAGTTTGCTAGACTGGTTTCTTGGGCCATCGGCGGATCCAGGCGGGGGGGGGGCGGCACATGGGCCGTCCCCCAACCGCGGTAGAGGGGCAAATAGCCATTTGCCCCCCAAACACATGGCTATTACTATACGTTTTGAAGTTACTGGACACTCCCGAAGTCTGCAATAGGGTATGTGGGGGGGGGGGGGGGCAAATGTCCATTTGACTCCCAGAACACATGCCTATTACTACACAGTTCAAAATCACTGGACACTTCGAACCCACGGCCGGCGTCTTCCATCGTCCCCCCGTGACTGACTCGCTGACCTACCATCCACACCCAGCAAAGTTCGGTTTGCCCCGCTCCCAACCGTGCCGCTGGATCCGCCCCTCTCTGGGGATACCTTTGCTATACCCCCAGTCAAAGTGACGTGGCAGAGCCCCTGGGTCAGCGATACTCCATATTTAACTCTCGTGTCGCGCTGACACGGAATGCACGTCACAGTCACCACAAATTGTAAAAGCGCCAACAATATAGCAACGAAATAAAATTGGGCGGCAATTTGCAAAACATGGCTGTTCTTATGACGCCATTTCTAGGACTTCCTCGTGTCCAAATTATTGTCATTCCGTGCACAGTTAATCTAAAAAATGCATTGAAAGTTTCAAGACACTGCGCTTGTTCGTTCGGGAGACATGCACGAAATGCGCCGGAGGGAGGGGCGTTAAATGCCCCCTCGTCACTGGAGGATCAAAATATCAAAGTTGCCATATGACGAGATACGTTTTTGGCAAGGGCGGCCTGTTGTTCGTTGGATCAAAACGATGTCATAATTTCTGGTACGGAGGATGACATGTCAAATCACGACACAATGGAGAAGAACCCTGCAGTGCGGTTATTAGGCTACTGCGCCATTTGTTCCTGGTGACATAGACCGCGTTACTCCATTTTGTGCCTTCGGCGATTCGCAGATAAATGGTGTCATTGAGCTTACTAAAGTTACCGTGTGATATTTAACGTCTTAGAGCATTGTGCACTCCCTTCAGACTTATCATGTCTCTTGCATATAATTCACCCCCTACGTTCGGAGCAACCAAGGGATACGATCTGCCCACCAGTTTGATGAATTTTTCACGAAAGGATTGGAGAAGTACGAGCAGAACAATAGTTGTTTTCAGGTACAGCATGGCTTTGAGTGGCTTTCTTTGTGAGCCCACTCTCCCGTAGCCATCTCATTCAAGTCAGAGCAGAGGCTGCGCCAACCTGGTTGTTTTTTTCCATTTTATTCTCAAAAACATGACTTCCCCCGCCATAAACTGCTCGCTGCCGGGCAGACTCATTTCAAAATACGGCCGCTGTCTGTCTGGGTCCGGACGGACCGTCTGAGGCATCGTGCCCTCCTCCCTCGTCCGGAAATGAACCCGTCCGTCTGGCCGTACTCTGCCTGGAGAGTCTGCCACCGGGCGGTCCCGGCCGGCCGACGCACGCTCCTCCGCGGCGCTCCCGCCGCCCCGGGGCATCTGTCGACAGCGACGTGGCGCGTCGTTCACTGGGTCGCGTCCACGAGGCAGGTGCACCACGCTACGTGCACAAAGACACGCTCCAAACGGGAGAAACGCGGCTGCGTGGTAGGTGAAGCAGTGCCGCGTCGAAATGACGTCTGTTGTCCGTGGTGTATACGACTTTTGAAATGAAGTAGACGGCTTTCTTGGATAAATAAACTTTGTATTCCGTTGTGTTGCAATGCTTGACGAGATTTACATCATGTGTGAGCTTAAAATTGTTCGTGAACTTGAAAACAACATCATACAATATTATTTTCACCAAAAAACCAACAGACGCACTGATGTCCGTTGTTATTAATTATCACGCTATGACCGTATTTTGCCATAGGCGCACCCGGCACCACCACTATCAAACTGTTAATTTGTGCAGGTTTATTCCCTGTTCTGGCATATTCAGAACACATGCATATTCCTGGTGTTTGCTTGTAGGTTGTACCCTGGACGGTTTCTTTAAATTTGATTCTGGTCAGTTTTCCGTTGATTTGCCGTACGTTTTTGTCCTCACCGACGTTGTGAAAATTTCTCCGCTCGTTCGCAGCACGAAGCGCATCGTTCACCGCCCAGCTCGAGAACAGAAAGCATGCATCTTAATGTGATGATCAGGCGCGGAGAGTAAGAGTTAGAATTGCAATGCTGAGAAACCGCAGGTATGGTGTCTAAACTTAGGCACGGCGCGCCTAGATGGGGCCTGTGTTTAAGCAGGCCGTGCCGATACCATGTCTCCAAGGAATGAAAGCAAAATATGGATATGAAATATGGAACCTGTGACAACGAAACTTGTGACAACAATAACAGTTGGCCACTTAGCATATACATGTTCGTTGCTTACAGTTGTTTCAGTTGTTATACACTCAAAATTATTGTAGATGTACTTGCATGATGGCAAACTATTGCTCAGTAACCTTCCGTATCAGGAAATGCCGTGTCCAAACGTGTCTCAGTAGATCTATGCCGTAGATGGAGCCGTAGCCGGAGCCAGCATTTTGAAAAAAAATCTTTGCATTTTTTGTAGCGAGAATCATACATCAAAAACCCGAAACAAGGCCGATGTATTTGCCGGGCGGGGGTAAGACTTCAGGCATTTGATGTGCTCATCTTGATCTGATGGGCTGCGCTGGGCTCGCTTCTCGGAACGTCTGTGACTCCGATCCGTAGCGCAGGTCCGTGCTCATGTTTGTCTCCGTTTCCGTGTTAACGTCATCCTTCACACGAAAATCGGCGAAGCAAGTTGGCAGGTCCAGAGGCAGATGGTTCAGCGCAATGGAGTCCATGCCAGGACGACCAGCCACTCACCTAGATTGCGCATGACAGGTAGCCGGACGACGGTCGGCCGAAGTTTCCGGGGCGCAGCCCGGCAGCTTCAGCCTCTCACTGGCCGCGAGAACAGATACG
This sequence comes from Capitulum mitella, assembly GCA_030062745.1. Lineage (NCBI taxonomy): Eukaryota > Metazoa > Arthropoda > Thecostraca > Pollicipedomorpha > Pollicipedidae > Capitulum > Capitulum mitella. Next base: position 11,826,042 of record CP099845.1, read on the forward strand.
AACTACCCCGCCATCGATCGTCTCTCTTCTGACGGACGCCGGTCTGCCTGATCGTCACCTCTTCTGATGGACGCCGGTCTGCCTGATCGTCACCTCTTCTGACAGACGCCGGTCTGCCTGATCACCTCCTCTTCTGACAGACGCCTTTCTACCTAATCGTCATCTCTTCTGACGGACGCCGGTCTACCTAAATGTCGCCTCTTCTGACAGACGCCGGCTTGCCTGATCGTCACCTCTTCTGATGGACGCCGGTCTGCCTGATCGTCACCTCTTCTGACAGACGCCGGTCTGCCTGATCGCCTCCTCTTCTGACAGACGCTTTTCTACCTAATCGTCATCTCTTCTGACGGACGCCGGTCTACCTAAATGTCGCCTCTTCTGACAGACGCCGGTCTGCCTGATCGTCTCCTCTTCTGACAGACGCCTGTCTACCTAATCGTCACCTCTTCTGACGGACGCCGGTCTGCCTGATCGTTACCTCTTCTGACAGACGCCGGTCTGCCTGGTCGTCTCCTCTTCTCACAGATGTTGCTGTACGTGACTCGGAGGTGGTACACGAAGGACTCACTGTCTTACTGGATGAAAGTCAGAGGAAGCGTTTCTGTTGTATTTGTATTATTGCCTGTATATAAGGGGCATACAAGCGCCATCTGCCCATAACAGTACATATGCATAGGTGCTCGCCCGGTAGATAACATGCATAACAGCTCACACTGATATAACGTGTAGTGGTGTTGTGCACGCCAAAAGGAGAGCAGATGGTCCTGTGGGATGTCATCATCCCTCTATCGAAACCGTCAAATATTAAGTATTCCAGTTGTAACACATGAGCTCATCCAGTGCTAATCACGGTAACTCATCATTTACGACACTGTTCTTATGAGACAACGCTCAAGAACAAAAGCAAAATTGTCATTGCTGCCGGGTTTATGGAAGCTCCGTACATTGTTCTGAGGAAAAATCGCCAGCTTCTGGACATTTCGATACACCGTGAAGACCATTGCTGTTTGGTTGAAGATTTTGTGCTGTGCTTAAATTCGAAGAATGGAATTAAACCTTGCACCGCTGGGCTGCTAATCGCTAATCTGTACAGTTGGGTGTATTGCAGGAAAAATATGACCCGCTCGACCCCCTTGGCTGCGCCTGGGTAAAATCAAGAAAATAACGAAGCAGGCTGAGTTCACAAGTTTTGATTTCGCACAAACCAAATACACTAGCGATAATCCGTGCAACCTTCAAGCTCATACGGTGAGCATGATTCATGATGTTGATTACGACTGGACGAATGTTTTGACGATATTTCAAACACGCCCAAACTCGTTCCTCTTTTGACATCATGCTCTCTTTCCTTTAATATTCATGGTTCCCTGTGCAACGGGAGCGAAGGGAGTCTGCAAAAAATACAGTTTTAAACACGCTTGGTTATTGATTCTGAGTCACACTCCTGTCGCTCTCTTGTCCTGTCTCTTTGACTCAGATTATTTCGTCTCTCACTTGTTGGCTTATTGGCTGCAGGTATCGGCGTTGGCCATTGCTGTCGACGGGAATACAGGCAACTTTTCGCGCAACACACACTTGCCTTTCTATTTCGAAAGATTATCGAGAAGTCCGTTCGTCTTTGAGCAGCGTCGCAGAACATGCATCGCTGACAGTCGTGGAGCCATGGGGCGCCATCTATTCGCGACCACGGGCCAGCCTCCTTCATGGGTTCGACGCAAACCACAACAGATTTTTTCCCCTGTGTGCCAGATGTTTGCTTTTATAGGACAATGTTGTATCCTGGATCCGTTTCCAGTTGGAGGTTGATAGGGAGGTGTTGTGACTTACATTTCGTCAATAATTTGAACTAAACTAAACTGAAACGCACATGGTACCTTTGACGTGGTCAGTTGGAAAATTTAAGGTTCCTTCAAATATACACGCTCGCCGTGAGGACTGTGCGGGTGGCTCATGTCTTGCCGTTGCTTCTCATTGTAAAACTTGGATGGATTCATATCTTAAAAAATCCTAAGGTAATGCTTAAAAACTAAATTCGTGATGAAGGAGTGCGAACAAAACAGGCGGAAACAAGGCCATGTTTCGCTACTGTATTTTTGCATAACTCTACTCTCTAAGGTCAGGGTTAGGGTTAGTTTCATCCTAGCCCTAGGATGAAGGTTAAGACTCACAACCTTATCATGTCCATTTACTTATATTTGAATGAAACGATGCTCATTAGACCGAATAATTAGAATATGCGCCACAATGAACAAGTGTCTAAGTAGTTCTGATACATTCCCAATGCCCAGAATGCATAGGTAACTGCTTTAGGTTGATGACATCTAAGTAATCGTTTCTGAGCGTAAATGTTCAGCTGCTCCAGAGAATTCTGACAAAAAAATACATATTAGGGCGCGAAATAATATATTTCTTGGAACGTGGCGCGGTCACAGTTTTCAGTCTAATTTCCAGTCTCTCAGGCTGCACGTTTTTTCAGGTTTTGTGTGGGACATGGCTGGAAATCTGGGGGGAGTGAGTGGAATGGTCTAGACGCCATGTTTCAGATTTCTATATTAAGTCTATGGGAATGGCTGGAAAGGATCGAACTGAAATCCTATTCCGACCCACACCCCACGCATCTTTGGACATTCTCCGCCATGGCATGGGGCCTTCAACCTGGGTACGACTGGTTGTCTCAGATTCCTTCGCACGCACAATCCACGGATGATTTTTGCCGCACTTTCAATCTGCCTTTTATTAGCGCCATATCTTTCACCATTTTCTCCGGGTCGTACGAACATGGGTTCCTAATGGACTTCATAGCGGGCGGAGACTCCACCAACTCTGGAGAATTTCAGCACTAACCTCATGGTCATGCATGGGAAGAAACATCCACAAAATGGCTCTTACCAAGTGCCCACGCTACTATTCTCGTGCGGCTGGGGCAGTTGCTCTGTCCAGTCAAACTGACTGCCGTCGTCATGCCCAGTCAGCTGGCAGGCTGCTAGGGCACAGTGGCGTAGCGAGGAGAAGGCAGACTCTTCACGCAGGTTCAAAGTCACGTTGCTCCAAACTTCGTGAGACCGTAATAGGGGCACGCCCAGAAATAGTGTCCGGTGGAGCTGGAGTAGGGGAATTGGAAACGCTCGATATCTGATCTAATCATCTGACACTCAAACAGCGAAAAGTTCGCGTACGTGACCAAATGTATTCATTGTTATGGAGCTCCACCTCTTGGTACCTCGGTGTCGCGTCTGATGACATTTGTTTGTTCTCAGTTGTTCTGGAGGTGGCCAGCTGGAAGCTTTGAGGTCAGATCAGTCGAGCACAGACTTGTCCAGCGGTGCCAATACACATCTGCATCACATCTTTCGGGCACCGTTTCCAGGAAGCACAGGACTCGCTCAACGCGTTTCTGGAGAACGCCCACCTCGTATCACGTGCCGTCCGGCTAAACGGTGTATCGTAAAACCCTGGCGTCAAGCGCCTGCCCGCCCCGAACAACCGCACGTACCGGGCAGACCACCGACGAAAGGATACCGTAGTGTAAATAATCGTAACGTGGTTGCGACAACCACGTTACGATTATTTACACTAGAGTTTTTACAGTTTTTTACACTCGTAGTTTTTTTTACCACACTTTGGTTGTTAGCAGCCACACCATTAAACAAAAATGAAAAAAAAAAAACTGAAAGAGTCAAAGCATTCTGACGTTTAGCCCACAATGATCGCAGCTGTTCTCATAAGTGCAGGGTTCCGCCTTCATCGCGGTGGACGACTGCAGTCCTATTTCTTATTTATACACAGTTCACATAAACTGAATTCGTTTTCGCGGAGGTACGACGTCGCTGTCTTCTCGCTGGTGGCTTCCAGGAAAATGTTCCCTCGCTCGAGCGTGGCTTCTATGTCCCTCAAACACCTCCGGCTTTCGTCCGTTTTGATCCGCGCGCCTCCACGCGTTTCATCTCCAGGACTGCTTTGATTGCCACTCGCTGGTGAACTTCATAACCCCAGTCACTGAGCGCAGGCGTCGACGTCCGCACGACGCGAGCAAAACGTTGACTCGCTCGACAACGCTCGCTCGTCGGAGGGCGCTCGTGCGACTCGGCGTCGCCGCCGACGCCCCGCCCGACTGAGCTGCGGCGCGACCTGGGCAGGCCGCCGCCGCCGGCGGCACGTCGAATGATCGGCCATCCTTTTCAGACGCCGCTGCGGACGGCCGAAGAAAGGCCGGGATTGACTGCCGACGACGGCGGCGGTGACGCGCGGCCGGCCGACGACAGCCAAGGTCACCGAGAGGTCACGACAGCCGCCGAGCCGCTCTTCACCGCCGTGTAGCGGATCGTCGGGAGCTCCCACAAGACCAGCGGCGCGGAGACGGTTGCCGGGCGCGGTGTGGGGGGGGGGGGGGGGCTTCGACGGGCGCTGTTGATCGCAGGTGATGACTGCTTACAGCTCATGGGGATGTTTTTGGGTGTCCTTGTAAACTCGAAACCATGATTTAAATCTGCTTCTTATTTTCGTGTATATGTTGTATCGGGGCATTTCCGCTGGCAAAGTGTTCCGTGCATTGACGTACCGTCTGTTTTGTTGGAACACTTAACTAACTTAAGAAGTACAAAAATAAACAGCCTTCAAAAGAAAAAGTCTTAGAAGTTACTGGCATTGCTAGTTCTTTTTTTTAGTTCAGGCATGTCCCGCTGCAGTCAGCTGCGGTTCGTGACGTCGTGCTGCATGGCAGACAGTTCAAGTACGTCTACGAAAAAGAGCTCATTTTACAGAGAACACATCGAAAAACCTTCGTCCGCAGAGTGCAAAATGGGCCGGGGCTCATTTTTAGCCATTTTTAGCTATTGGCCCGATGACCAGACGCGTCTGCCGTTGTATGGCGACACTGTCTGAATAGTTGGTACAGCACGTTTGATAGGTTGAGAGTGTTGTAGTCTAATGACGTAGCATCTGCAGCTGGGCACGCTCTGTGTAGCAGGTCCTCTCGCCTGCTGTCATGGAAAAATGCGAAACATGCGCGAACAGGGCGATTCGAAGCGGGACCAAACGGTCACAAAACGAATGTGATGGGCACTCGGAAACGGCCTCCACCTCCCTTCCGGAAGAACTGGTCACGTCGGGCAGAACAGCATATGTCGAGTCCCGCAACAGGCGCGGATCCAACGGGAATGGGGGCAACCGCCCCCCCCCCCCACCCCCACTTCCGAGGTCTGAGAATGGGTACTACGAGAGCGGCCCCGAAGGGGCCCCTCTCGTGCCGGCCCGGACTGAACCCCTGTCAAACACAAAAGGGGCCCCGAAGGTACCCTATATGAGCTCCACGGGGTCTGTTAAAACGTGATGGGTTCTCGATGCAGTTGGGGGGGGGGCTCTTAAAGGGTTAGATAACCCCTGAGATGCATAGGAGGACCCTGGGACGCAGCCAGAGGGATCCTATGGACCACAGGACAGGACAGACCAGAACCCCCCGAAATGTCTGAAGGAGCCCACAACCACCGAGATTATAAACAAGTACTATTCTAAAAACCGAAGCTATTTCCAAAATGTTTTAGGAACGGTAGACAAGAGAAGACAAAAGATGAAACACTTAGACCCAAACATACAGAGGGGCCCCTATCAGCCTGTAGGGCGCCCCCTGCCGGGCCCCTGCCCTGTGGGGGCGTACTGCCAGCTTGTAGGGACCTCCTGCCGGCCTGTAGGGTCCCCTGCCGGCCTGTAGGGGCCCCTGCTGACCTGAAGGGGCCTGCAAGGGGCCCCATAGGGGTCGCCAGACTGCAGGGAACCCTGCCGGCCCGTAGGGGACCCTTACCAGCCTTTTGGGCCCCCTAACGGTCTGTAGGGACCCCTGCCGTCTGTAGGGACCCCTGCCGGCATATGGAGCCCTGCCAGCCTACGGAGGACCCCTGCTGTCCAGGAGGTCCACATAAAGTGGTGGGGGCACCGCTGGGAGAGGAACCCCCGGAATTTTGGCCTTCATACGTGCCTGGAAGGGTCCTGAAGTTTCCAAAGGGCCACCGAAACCACAACAGGGCCCAAACACGGAAGATTGCCTCTGAGTCCGCCAGAAGGGTCACAGGGCCCCTGAGACGGCCAAGATGAAGACTGAGTCCCTAAGACGGCATAGCGGCCCCTGGGATGCTAAAGGGGCCGAATGGATTTCACGGACCTGCATGAAGAGCTGAATGTTCCTGATACAGTCAAAGGGTCTCCGGGAGGGTTAATAAGACCCTGAGACGGCAAGATGGCCCCTAAGATAGATAGAGAAGCCCCTGAAACTCCCCAAGGGTCCCTAGGACCGCAAAAGGGGCCCCAACATTACAAACGGTCCATAAGACCGTTAAGTGCCAGAGAGGCCCCTGAGACTGCAAGAACTTAGAGAGTGCCTTGCACGGCATAAGCAGACCCTGTCCAGCCAGGGGGTCCCGTGAACAGGGATTCGTCAGTGGCCTTCTCAACCTCGAGAGGGGCCCAAATGGGCTACACTGGTCTTTTTGAAAACCTCAGGGGCTCTTGATGCAGTCAGGGGGACCCGGGAAGGTCAGGTTGGTCCTGAGACAGCAAGGTGGGCCCCAACACGGCAGATGGACCCTAAGACCGCCAAAAAGGTCGGAGAGCGCCTGCGAAGCAAAGGCGATAATCGAATCTCTGCCATGGAGACTACCGGAGACGTTCAGAAGGCCCATGATATTGCAAAGGGGCAATGAAATTGCCAAAAGGTCTTTTGTAGCTGCCAGAGGGCCCACAAAACAGTAAAAATCTTCCCGAGAGACGACAAGAGAGGCACCTAAGACAACAGGAGGTCAAATGAGAATGCTAGAGAGGGGCCTTTGAGACCGCTCACTAGCAGTCTCTAGCAGAGACTGCTAGTGAGACGAGCATAGGGACCCCTGGAACTACTAAACCTTGAGACGTCCAGACTGCTGCTGAAACGGCCAAAGGACGTAAGACATTTCCAGCGACGCCTCTGTCACGGCAGAGAGAGACTTATAGAGGGCCCTTGTTACTGCCTGAGGAGCTCCATAGACGGCAAAATTCCCTGGGCACAACAGAAGGGCACCTGAGATGGCTTGAGTGTCTTTGAAACTACCAGATGGGCCCATGACACTGCCCGAGGCGTCCCTGAAACTGCCAAAAGAATGCCTGAGACATCCCGAGAGACACGTGAAACCGTAAAATAAACCTGAGACCACTAGAGGGCTCTGACACGACCAGAAAGCTGGCAAAAAGGTCTCCAGAAGCTACGAGGAGGCAGAGGGGCACCTGGATTAGATACATACACGACATTTCAAATAGAGGAAGTCGAAGACGCAGCCGCCTAAAATAGCGCCGATGTTGTGATATTTCGGCGATGATATAGGGGAACAAAACGAGGAAGTTTCTCAAATGAGGTGACGCAATTGAGTTTTGTCGGTCACTTTATATGTTAAAAATGCAAAATTGCATGGCATATTTTAGCCTGGACCAGAGCAAATCAACGTATTTTTTCACATCTGAATAGCAAAAAATGAGACGGGCCCCGCAATGACCATTCGCTGCCCCTGGCGAAATCCTTCATCCGCCCCTGCCCCGCACGATGAATAATTTTCCAGAAATACGTCATCAAATGCATTCTCCATAACTGTCGCCTTAACTGTGGTCATTCGCTCCGAGTTACCCGCAGCTGGGAATTTACTGGAAGGACAGAATTTCTGCTCCTTTTATGAGCAAGCAGTCATCAGGAAATGAACATCTTATCTTGCGACATAATCCAGCAGAATAACATTTTCTGATGAATGAAGACACAACTGTGTTTTTTCATCGGTGTGTTTCCAATGTCGTCCTATCGATCTCAATGTTGAATATTAAACATTATTTTTTTCGCAGCCAAACAGGAGGAGGGATATTTTGGCTTTATACACAAACAGACGATGATTACAAAGAAATAGCACCATATGATAAAACTCTGCTATCGCAAACAGAGCCTGGCGTATATCACGGGCGCAGCTAGGATTTCCTTAAGGGGGGGGGTAGAGCTTATTGCGAACTGAAATCATACATCATACGAAAACCGCCTGCTGGGAAGACAATGTGCAATGATTTTCACAAAAGCACTGGTCTAAGGGGGAGAGGGCCCAGACCCCTTGTTTTTCATTGAATGTCCGTTTATCATCCGAAATCGTCCCTTATAGAAATTAATGTCAGATTCCAGGGCGACAGCATTCAACGTCGAAATAATACGTGCGTAAAAGCTAGTCACCGGTCTCTTTTGGCACGAAGGTATGGGCAGCGAAGGGGAGTTTTTTGCTTCATATTGAGCAGTAGTATGTGCGTCACGGTGGCTTACCGCCTCATGAAGCCCTTCAGTTCCTTCTTTTGACCTCCCAAAAAATCGGTCTGGTAGTCAATACCAGCACATGAAATAGGCTTTCGAAAACCGCTCAGTACTGTCTTCTCTTGAGTCATCTCGTTTATGGCTCATTGTTATATGGTCCTTCAGCAGGTTTCTTGAGTAAGTGTAGCACGCAGTACTTATTTTTACGCAGTACATATTGTTTAGCCCTTGGCTAAACAATATGTCAGTGCCGTTTAATAACCTAGCATTCTTTGCACAAATCCAACATCTAGGTGTCGTTCCCAATTTGTCCGAACAAAAGGAGAATTGGGGTGGATCGCTGTGATGAAGAAGTTCGAAATATTAAATAGATTTATTTATCAAAATAACCGTATTTACAACCATCAAGGAGGGTAACATCATACGCCATCATACGATATGATGCCATTGAAACACACATCGTCAAAATGCGACCACGCGTCGCCTCACACGGCTCATCCAAAATCTCGTCCGACGGCCGGGCGGACAGGGCTGAGGAGATGGCGGCGACCTTGACCGGTCAGAACGAGCTCTCGTCGGCGCGGCAGCCAATCAGCGGCGGGACGGGGTCGGGCGGCCGGCCGGCCTCCAGTCGTGGCGCCGCCCCCTGGCCCCGGCGGCGGTCCACGGTGGCGCACGCCCCCGGCGTGGGCTGGCGGGGCGGACGGCGGTGTGGCGGCGGCAGCGTCGTCGCCGGCCGATGGCCCATCTGGAAGGCAAAACTCTGATGTTGGCTCGGGCTCAACAGCACAGGGCATGGACGAGCGTCGCCGCACGTCACGTCGATGCCGAGAAAAAAACGGAAGCCGGTCACTGGACGGCATCGTCATGCAAGATGTCTCAGACGGCAGCAAAAGCACACACGTCCACAGAGACAACCCGTCGAACTCTGCCCCATCGCAGACCATACCACGCTGCTAAAACGGAACCTCCGAAACGCATAATCCGGCTAAGCCGCAGCCCTAAAAAGGCCACTGCTAAACAGGACGACCCCACCAGGACTGTGGCGCCGGCGACACCAGGACCAGCAGCGGCCTCCGCATCCGGGCGGTCCCGCCACCGACCTGGCCGGCCGGCACGATGTGGTTGAAGGCCTTGAGCGGGAAGTCGCCGTTCCGGCGGCCGCCGTAGTGGGCCACGGCCGGCTCCTGGGCTCTGGCCGGCAGCGCTGGGATGTTCTCCGGTATCCGGTACACGCCGTACGCGGGGTCTGCCGGCAGCGCGAGTATCGTCAGGACCGTCCGGTCTGCCGTCATCGCCAGGAGCACCAGGACCTGACCAGAGGGGTCTGCCGACAGTGAGAAGGTCGCCAGGACCGGCGGCGGTCTGTCGGCAGCATTCGCTATCACAGAAAGGGAAGAAAAGCTTAGTCCGATGTTAAGCCACGGATGCCGCTGGCGATGCGCCATGTTTACTTTAATTGAGCACGGCACTGCATGGAAGCCAATGTTTACGAGACCTCGACATTCGGCCAATGCCTTGAAACGGCTAGTGATACGTTTTAGAACACCTCGGGCTGCTGACAACCAAGACAGCAGCTTGAATTGTGCATGATGTCGAAATGTGTAGCGTTGCTGAATTCTAATTACTCATAAGATATGAATAAAAAACTATATTATTGGTGAAATGGCGGCTTGAAGAACATTCGGTCCGGATTCTGAGCTTTGTTCAAGAACTCTTGATTAATTTTCAGCGATACACTCTCTTTAGCAGCATTAAATAACAGCTAGGCGCCGCTCCTTTTTTTACCAGGAAGTGGTCCATAAATCATCTTGCACCGTGCAGAAGATGATATCGATGACAGTCAGGTACAACAACTAGTCTATTTGTTTATCTGTCGGTTGCACGATGATATTTCGTATGTATTTTGTACGACGATCCCAGTCAACCCCAACCCTCGCCACGGGCAGTCCCAGCGAAACGATTTCACAAGCGGCCACATTCGCCGGACGCCCATCGCATTCGCCTCCAGCTAGCGCGGCGGAACTACAGGCCCTAGCCAGGCGGACAAAGGCATCGTTCGGCGGTGTCCTGGCCGACTGCCGATCCCGACAACTACCAGCAGAACGCTCAGTCTCCGGGAGACGGCGGCGCAGTGCAGTGTCATCATGTCATCAACGGTCATCATGCTGGATGGCGACAGCTTTAAGAGACACTCCGGTAATGGCGACGTTTCGTAACTCTAAAAAAAACGTAACGTCCTCCGTAACGGCCGGTCGGACAGGCTGCGAGGCAAGTGGCCTCGGCAATCGTAAGCGTCAGCTAATAGCCCAGTAACGAGCCGCGCGCCCTGTTTCCTGCAGTCAGTGCGGCTCTAACAGACCATCGAACGGGCGCCGGGTCCGGAAACCCCGGCCGCAGCCCCCCCCCCCACTACTGCACAGCTCACCTTCCCACTCCGGCGCCGAACCCCCCCCCCACCCTGCAAAGCTCACCTCCACGTCCCAGTCAGACCCTCCCCCGCTCCCGCATAGCTAACCTCCCTCCTCGGGCACCACGTCCGGGCCCTTGGCCTCATCATCGTCGTCGTCGGCGTCCGGGTCGCTCTCGGCCTGCTTGGCCGGCGTCTTGGCCGGCGGCGGCCGGCGCCGGTGGCTCCGCCGGCAGAGGAAGTGGGTCAGCATGGCGGCCAGCAGGAGCAACAGCAGCGAGCCGACCACGCCCACCAGAATTGCCAGCAGCGGTGAGCGCGCCGTCGGCTCCGGCGACATCTTAGCGATGCTGATGTCTGCCAGGCAGAGGTCAGAGCGACGTCACGACGAGTTCAGTGCCAGGTAAAAGGCCCCGATGAGACCCGGGATCTGGACGAGGTCAGGGCACGGCCAGAGCTTAGCAAGACGTCAAGAGTGAAGACAGGGCAGAGCGAGGAGAGAAATTAGGCAAAGTTAGAGTGAGATTACATGCCAGAGTCCCGGGTCAGAGCCAGGTCGGCGTTGAGGACGAGGCCGCGGGTCAAGGCAACACCAAGTAAAACCCCTGCAACACCAAGGAACCACCCCTGCGAGAGAGTATGGTTGTGCTGACGTTCAAAAGATGTCCCTTGACACCAAATAAGCACCCATGTGATGGTGTATGGATGACGTGTCGTTCAAATGACGTCCCTAAGATACGAAATCAACCAGGTGAAGAACTATCAAACATTTCCTTCAAAATAGCCCCATAGTAACATCAAAGAGGCACCAGTGTTCTAGTACTAGAGGCAAACGAAAGGGTTACACGGCTGGTTTGAAGTCAAAATCGAAGCTTTGCATCGCACGCAGACCTGTGCATGCGCACCTGTGCACACCTTTACCTACATCAAAGTACTACAGTAGGTATCACAGTCTTCCCGCAATTGGAGGATCCCAAGTTCAACAAGTTGCACGCTCACATGGATAGTATGCAGCCACTGGTACCCTAAATCTTCTTTGTGTTGAATGGCGTTAGTGGCTTTGCAGCCCATCACAAAATTTCACGCCTCCACCATCAACGGTTCCCAAACCAAAGGCCTGAATGGCAAAGAGGTACACCTCAGCACTTGCATCCCCCACACACCAGGCGGAACCCATTGACGAGCAGAACAACCACACATATGCCACGTCTCACGTGCACCTGCCCACCAATTTTCAGCATCCCACCATTAGTAGTTTTGCGGCAATGAAGAAAGAATTCTTGGGCACCTCGCACTTCGCGCAAGTCGCACCCCAGTTTCGACCTGAGTCCATCGAAATTGGTCAGCCAGCTGTCAAGCCTTCCTCTCCAAGCCATCATGGGACCAACCTGCGACGTTTGCGCCTCCGCATCTGGCCCATAAGGAACACAGGTGTAAAAGAGACGCAAGTTCGCTGCACGTGACCCATTGGAAGACACCTCTCACGTGGAGTGTCGTTGGATAGCCTAGTGCTGATCTATCTACTCCACCAAATTTCAGCCGCCTAGGTCACTTCTGACAGCACGCGAAGGCCCTCGAGTCCAAATCGAAATACATGCCTGTGGACCGTCACGTGGATCGCACGTGGATGCCGACCACAAAAGCGAGTACCCGCAAGTGAGGCCCATGTTGTCATCAAGTCTTCAGTGAACAGCGCACGCCGTTTGACGTGTACTCGTGATTGACTAAATTCTGCAGAGGTCCAGCACGTGGCACGTGCCACGCGTCATGAATCGCTTCGAAACCTGCACCAAAGTCTGTCCGCCGAGTCGGCGCAGCCGATGGTGCCACCTGTGCCGCCATCAGCTGGTGCGTTCGGGCGCTAGACGCTCGGAAACTTGGTTACACTGAGTGACTGACTGACTGAATGAAGGACAGACACATTGATCTTTACTGTTCCGAGCGACCGTCATGCGAGAAATCTCACTCGTTTAAGGCGTGCAAAGCATGCTTTCAGCTCCTTTGATTTTGAAACAGTTGCGCTTTTGTCAGTATGGCCCCTTAAGTCACAAATGCACGGAGCCAGACCTCACTTTCAGACTGGTGCTTGATTCAGTTTTTTCTCAACGGACGAATTTTATCCGTTGATGCAAAGGCGCCCTGTCATAAAAAACCGCACATGTGACAAGCGCACACGGGTCAAAACTCAAAAACAGGATCAAAACTCCAGCCTGTGTGTTGAAGAAGCTAAAAGAGATGTCGGGCTATGAAAGATCACATGACATTGTTGGCCAGCGAACGTTTTGCTGCATACTTCGCCAAGACACGTCTCATTCGCTTCCAGTTTTTCGTCAGTTACTGATGCTGAACAGTGTAAACATCCCTAAAGGACGACGAATACGACAGTATGGCATGTGACATGACAATGTTACCCCTGATAAATGGATTGTCGGTATCAGTCTGCACTTGTACGTTGCATTACTTGAGTGCGAGTGATGTTCGTAGTGACGATGATAATCCCGTTAGCATTGCGAGGAAACGCTTTGCAAATCTTAACCCGTCCCCGACTGGGGGGCAGTTGACTGCCCCCCCTGAGGTTTTTCTGGGATTGCGAGAGAACCAACAAACACAGAGTCACGAAACTTTGTGTGCCTTTTGATCCATCAATTTTACATCTCGTGTCAAAATGTTGACCTCAGGTCACGTCAGGTGCCTGACCTAAGTCAGGTCAAACAGACCTATGTCAAAAAAAGTTTAGCGCCCTCTAACTTTTTCGCAAAACAAGATATCTCAATAATACTTTCAGGGATTAGTGAACGTGATAGTTGCAACAAATTCGCTATCTCAGATTTTTCAGAATATTTCCGGGTCATTGACCCACGGTATTTTGTAGGTATTAAGCCCATTTTAAGACATATCGCCGTTTTTTTTCGGAAATTGACGGAATATTCCATAACATTTTTAGAGTGGAGTGAAGCAGACATCTGGTTACCGTCATTGGGCAAAGAATCAGTGACTTCCAGCCATTGACCTGAGGTCAGGTCACGAATAACTGTAGTGAGCCAAAATGTACTACCGTCAAAATCGACGATGAATTACTCAGAATGGGTAGAAAATGGCAGAACTAGCTTGCACAGACGTAATTAATACCAGGAACCTCAAAAAGTTTGAAAAAGTGGCATATTTTGGAAATAAACAGGCTCTCGCGAATAAAGCTCCGCCAACTTTGTAGACTGGTAACTTAGCAATGTTTTTAAAATTTAAGAATGAGAAACCATCACAAGAACCACAGAGATCAATAAAACTGACATAGATCGCCTTTTTTCGCGAAAATAAAGGAACGCCAAAATTAGTTCTCGTCAATTTGGTACCGCATACGGCAGCGGCGCTCACTGACAGCTGGCGGGAGAATTACGGTGTCTTACTCAACGTTTCGGCTTATGTATTGAACAAATCTGGGGAAATTAGACGTGTATCGGCATCCGCGGACCTTTACCTGTGCGCTGGTATCTTTACCTATGCGTTATTAGTCACAGCCCTTGAGATTCAGGTCATTTCTCGGTCCCATGCAGTCGGCTATGAGAAAACATATATAGGGCGTAAATTGGCTTACATATTATCTAAAACTAAAAATGAGACCAGTTTCGAGCTCTACTCGTCACAGGCTTTCCAACGGTATGCTTATTTTTATCGTGCGACCAACCGTTCGTGAGTTAGAGGGGGACAGCCAACTGCCCCCCCCCCCAGTCGCCGATGTTCGAAACGGACCGACGGTCGTGCGCGGGTTGATAGCCAGACGGATCCGTTTGTAGCACAGTCGCGTGAGTACAAGTGATACGCTTGTAGTGCTTCATCACCACATCGTGGAACTACAACCAGCCGATTTGCTACACAGCCCTTCGTGATTGTAATTTTACGAAGAAAATCTAATACGTTTTTGACGGCTCTCGTAAGACTTACAAGGGTTAATTGAAATGAGTCAGCAGTATAAGCCGATGTTTGCGCCCAGTCAGTCATACTTAAAAGGACAGCGTGAGTTTTTCGTTTGCGCTCCTACACTGCATTTGGCGTAACTTTGCAGGCGATGTTTTCCAAGTCTAAGCTTCAAAATGACATATAAAAAAGAAGATGACGTACAACGTAGAAGATGACATTGGGGACGAAAAAGGATATCTAAGACAAGGACAACGTTCTTTTTCAGTCCTCGCCAAACGCGAAGATTTTTACCTACGCGTTCGTCGTGCGGAGGGTGGTTGCCAGCTTTCCCATTTCGCTCCTAATGGGGATAGAAGAATGAAAAATGAGCGTGTAATTAGTTACCTTCTAGGCGTGTAGTTAGTTACCTTCTAATTCTAATTAAATCGACTTTGAACGCTTCAGGTCATCTGGTGAATTAATAGTTCGCCGCGAAAAAGAACATTACACCGTCTGCTGTTCTCACCGTTATCATAGTCGTTTTGTAGCAGCAATGTCTGCAGGCCATGATTTAGTAGCGACCTGGTTTTAAAACTGACCAGCCATGGTATTATGGCATTGCTGTTGCCGTCGGTCGTGCAGCGCCCTGTCCGTAGGGCGGCGAAGCCCCGGCCGGCCGGTCCGACCGGCCTGCGCCGCCGGTCCGGCACTTCTCACCGTACCCGACCGGCCATCTGTGTTTGCGCCGCCTTTGTTCCGCGTGGGGCCGGTCGCGGGTACAAAAATACGCCAGGCGGTGCCGGTTTAAGATTCAATATATACCCGATTCACGCCGGAAATCCCTTGAAATATGGACAACTCCAAGTTTCCTCTAATGAAGTTGTATCTGGACATTTCTCATGTGATGTGTTAAGATCTTTCGACATGATTCAAATTCCCAAATAAGGGCATATTTAGTAATATGTAAATAATACTACGGAATCCCAAAATATCATTACAGTACTGAGGTGTATATAAATATATGAATATATATATATATATATATACATATATATATATACAGGTAGTCTCACACACATGCCTACATAGCCTAAACACTGCGTGCGGCTGGGGCTTTTTCCTGCGTACCAAGACTGTTTATTAAGGAAGGGTAATTCAACCGGTATTTTTCCATTACATTCAAGCAGGCAAGCAAGCATTCAGAATTCTGGTTGTCATCGACTGCATGGCTGCGTTCACTCGCTTTGCTTGCTCGGTCCATCTGGAGTACCTATGCTGTTTGGTGTTTCGTCCATGTCACCCCGAATCTGGTGTGTAATAATGACTGGGGCGAGTGTCCGCGTTTGATAATTGGCCTCGCGTTCCATGTACGGTCCCAGGCAAATAATACGGCCGTCATTCCCAAAAGAAAAAGGTTCTATTAGGCTCACAATCGACAACCTTTCGGATTCGCTGATTTTGCTATGGTCTCCTCGTCAAAAGGTGTCATAACTTTCCTTTACGTTAATCTTGCACAAGTGCCCACTGCCCACGATGTAAACCTTGTATGTTACGCCGGCTTTCGCAGATAATGAACACGACAGATGTCTTTACAGAGCGCCCACTGCGCTTCACAGCTATTACTGATTATGTTTTTCAGCAGCGTCCGGACATGTTCACTGGTTAAAACCACGGATGCAAAAAAAAGAAATGACCAGAGATCTTTACAGAGAGCTTCTCATTTTATTTTCCACCTGCTAATAAATTGCAAGAAACTGATAAGCCGCGACTTGTTCTAAAAGAGGGGAAATGGCAAGGGTGCATATGTTTTTTTTTTTAATGTTATCGAAGTGTTCACACGTTGTCAGCCGAGCGTAGCAAACACATTCACGGATTGTTTACTTGCGCCATGACGTTGTTTCCCCGGGACTACAGTTATAAAACTCCCGGGACCTTCTCATCCCAAAATGTTGTGATTGGAAATTATCTTTTTTACATCACGTCAGCGCCACCACATTCTGCTCGTGGCCCGTGACGAAAAACGAAACCAACACCACATAGTCAGATACCCATGATTCAACAGACTACTGGTGCAATCGAAAAAAAGAGCAAGTCGGTCTTAGGATGGCCTGATTTTCATCTCAACATTTTTCAGCGAATATCCGAGGCCTAGCCATGACCTCCAGTTGATTCCCTCTGACCTCCTTGAGGTCACACCTGACAGATACAAACCGTTCAGATTAGCTTTGTGACACGTTCTGTACCACCAGCCGCCCTTCCATGCATTCGCACAAGAGCCCGAATCGGTGTCATGGTCCCTGTCCTTGGTGGAGAATCGCGTACCGGAGTGGTAGCTGAGACTGTCACCAGCGTCTCCGGTGTAGTTTGCGATCGTCAGGCGATAGCCATCCTCCTCCGAGGAGACGGTGAAGCCCTGGTAGAGCGCGTGTCGCCTCTCGCCGTCAAAGTCCTCCATGTCGACACGTAACTCGTACTGCCGGTCGAGCAGGGACGTCATAAGCCAGAGGTGTTCGTTGCCCCACCAGAACTCGGCGTCGAGCTGGCCCAGGCCCCACTTGTAGCTCTCCCAGCCGACGAAGAAGTCCTGCCGGGGCTGGATGTCGGCGCGCCGCTGGATGACCGTCCAGTTGCCGCCGTCGGTGTCCATGTCACAGTAGACCGGCACTGGATAGCGCAGGCCCGGCCGCACCAGGTGGACGCCGCTGGCGGCTCCGTCCGGCAGGTCGCTGCAGTCGCGGGCCGGCGGCGCGACGGCGGCACGCACCTCCGACCGGACGTTGCTGAGCTCCGACTGTACGTTACTCAGGTCCGACTGGACGCTGTCCAGGCGGACTTCCAGGCCCGTTTGAACATTGTCCAGCCCGCTTGACAGCTCCGTGGTGATCGTCTCAGAGGCTGACTTGGCCATCCGCTCGAAGAACGACAAAATCTCGTCCAGGGCGGAGCTCCGGCTCTCCGCCAGGTCGGGAACCGGCTCCTGCTGGGTGGCGCCGCATCCCGCAACGATCCAGAGGACGGCCAGGACCAGCGTCAGACGGCACCGCAGCTGAGACGACATTGCAAGGCCGGCAGACAAGATCGCCAAAACGGCCGACAGGCGCCGTGACGATCCACGCACTGGGCTGGTGGACGATGAAGCGTCTGAAGTTTATATAGGCAGGCAGTATTTGTTTATGCTGCGCCCTTTGAATGACTAGCGATGAGCTCACCACAGATCTGCATACATCACCAAGCCGATCGAAATGCATTCACCAGGAAGAGGGGCATTACTTTCGTCCTACTTCTGGGATCTTCTCTGGTTTTGTGATTCGCTCATGACCGTGACAGGCTAACCTTTAATTAAAACTAGCGCTTGATATTTACTGATTTTATGGGACGTTCTGAACATGGGATGATTCTGACGGCTAGATGCGCCAGATGCCTATTGATGATGATGATGCATCAGTGAGCAGCACAAGTGAATCGGAAGCTCAGTGAAACGGCCGCCTTCTGCGATGGCGTGCGATCACTAATTTCCAGTAGACTATTCTGTGTTTCTATCCATGGATTTCTTCTCCTGAGCTGTTTCCTCAGGCACGTAGAGAAGGGCAACAGTCTCTCGCCTGTTGTCGCTGACTGCTCTCTCTTTCCTCTGGACTAGTGATGTTTAAGGACAGGACAGCCGTTTGTTTCCACTGACCTTGTTTGTCCTGCTGGTGAGTGTCGTAATCAGCAACAAAACAATATCCTGCTGCTTATCGCCGACGACCATGATTTCTGCTCTCCAGTTCCCCTGGACCGGTGACGGAATCAAGTTTCGCGCAGTCAGCTGTTTGTCG
Source organism: Capitulum mitella (assembly GCA_030062745.1). Lineage (NCBI taxonomy): Eukaryota > Metazoa > Arthropoda > Thecostraca > Pollicipedomorpha > Pollicipedidae > Capitulum > Capitulum mitella. The sequence goes on from CP099845.1 coordinate 11,844,463, forward strand.
TCACCGACCTTGTTTGTTCTCCTGCTGTTTCTCAGGGCCAGTGACGGTGTCAGCAGGAAGGACGACGGGCGCACTCCTGCCCTTGGCATTCAGGGCGAGGGCGTGTATTTTGTACCGCTGTCCAGGAATCAGGCCCAGCACGTGCCACTGCGGCCGTGTCGCCGTCTTGTTGAAAACCAACTGTGGAACACGAGGAGAAACGTCAGCGCTCCAACTGGACGTCAGCCATTCCCCAAATGTTTACCCGTACATGGATGTAGCCACGGTTCAGAAATTTGGAGGGGGACAAGCTGACTGCAATCCACCAAGGATACATAGGGTGGGAGGTCAAATTGCGTTTTTATTGCATTGCGTGACAAACTACGGTTGAAATCCTTTTTGTTGGATTTCAAAGTTCAAGACATTGTGTCGCCAATGGCAAATACCTACTAAATACCTTAAAAACTAGGGGGACAAATCACCACTTCTGGACAGCTGGGGAGGGGGACATGTCTCCCGTAGCCCCCGTAGAGGTTGCACCCATGCACCCATACCAATGACAATAACAGCAATGACAGCAAACACGGCAGTACATGTCGCGTGAGAACGTCAGCTCGGACACTGTTGATTTCCAAGAATGGTCCATCTTTTCAAGAACAACAGGCATATAGTCATCACTCGCACATGGTGATTACATCCTTGCGTAATGGACGTAGTGATTACATCCATGCGTGTAACAGCTTCAGAGCCGCGGAGTCGGGCCGCTTTCAATGTTCAAAGGAGTATTGCGCGTCCATTGCGCTCCTGCTTGTACTAACGCAACTAAAATAGACAGTTCTGAAATCTGCTGCGTAGTTTTGTCGGGTCTGGGTATTTTTCTACGCCAGTGGATACCAGTGCATAACTCACAACCAATAACTTCTGCGTTCGAATCCCAGCTACCGCTGAAACTTCCGATCTGCGACTCTTATGGCGACTAACCATCGCCGAACAGATTCTTCTCAGGACCAGCCAACCATACCACCTGAACACGGCTGGAAACCATACCGGCCGAACGTAATATGCACAATGACAGCATATCCGACGAGGAAGATGGCCTGAGAAATAATATCTCTACAACGCGCAATGTTCAGGTGCAGAGAAAGCGTCCCTGATATTGAACATATGCCCGAATGTATTTCCGATTTTATTGCAAGAGTATCATTTGGTACTTGCTGCGCAGCAAAATCCAAAACTGAAAATCATTTTCTGCTCAGTCTATTTCACGGTACCACTGGCATAGAACTGGTGAAAGTGGCAAATATACGCTGGTAAATCGGTCACTAAAAGACTAACTAGGGCGGATCCAGACCATGTGGCAAGCATAAGGGGACAAACCTCCATCTGTGCAACCTTAGCTACCCCCGATAGTGATTTCTCCCAGGATTTTGGCCACCATTCTTCGCCATGTTTGAAAATTAACACATTTATTAACGTTTCGAAAAATCCCTTTTTCTGTAAAATGAGGGGCGCGATGATGACAAAATGGAGTTCGTCCAAAATGAGAGGCCAAAAACATGTTAGCCTCCTTTTCAACGAAACGGGGGCCATGGCCTCGATGTCCCCCCCCTTCGGATCTGTCAGTAAACACCAGCGAAACAAAAATTCCTCATCCAGTCCGTAACTGTTTGTATATGTGTGTGGGACATCCAAACGATGAGAAAGGTAGAGATTGTGCCAGTGTTGTGGTCTTTGAAACTGATTATGCGTGGAGGTGTCGCTCCACGGATCAGCAAAAAGTCAAGTCGGCAATGTTACCCGATAACGTAAAAAAGACAACATGGTGCTCCAGCTCGAGAAGCATCCCCAGAAAAAGAACTTGCAGCAGTTTGACCTAGGATGCATCTTAGTTCGTCTCAATGTCGACAAAATCCTCCAACCCATCCGGCAGGCTGGTTTAACATATTGCTTTGGTTTCGAAGGGCATTTGTGCTGATACTGCTCCAGGGGCGGGCAAGATCGCGGGAAGCGGAGGGGGGGGGAGCAGGTTCAGATGCCCCAACTTTTTCGAAATTTAACACTGACCAAAACTGGGATGAAAAGACCCAAAATGCTTCTTCCCCCCAACTCTGGAGCAGCTCCCGCGCCACTCGGTGTAGGATTCCTTGCAGTTTGTGGGGTCCAGCCCCCCCGCTAACAGCTGAGCCCCCCAACCTGGCACCCAGACCCCCAACTTTTCCAAAACAGCAAAACAAAGTGGCCCAAATCCGGGCAGAAATCAGCACCTAAGGGTACCAAGGTTGATCGACCCAGGGTTGAGCCCCCCAACTGATTTTGCGATCGTCGACTCTCTCCGGGTTATCGCACATGCTCTCATGCAGCGACAAGTTCTGCTGGAACTCTTGATAAGCGATGCTGAAATAATGTTGCGCTCCCCCGGGCCGCAGTCATCCAAACCGTTCAGAACACACGGCTGGACAGCCACTGAATCAGTGTGACTGGTAGGCCACGGACGAAGCGCCAGGTAATCAGATGGACGGCCGAGACGGGACTCGGCGAGTCAGCCTCTCGAAGGGAAACTCAGGCGTCGCTGCCCATTCCATGGTGATTCAAACATGGCGCCGGCCCATCACCAGTCCCCGCCCCAGCGGTACGGAGGCGCGCTGGCGCGACAGACCACATTCCACGCCGCGCCGGCGCCTGATCTGTTGACACTGCAGAGCGTGCACAGGAACCCCCTCGAGCGCGTGCTCGCCGAACTCAGCACTTGTTATCGGTGAGAGCAGGGCATGCCGTGGAGCAGAGCAAACAGAGTGGTGTTTGCAGCAAAAACTTGGCCGTGGGGAAGTCACGGTGACCTCGAGGGCACCGGACGTGAAAGATTCCAAGCATTGACGAACATACAGGAGTGTCAATATTTGGTAGAAGGCTTGAGCAGTGTTACCGCATCTAGGAAAATTTCGCTTTCCCAGAGAAATTGGCTCAGTTTTGGGGATCTCGAGATACAGGCGAAATCTAGGGAAATGACTCGAGTGTGGATACCGAATTCATTTCAGTTTAAATTAATTGATTTTTACAAATCAAAGCTACCTTCAGGCCACGATGAAAACTCCACTGCTCTGTCCTCCCTGAGCAAAGACGTTACCATTTGGGAATAAAGTACCACGTACTTTACGTGCATGCTATAACTTACCTCTACTGCAACAAATATATGTTTTTCCTGGCAGTGTGCAAATATTTAACGCTCCTAGCAGCCAACTACATAAACAATAATGTACTTGGCATAGGTGGGCACTGGTCCGTTACTCCGTTACTCCGTTACTAACGAAGTTACTTTTTTGAGTAACGGAGTAAAGGACCCGTTACTTTTATTTTACTGTAACGGACTGAGTAACGGAAGTTACTTTTGTGGTCCGTTACTCCGTTACTTTTTGGTCCGTTACTCCGTTACTCCGTTACTCCGTTACTTTTTAAACTCCTTACAGACACCGCCCGGCTTTATTTGCATCGGCACACGCCATTGGCTACTTGAATAGCCAACACCCAATAGCGTGCGGCGATACAAGCGCGGCTGGGCGCGCACTCAGCTGACAATCGCGGAGTAGACTTGTTGACAATATTCGTCAGCTGATAAACGTTGACGGCAAGCTGGCGGCAATGGTTCAGTATAAAGGCCAGCTGACTTTGGTCTCTTTTGGGACAAAAGTATTGAATTATGCGTAAGTTTGATATGACTTAAAATTATAAATTAGCCAGTCGTCATTTTTCAGGCTAAAAGATATCAAAGTTATTGTCATTTATACTGGAACAGCCAGCTGACGGCAGTTCTCAATGTTGTCTCACGTTAGTCACGGATTGCTTACCATCGCCACACGGTTCCCCGCCAAGATCACTCAAGGCTGTTGAGCACATGATTACTGCCGCCATGGCCTTGGATCTGTGATGTCCTTGGGGCGATGGAGTGGTGACTGATTCTTGACTGGTCTGAAATTTTAACTACCTGACACTAAAATGTCCCATCAAGGCGTCTTTACGCCGCCACTGGAGGTCGAAAACCTTGACTCCGAGTCCGACGGTGCCTCAGCTTCGGAGGAAGAGGACGAGCCTGGTCTGGGTCACCCATGGCCACATCTAGAAACGTACTTTGAGTTTAAGGAGGAGGGGAAAAACGTCATTTTTACGTATGTCCTGTGCCGACCGAAAGAGGTTTTAATCAAGGGTCACAAGAGTAGCCTTTCAAACCTAAAGGCACATCAAGAGGAAGCATTATTTACGGTATTTCCAGGTGAGAACAGAATGTGCACAATAAGTTGTCAGTGGTGAAGCATAATTATGAAGCTTGTCGACTATTGCGTGGACTATTTGCCGTAACCATATTCTCTGCAGGCAGTGAGATTCACATTACCCGGGGGGGGGGGGGGCAGATCCTTTCGGCCGACGCTTACGCGTAATTTTTGGAGACGCGGAAGTGGCAACACAAGTTGTGCGAACAATTTAGCCCATTCAGGTACTTTTCTAAGCACTGGCCCCTACTGGATGTGTAAACTGACTTGGTTAGGTAACTCTTGAATTTTGATTCAGTTGACACATGTTTGCCTTCAGCCGATACGAGCTAACCAAATAATAATAAGCTAAATAAGGCAAATTGAACCTAACAAAAAAATAGTTTTACATGCCCATCTAGGGCAATCCCTGCAACCATACAGCAGGTTTTAGGTTAGGTTAGGTTAAATCATTTTTAACTTGGAGGACAGGCTACATTGTCCATGCGATTCGAGTTACCACTCCTGCGTTCCCGAAAAAAATATAAACTGGCAGAAACACCTTTCGGCTGACACATTATTTTTTGTAGACGCAGAAGTGAGGACCCAAACTCAAACATGATATGAGCCGTTGCCACTTTTGCACCTTCGAAAAATATGCATTGGCCGAAAGGTGAAGATTACCAATTCTGCCCCCTCCCATCAACGTCCCATGTTGATGGGATGAATGCCTTTTTATATGTTTGAATAAGATATCCAATTCCCGACCCCAAAGATTCAAAAATTGCGAAAATAGGGCGTGGGGGCAAACAAACTCAAAAATTTGGGGATTTTTGAAAGGTCACTGCGGCCGTGTTTACCACCCAATTTTCATGGAATAACACGGTTCAGCTTGGAATGTCCAAGTCTTTTATATACCGAAAGCTGAAATTTAAAATAGAAAACCATAGGCAGTTCCAGGGAGGGCAAGAAGGGTGATTTTTGAAATAAGAAATTTCCTTTGCTTTTGTTTGTTTTGGGTGATATAAACATCAGATGTACAACTAGCAAGCCAGTTTAAGTTTATATGTAGCGCAGAGGTGGATCCAGGTAAACAAAATTGGGAGGGCACCATAAGCACAATAGTGTGCTCCCCCATTTTTTCAGTACCTGGGTGTGCGTTCGCCTGAAAATGTGTATGCATACGCATTGTTTAGGATGCGTATGACTATATAAATGAGTCAGTGATCTTTATTTCTACTCAGAATGCCACGATAGTGAACCGCACAACTTTGCAGCTTCACGCACAGCACATTACCGCCGAAAACGGGGGCTTGGAACCGCCTCTGCGGGACCGTTTTTTTTTTTAAATGTTGACAAAACACGTGTGTATCAATTCCATGAAATGCCAGAAAATCTTGTGGCGCTGCGGCAAACAGTGTGGGACAAGCAAAAAGACACGGGTAGCAAAATCTGCCCCCCCCCCACAGGGAATAGGGTTAAATGAAGTGTTTTTAACCCGTCTCCGGCCGGACTCAGAATGCCCTTTGCCCAGCCGGAGGGGGAGCGCGGATTTCCGCACCTCCCAGGATCTCGGCTCCCATATATCGCACGGAAAAAAGGAAAACACCGGCGGAAAGGTTTTGTCAAACCGAGACGAAAACATTCAAGAGTTTTGACCTCAGGTCAATTTTGAGGCCACCAGACGCCAGGAAAGGTCAAAACACGTCCTTGGAATTAGGTAAATAGACACAATGCCTTGTCCCTGAAAAGCTGAACTTAAGCGACATATACTGAACCGTAAGACAATAGCGAGTTCATTGATATCAATTTTGGCCTTTTACAGGGGTCAGGTCAGGTCACGTCATCGTTCCAAAATGTTGCACTTGTGAACGGCTAACATCCTCCGTTGCATCTTACTTATGACCATGTTTTTATAGCTAATTTGTCTTTTCAAGGGTGCTGAAGAGGTACTAAAGCACCTTTTTTTAGTCTTTTACTTCACAATAATAAAATCCATATCAGTCATGTTTTTTTGAGTCCTTCGTCGTTTGGTATTAAAAAAAAAACGTCAGGGGTATCAGGAATCTTACCTCCACGCACGCGCTCGTACACAAACTAATACACACACATAATTTCAAAGCAAAACAAGAAGTTCGCGAGACCGAACCGAGTTCTGAACGGAGACCATTATGTTCAGGGCGGATACTTCGAGAGGCATTGTTGATCAAACCCAGTCGATAGATGTCCGCTGTTTGTCGCATTTTGCATGCGTCCGCTCCAGCGCCGGTTGTTCCCGCTACGTCGGCGCCGCGGGCAATGAACAGGAATTCGTTGGTTTGAACATTGTGGCTAACACAGTGGTAGAATACCCGCCGCGGCTGTTGTCCCGGCACCGCCGACTCTACAACGGCTGGTGAGGGCAGTGGGCAGCTAGCGGAGTGTTTTGGGTAAGCGCTTTTTGTTTCTTCCCTTTGTATATGGAATGCGTTTTACAACCACAAAGCAGCATAAAAGACTTAAAACCCGCGTTCGCTTGGTTTTCACTGCATTTGAAAAAGTAACGGAATAACGGAGTAACGGTAACTTCCGTTACTTTTTAAGGCAGAGTAACGGAGTAACGAGTAACGGACTGGCTTTTTTGAGTAACGGAGTAACGAGTAACGAAGTTACATTTTTTAGTAACGATGCCCACCTATGGTACTTGGTAAGAAGTATTAAAATTGATAACCAAAATCTCAAACGTCCTTAAATTAAATAGTCTTATTTAAAGCTGACCCTTTAACGACACGGTGTGGTCGGCTGAGCTAGCGCGTTGGCGTAGCCCGCGGGCGCGGCCGCCATGCGTCCCGCCTGCGACGAGAACTGCGCGCCGTTCGGCCGTCCATTTGTATTGTTTATTGATCATGCCTGCCGTAGTTTTGTCCTTTTTGTATGCTACACATATGTGTACGGACGAAAATAGCATTTCATCGAAATCTTGGGCAATGTGGCCGGACCCACGCGGTCACACTGGACCGTAGACTCTAACGAGAACTGATTGCAGTTTGTGGCTTTTCTGAAGTTGCGCCGTTTTTCTTTTACTTAGAGGTATGATTTGCGTCCGATGTAAATGAGCTTAGCAGCAGTGATTTATGCCTAGCAGCCAGATATACAGTCGAGACAAGCTTTTATCTCGTATGCAATGGTGACATTCTATTTCGAATTTGTCGCAGTAATCTGTTCAAACATGACCAATCGGCAAAACGATGTTGCATGGGAAACCTGGCAGATGTCGCTAATGAACTGCGGAAAGCGCAGCACGAGATTCCTTCATGTTCGACGACGCATTTAACCCTATTCCCGCGCAGGAATCGTGAGGTAAGTGGTGGCACTTTTCCCCTGGCGTATATGTTAAGAATGCTGAGGAAATTCTAGGCGATCACAGAGCTTCAAAAATGTGAGGATTTATTTATTTATTTTTTGGAAAAGTGAATTAACATAAGTCATTTTTTATCTTCTGCAATATGCCGGACTATGCAAAAGCATTGGCACGTGCTGTTTGGTAAACATGTGGTGTGAAGCTTCAGCCGGCTGCCTGCACAATGCAACGTCAATCTTGTGTAACGTTTTGGACTGTGGACATTCTTATTTCACCAGAATATGTAATATATTGAGTATGTCCTAAATGTCAGTGCCCTTCTCAAATGCATCACGACTTGATTGAATGAATTTCCTTGCGTTTTCGTCGGTAGATTTTATCACTTCCTTTTTCGCCGTCAGTATCGAATCCCAGCCATTGCCAAAAATGGCATTTCGCCCAGGAACAGTGGAACCTCTGTTGAGGTGGGGGGGGGGGGGCAAATGCGATTTTTGCCTCGTTTGTTCCATGCAATGCCATAGAGTTAATGTTAAATGTTGCCCAAAGTTGTGGGCGCAACCGGCCCCTGCCCCCTCCGGTTCCAACGCCACTGATTTCGTGCGACAGCTTGTCCATTTTTGTGACTTAACTTCTCATTACCACGCTGGATCAGGAGTGAATTGACCGAAAGCAAAGACAATCATCACGAAAAAAAACAGTTACGTGTTTAAGGTATACGGCAAAAATCGTAACACTCTCTCGGGCCGGTGTGAATTTGCAGGACTTGGGTCCTGCAGTGATTTTGTTCCTCCGGCTGCAACCTCGCCCCAGAATTAAACGAAGACCCTGGTCCTAAAAACTATTTGCCAGCCCCGTGTGGTATTACTTATGACCTTGACCTGACGTTATAGAGTGACCTCACATCAACAAAAATATTTTTGTGTGTTTGCCCGGCTACTTATCTATACAGTGACTCATTTTTTCAAGCTTTATCTTAAAAATTCCATTTCTGGTAGCCATTTCTCTTCAATCTTTAATAATACCAAAAATAACCCGAGGTGCCTTCCAAAAACTTGACATGGTTCCGCCTGTAGGCGAAATAACACTATGAAAATTTGGAATAATACGTTGGAGGAATGGATAGGAAAGCTGACCAAGTTTCGTAAAGCTCCTTCAAACACCCTGGAAATGGTGAGCCCAAAAAAACAGGTGGACTTCTCCCCATACGAAAAGGGGTTAAATCGGTTCAAAGTTAATGTGTTGCAGGAAGTTTTGTTTACGTTGGGACCCGTACGAAATGCACCAGTGCAGACAGAAAACAAAGCTTACATGCTAAAGTAATTATCGTCATGGAATACTATAACCTCATCCAGGCATTATCATTTCACACTTTGGCTTTTTAATATTATTTTTAATACGCGAACAGATGAAACCATTTGCTACCTTGATATATTCCAGTTGTTTTGTGCGTGCAAAAAATGTTACAATCTCGCTTTAACATGCCTATCCACGTAATTTGGCAATCCTGTACCTTCCAAGTAGTAGCACTGGAATGTTTATGTCTCAGTTTTTAGTTCACAACCCTCGACGACTGACAACCCATGGTCTTCGTCTTTGTGCAAAAAAGGATTCAGCGCGCTGAGATGCATCGCCCATAACACAATGAAAGATAGGACACCAAAAATACTTGTTGCTTTAGAAGACAAAAATGCGAAGAATGACGACATATCTGCACAAGGGAAAACAGAAATAGTGGTTTCTGGTAAAGGCGTCCTACTCACGTGATCATCTTCGACGGAGAAAACTTTGAGCTGAAATGACTGAATAAGCCCGCCATCGAACGCCTCCATGCAGCGAACCGAGAAGTCAGCAGAAGTTCGGTTGAAGATGGAACAGTTGAAAACTGGGTCTGGAGGGCCTGTTGTGAAGAAAACTCCCATTTTTATCTCCCTTTATATCGTGGATGGCCACAATGTCAGTGCTGCACATTAACCCTGCCAGCATGACATGTACCATCTTAGCAACGCGAGCGTGAAGATATCTCAAACGTTAATCTCGCGCTATTGTATTATGCGAATTACCGGAACTTAGGACAAGGAGCCAAAACGACGAAATATTGTTTATACGACAGTCTTATATTCTTTTTTCACTGAATATGACACCGAACAGCTTTGTCCTCCCATGACCTTGACAACGGTCCAACGGCTACCAGCCTGACAACAGTTAATCTAACGTGCTTGCGTCGTCGGTAGAGTTACGCGTTTGTTTCACACAGCGCTGCCGCCTCACCAGCGGCAATGATGTGGAAGACGCAGGGCCTGGCCATGCGACCGATGTCGTTGGTGGCCCAGCAGAAGATGGTGCCGTAGTCCATCTCGGTGCGGGGCCGGTAGGTGAGAGAGCTGCGCGTCTCGCTGCTGTTGATCAGCCGGCTGGCCAGCTCAGTCATCTCCGAGGTGTTGTTGAACGTCCAGAGGAAGTGCAGGCGGGACGGGTTCGAGTCCACGTCGCACAGGATGTTCACTTCCTCGTTCTTGGAAACCCCGTAAATCCGCGGCAAGTCGGGACGGCAGACTGGTGCAACTGCCGGTCAGGCCGCGACATCGCCATCAACTCGACGCATTCGGCGCGCCATTAATGAAAATTCCTGACCTGTGTTTAACACCATTTGTTTCGGAGTATAAAGAAACGTGAAAAAGAAATGTTTCTTTATCACCACGTATCAAACAGCGGACCTAACGGAAACGTGCACCGTCATTGCCGCACCAATGCCTTCCTTACATCCTAGGACGAATGAGGACCTTCAACATTCGTGGTCAGTGTTGCATATTTGGAACGCAACATAAAGCCTACATTGCCTCAGACATACAGAGCATAGCCCTCCATTACCAGCAAGATACGTTTGTCTGGTTTTCTCTGTATTTTCGCCCATTCTCTCTTGTTTCTTCCTCGCTGTCTCCCCTCCTCCCCTTCCCCCCCATAACTAACTCTCTCTCTCTCTTTCGCCCATTAAACACCGTCGGCAACACCAGCAACGCAAACTGGAAATGCACATTCCGTTCATTTGTTTTCCAGCCGTTAAGTAGAGGTTCAATGTCACCGCCGCCACTTTCGACAAAGCCTGAGTGATGACGTTCCTGGTCCGGTGCGCGCCGGCCCGGCTGCAGCTATTTCACGACCCAGTGATGATCATTAATCTGCGCCCAGCCGTACTGAGGGACAATCATCGACTCGATGTGAGTGCGGGATGCCGCGGACCATCAGGCTGCTCTACGTCCCGCATGCGCCAGAGTCCGAGGCTAGTGGCTAAGCGGAGCCTGCAGACATCACTACTTAACACAATTTTGCCTCCGCCTGTGCTCGGCACTGGCCGTTGGGTGGAAGAGCAGAGACGTGTCAACACGATGTCTGAGGGCATGTGACCAACAAATGCAACGATGCCAAAATTGCCGCATTAACCGGGTTGGAGCTAGGCGGAATGCGTCCAAGTATGTGAAAGGACGTGTTGGGTGACCGCGCTTGAAAAAAACTGGGCATTTTTGTGGGACTTGCTGAACCTAGTGAACAGGCGGTGTTTAGGATTACAGCATCCTCTACAAGCTTCAAGGCATGTTGTTTAGCAGAACACGGGCTAATAAATATCTGTCGCCGGACTTGTTGACCACATCTTATGAACCATCCCTGGAACACGTCAGAATCCAAAAAGATTCCAGTGTTTGTCCGTCGGGCCTCTCTTTACACGTCGCAAACGACCGTGTGGAATGGGAGGCGTGCCGTCATCACTGCAAAGCGTCTGTCTCGCATCACGTCATCGTGCCGCGGCTAGGTCTGTGTTGATCTGATGGGACAGCAGCACGGAGCCGGCGCGTGCCCGCACCCGCAACAGGCCGCCAGTGCAGCGGCCCGCGGGGGGGGGGGGTCGGTCCCGCCTCGGGCGCCGCCAGTCTCATGGCTCGGACAGACCGTCTGAACCAACTGCCGGGCCCGTACACTGAGAGACCGGCCGGACAACGGCAGACCAGAGCACAGCAGACCGATCACAACAGGCCGGACCACGGCAGATCGGACGGCAGCAGGCCGGACCGCAGCAGGCCACGCCACAGCAGACCAGATCACAGCAGACCAGAGCACGGCAGACAAGACCACAGCAGACCAGACTACAGCACACCGGACCACAGCAGGCCGGATCGCAGCGGACCACGCCACAGCAGACCAGACCAGAGTGGACGGGACCACAGCAGGCTGCCGCTCGACGGAGAATGGCGTCACCAGGCCAGACACTTCGGCGGAAAAGGCCCCACGCCGTGCAGTGAAACGTAGGCGCCGCGCTTTTGTGGGTCGGTTCTGCAGTACTTCTTGCGGGGCGTCGCCGTGACACATCTGGAGGGACGTCACCCACGCCCACTAATGGGATGCCATTCAAACCGTCTGGTGGGACGGCACTGGGGCCGGCTGGCGGTCACGGCGTTATGGCGTCGCGGTTTCATTGTCATGTCTGCCATGGTGGTCCAGAGGACATGTGGGAGGAGCTCGCTCAGACCCACTGCTGAGACGAGCTCTGAACCTCTGGTGGCCTGTCGATCACAACACCTTAAGGAACCTCAGCAAGCCTCACGTTCTTTTGCACATCAACGCTTCCAGGGCTTCTGCTTAGTACCCCTTGATCTCGGCCCTCTGGGAGGATCGCGGGAGGACTCCAAGTTCCCCTGGATACACAGCAACGGTAGACCACATGACGCCCAGACCCTCTGACAGCTCCGGCATCGTACGGCGTTGCCAGTTCGGGGTGGGAATGACGAGCCCACTGCAGAGCTACGGAGAGCTCAGGTTCGCGCGCTTCGCAGAAGGACCGCTGTTTACCGCGGACGGTGCGCTGCTGGCCTGCGCCACCGGAGCCGAGCGTGACGTGGGCCGGGCAGAGGGTGGCCGGGGCCGGTCAGACGGTGACCGGGGCCGGGCAGAGGGTGACCGGGGCCGGGCAGAGGGTGGCCGGGGCCGGGCAGAGGGTGACCGGGGCCGGGCAGAGGGTGACCGGGGCCAGGCAGAGGGTGACCGGGGCCGGGCAGAGGGTGACCGGGGCCGGTCAGAGGGTGACCGGGGCCGGTCAGAGGGTGACCGGGTCCAGTCAGAGGGTGACCGGGGCCGGGCAGAGGGTGACCAGGGCCGGGCAGAGGATGACCGGGGCCAGTCAGAGGGTGACCGGGGCCCGGCAGAGCGGGCCGCCGCCGCAGCCCACTGCTGCTGGCAGTCGGTCTGACCGATGCCGCCGATGGATCAGCCGCCGCCGCGGCGCGCGCCGGCCAACCGCGAACGGCCTGTCAGTCAACGTCGGCCGGCGATGGCGCCGCCCGCTGGCCGACGCCTTCTGACCGCCGAGCTCGCTCTGGATGTCGCCGCCCGCCGCCGCACTGTTGCCTTTCGGCGTTGGTATGACGACGGGCGGCGTCCGTCGTTGGGAGGGGTGCAAGCCTCCAGCCAGGCGGCGGAGTTCGTCTGACGGATCCATCGGGATATGGACGTCCACTGACGAGCGCCGGATATGCGACCGTGTACCGGGTCTAGAGAGTGGATCTCCCCATCGCGTTCACGACTATACATTGGGCGTCTCAATCCAAACACCGGGGTTATCTTCTGCATGTGGGAGCGTGTGGGCAGTATACGTTGTGTTCCACAACCGTGACACTGCTAATGTATGAACCACGAGCAGAATTTCAACCCGTCAGTAATACACAAAATACGCGGTTAAAACGAGCAGCGTTGCCATGGTGGGTCAGAGAGGTCAGCTGACCACCTTATCGCCAGAGGTTCCTAAAAATTGGCCGTTTTCACAAACATCTGTTGGAAACAAAAACTTTAGAAATTTAAGGGTGAAATTCTTTTTTCTTTAAAATATCCAGGTGCACTATTTAATCAGACTTGTGCTGGACGTCTTTTGGATGGTCCGAATCAGGATCCGAATCACAGTGACGTGGTTCGGATCAGCGTCTGAATTATTACTATTTTTATTAGATTCGAATGGAATGCGATTCATGCAAGCTTTTCAAAACTGATTCGAATCAAATGTAATTCACACCGATTTTTGAAAAATTGATCCCGACCAAACCTTGATTCACGAATTTTTCGTTCATCCGTATGATCTGTTGATTCAAAATGTTAATTATATATCAGATTTATTGCATTTATTATAAAAGTTATATATATATATGTATATATATATGTATCCGCATTTTCTTCCTATTTATTGTATTATGATATGGAACTTAAGTCTATAAAATGTTTGAAAAATGACAGATTTGTGTTACACTACATATGTATATGGAAGACGGTTACATACAAATAATATACATGTAAATAAATGTAATGTTTGGCATATTGCATGCAGTTAGGTAGACTCTGCTTTCCAGATACTAATCTGATTCAACAGGCAGGAATGTACTTTAGCGTTAGTATGCACCTAAAACTGGGACATTACCACGTCAGTCAAGGCTTCGGGTGTCCGTACGCAACAGCTTTAACTACTGGTTACTGCATTTTAACACTGATTGCCCCACGATATTTACCCACCACCATTTTCCCAATTACAGTGCCCTAATGACAATAGCTACCTATACCTTATGTTAGACAGAGAAGTCGATATACGCAGTCGCCCAGGGGCTATTTGGCCAAAAATAAATGGAAATAGTGACATGACAACCATTAAATAACACAAAGTAAGTCACGTGATGATTTAGCGAATCGTGCTGGTGCCCAGCGGGCAGCTGTCTACCGACTTACCCAACTATGGGTACCTACTTGTAGCATTACACCTACGTAAGCAGCACATGGTGGTGAGAGTTACCAAGGTACATCAATAGAAGTGCCAAGAAAATTTCAGTGTCCATTATACGAAAAAGGGCCACATACTTATGAGCACCTTTAATCTTATCTTTCTTAATGGTGTATGATTATTATCACGTATTTTCAAACAAATGGGCTGTGGAAATTTGGACCTTGCGGTGTTGTATACGGGAGTTGGTTATCTAGCTCGCTCGGCATCCTCTTTAATGTAATTTGGTTAGGTGGATTACTCCCTGGAGGTATTCTTCATTAGCAAAATGCCATGCTATGTTATCAGGCTGCTTTACATATGCCATTTGGTTACGTTGAATCAGACTGACGGTGTAGCTGATCTGGATCAAAATCAAGTTCACAATGCTTGGATCCAGATCAGCATTTGAATCACGGCCGTTTTCCAAATTTTGACCCGAATCAAACGTGATTCAATGCTGCATTTTCAAAATTGATCCGGATCAAACGCGATTCACCCAAAAGATATGCGATTCTTGATTTGGATCAGATCCGGATGAAGCATAAATCTGTATTTAATACGAAAATTTTTCCCGCGTTTACAATAAAATCGTAAGAGTAGTACCATTTTTCCATTTTAGCCTTGTCTCCCCCATATGAAGATACTGGCTTCGCTATCGCTAAACATAAGAAAAACGTCGTTGGATCAGTAGTCAAGTCCTCAGTAGTCAAGCTAAATGTACATTTTCCGGGACTTGTTTGCTTGGGACTTTGAGAAACTGTTGTAGAGAGAGAGAGAGAGAGAGAGAGAGAGAGAGAGAGAGAGAGAGAGAGAGAGAGAGAGAGAGAGAGAGAGAGAGAGAGAGGGGGGAGGGGGAGTGGGCGAGGGAGAGAGAGGGAGGGGGAAAGGAGAGAGAGCCTTTTATTGAAGTGTAAAACACTGCGACAAGAAGTGCAGGCGACCAGAGACAGTATTTTAAGACTGAATTTTCATAATGCGATTCATTTACATCGCGAGCCACAGCTGTTTGCTACCGGCTGCATTTTTCGGAAAAGAAAGCTATTTAAATGCACCGGAAAAGCCCAATAAATGTAGCATTGCCAGGCGCCGTTGCGCTAAGCGGCCGTTTCTCACAAAGTTTATCGTGACCCGCATTTTCAGACCCGGTAATCCTCCGAAATGACGGCAGAATCCGAAGGCCGTGCGATAAATAAGAAGCAAATCGCGCGGAAAGCCGACGAGGCATGCACGCGCCACGGCTTTTCGATGCAGAGACTTGGCATCGGCTGCGATTTTGAGCTGTAGCAAAATTCCAGACAGTTCGGAACCACAAATCGGCGCACAGATCAAAGTCGCAGACCATCAGACACGCTCCGCGGTGGGCTGCCGCGGACTGGCACTACAAAAATATCAGAAGCTTAAGGTTTGAAAATGAAACCTTAGACATACCACGTTTTGAAAGCGACGAAGCAAGTCGAATTAGGTTATACTTGGCAGAAGTCTACATGACGTTTCCAGGGCGGTGCTAAGAAAATGAAGGATCACGAGACACATCAACTTTGTCACTATTTCAACTTATCATGGTTAACTGAGAATAAATATGTCGACGACTTTGTATGACTCTTTGAACTGCCCATGTAAACGCGTGTCACGAAAGACTTTTTTGAGGGGAGGAGGAGTGATAAGGTTTTTAGGTGGATTTCAGCCCCTGCAATACGTCCAGATTCATAACCGACTCATAACAGACTTGCAGTGTCTTGCTTTTTGTGAACGCTTGTCTCCATTAGTTCAGCAATGATCCGTCTGAGCTGAAGGTCTTCTCGGCAGGCCAGAGCAGCGCGACTGCTCAACGGCTTCCTGCGCCCACTCCTCTCCTACGGCCAGCTGGTAAATCCAGGGCACATTTAGCGATGAATCGGGTTTACAGTGCCAGGAACGCCAGACAGAATGTGTGTTAATGTGCACCCAAGGTGTGCACTGAGCCGGACAGGCGGTGCTTTGCTTACCGCGCGCCCGCTCTTTCCTTTACTGGATATGAGTGTGCGATGCAATGTGCTGACGTCGTTGGTATGATTGGACATGGCATGGATGTGCGAAACCACCTGCTATTTGTCAGAGATCACGGCTGGTTGGAGAAGCCCCAATCTACATCTGAAACCGTGATGCGCGCAAAGTACTACATGTGGCTACATGCGTGCTCCTTTGGACTTACATTTAACATCGAGCAAAATGGGATTGCTCTCAGCATCGCCTTCGATGTTGAAGCCGATGCACATGTAGACGCCGGAGCTGGAACGCTGGACGTTCTGCAGCACCAGGCTGTAGTTGCTGATGATGACGCCGTCCCGGACGCTGTGCTCCAGTACCCGGTTCTGTCGCCATCAGACAGAGAACTTCACCGACGCTGATCGATGTCGACATCAAAGGTTGCGCCAAAGTGCGTGCTGGTCCCCGAGGAGTTCCGATTTTAAGGCCGGTATGGCGCGTCCGTATCACGCATGATTCAATCTGCATGCTTTTATCTCGCACGGTTAATGAAATAGCTCCTTCTAGAGTTAATATAGTTTAGGGCGGAAGTAACACACTTCCTATTAGAATTCCACCTGTTCGACATGCACCGCATGCAAATTGTTCTGTGGTGTTCGGTTGGCGGACAGCTCCCAAAATGTTCGTGAACAAATTCCGACAACGACACGAAGGTCCACATTGGTGCAATGCTTGTGGCTCACTTTGACAGAGGACAGGTAATTTCGTTCGAACGTTTAGTTTAAACATGACTCTAATAATACCTCACGCCCAATTTCAATGGCTGTAAACAAGACGGACAAACTTACATTTCGGCCCCGTTCACTACGACATATGCCGTATATCATTTACAACTTCGAGCATACAGTTGAGTCAAGTGAGATCTCATGTCACGCCTCCCAGCTGTATCGATTACGTCAAAAGCCTAAGGAGCTGATGCACGATTCTCTGGTCACAAATGAGATTAAAAATACCTGACGCAAGGTATGACAAGGTGTCATTACTTTGCCAGTTTTCCGTGAGTTTCCAGCCAGTGCAATGCATTATGACGATATTCACCAACGGACCATTCTTGTCCAGGTATCCATAGAAGCATGGAAAAGGACGCAGACGCAGTCGCAATATATTCACAAAGCAAAAAAAACCTACACGCTTCACGTTTTAAGCAAAACGACGCTAACTCACGTTGTGCCTCCATTCCTTTTTGTAGACAGGCGGGTTGGACTTGATGCTGCACTCGAAGTAGACACCATCTCCTTCCTTGATCCTCATCGGGTCCAGAGAATTACCCAAGGTCACGGTCACGCGCGGAAGATCTGCGAAAAAACACGAGGACGTTAAAGAGGCATATCAGTTCGTATACCTGATTTCAACACAGGAGGCGGTACCAGCACACCATATAAGTGGTTGGTGTCGACATATTCTTGATGAAACAAACATCTGTTTCACGTAAACATCAAATACTAAACGCGACAAATGAAAATAACGTTATCTGCATTTCGGAGAGGAGTCACACATCACTATTTCCTTTGGAACATTTACTGCGCCACAGGGAAAATGCGTCGTTGCAGGGGTGGCAAAACTTGGCTTTGCTGATGACAACGAGCGGACGGGTTTCAGGGCTTACGGACTGAGAGGGCGGCCGAGCAGTTACGAGGACTCTGGGCAGAGTAAGGGCGACGTTTATGAGGTTGCAGGGTCCAGTCGGCGGGCGGCGGACAGGCTGCAAAATTGTGAGGCCTAGTCAGCTGACAGGCTGCAAGGCTGATTACGTCGGCTTGTTAAAGGCCTGCGGGGTTCAGCACGCGCAGCGGCCACCAGGCCGTGATGCTCGTCGCATGGGATGGCTATTCGCCATGCCACGCCGAGCTGGGCACCTGCATAAAATACGCCCTGAGACTGTCAAGAGAGAAGCACATCGTAGCAACAAATCGTCACCGTGTCATCATGGACACTTGAACGCTTTCGATACGAATGTAAAGCTTTAGCTTTTCAATTGAATCAAATTTGGAAAGCCCCGCAGTTAAACACAACCACTTTGTGAAAAGTCAAAAGGTATAGAAGGTTTATTCTGGAAGATGACAACTGTTACCACAAGAAGAAGGCTTTCACCTTTTCAACCTCAAACTATTTTAAAAATGTAATTTCTCGATGTTTCATGTATTCGATATTACCAATAATACTGAGTAATTCTCCACATTGTTACGCGAGCCGTTTCTCTGTGTATCGTAGAGCATCGTAAACTGGCACTCATTTTCGGAGGCATGAAATGCCCAAGAACGGAACAAGTTATGTATGGGAACACGCCACCAAAACGCCCGGAAAATACAAACTGAAGATCGTAGAACAATCTGCATTTGAACAAAACTACAAGTTCTATTGTTTTCAGACATCTGCAGGGCAACGCGCGCGCCTTGCTGCGGGCTGCAGGCGCCGACACAGGATGCATCCGCTGGCGCGCATGACAGCCCGATCGCAGCTTGAGCGCAGCTAGAGGAAGCGACAAGCCATCAGGGGCGACTAATCGCCTTCCCGGGGCGGTGGACCGGAGCGCATCAGCGTCAGTCGGCCTCCCGTGCTGTGGGGCATGGCGCGAGGTCCAGCAGCCGGGCTGGCCGAGCGGGCGCTCCGAATGGCTGATGAGCCGCGGAAACAGTTCCGACTGCGGGCCAGGGAACGGCTGGGGGGGGGGGGGGGGGAGGGGCAGAGGGCAGGGAGGTAGGTGCTGGCTTGGGGCTGACCGTAGCTCGGGATTCGCTGAAACGCCAGGCAGGCGGCGAAAGAGAACTGCGAAAAGAGAAACCGCGGAGTGGAAACCACGAAGAGTGAAGCTACTCTGGAGTAGAGTTCAAGCGCGGGATCCGTCTCTTTTCTTACGTGGATGCTTCGGCACCCCATTGTTGGCCGTCCACTGAAACGTTTCGTGAGTTTTACATGGAACCATATGTAGTTAGCATCCGAAAAAGTTTGGAGTCCCCAACTCAAGGTACAAGCAAACATCCCCGAACCATGTACAACAGTTCTAATCGTTGCTGTGGGGCATCAACGCTGCAGAGTGCGCACAGTGAATGAAATCATTTTGGAGTTAATACACCGTAAGAAAAGCTGTAATACACCGTAAAAAAGTCAAAAAAGCTGTGCGGAATAAACCCTATGCGTAAGAACAACCGTCGCGAAAACAACAACCAGTGTGCATGGCTGCGACTGGGATAATTTTTTTGCGATGGGATGTAGTAGTGTAATGCAGTGTAATGCAGTGTAACTACCAGAGTAAAGTTACGGCCGAATAAACCCCACTGTGGAGCAAAGTATCCGATCTCCATTGCGAAGTAAAACACCACGAGAAGGTATCTGAGAGCAAAACGTTAACGACAGAGTACAACCAAGACGTTAGGATGTCGTTCTGCGTCACTGCAACGCGTCACTGCGTCAAGAAGTGGCACAGGGCTGAGCAATCATTGACAGGATCGAGCTACGCCTGTTCGGACAGTTCTGCTCGATTATCTGCCGCCGGGTGAGCACCGTTAGCGAGTGACGTCGTTGCTCCGGCAACGTACGGTCGACGCGCGAATCTTCGGCTGCAAGGATATTGCAGCCGAGAAGGCGGTATCCGAGCGAAGCCCGCTGCCGAGTCAACGCCTCGGCTGAGGAGGATCAGCGCGCCGGGAGGGACTTCGCCAAGCAAGTTATTTGACTCTTGAGAGTGTCCTGGGAATCAGATACGTATGGAACGGTATTGCGCTCCTGGCAACTCTCATGGAATTTCGTCTGCGATTCGATAAGGTAATTGGCTTTCAAATAATATCTGAAGGAATTGAATGCACGGGAGAGGTTTTAACGGTCCAGTGTCACAAGTGGAAAGAAATGGAGCGTGATGTCAGCATAACGCAATATTTTCCGTACGAATTACATTAAACCTGCTGGCCCCAGATAATATTACGGAGTCTGTGGGCGCTGGCGGTTGCCGGAGGGCGGTGCGGGCGTGGCTGGGGTGTTAAGATGAGCAGGAGTCTATTTTAACCATGTGCCTACGTTCTGACTGCTTGCTTTCACTGTGACCCTGCATCTATACTGCGATTCAATGTATGACACTGCCCGAAAAGTCATTACATGGAGACTGAACGAAATATATGGCGATGATGATGATGATGATCAATAGTGCACGGGGAAAAATTACGTTAAGAGATAGAGGCATCCGTCTTCAGGGCCATTTGGTTCTTCGTTCGTGAAGGGATGTAGAAGATAACGAACACGACCCTGACCTGCCATGTTGCACTGCACCAAACTGGTAGGTCTTGTGTGCGCATGTATGCTTTTCTCTACCCCTTTACAGCGCAGCTTGTAATAACGGTACTCACTCAGAACTGAAGTAATTGTTCCACTCCGATTTCTGCTCTAGCCGCTAATCAGCTAGATCGTCTTCTTCACTGCGCGATCACGTCCCACTGGGTACATGCATGCACCGACAGCTGGTCGGCGAGTCACAACCGTGTCACTCGGGGGGGGGGGGAAGGGGGCGGCTGCCGCGGCCGCAGTCGGCCGCGGTCGTCACTCACAGTGCACGTCGATCGGCCACGAGTCCTCGAGTGTGACGGCGCCGACTCGGGGGTTGTGACAGCGGCACAGCAGCCGCTTCTGGTCGTCCTCGGCCCGCGGCGTGAACTTCAGCGTCGTCAGCGTCACGTTGCCCTTGTGCGACGTCTTCTGCAGCGGCGGCGCGGAGCGTTAGCGGGCGTCGCTCTCGACTCGGGGGAATCGATAGCGGCTCGTCGCGCCGGCCGCCGCCGCCTCGGCCGCTGTCGGCGGCGCCCGGCAGCCGCCGGCCGGGCCATTAGGACACGGGCCGCGCCGACTTCATTACGAGACACGCAAACACTCGACGCGATGCGGCGTCGCCGGCCCGGCCGCGCGAATCGGCGTGCGAACAAGAGGCCGCGCGACGACCGACGGCGCACGGGGCCGCCGCTACAGACATGCCGGGAAACAGCGCGGACGGCGGCGGCGCCGCGGCCGTGACGTCTGCCTTGGACGGGCGGTCGCCGGCGGGCCGGAACATCGCCGCGGGGATTCGGAGGAGCGCCACTGGTCACGTGTACGTCCCAGCATGCCTCCCACCCGTCTGTCGATTCAGACCAACGAACGGGGTGCGAGACTCGAGAGGAACGAGAGCTATTTGACCCACAACAGATCGAGTCGCCCCGACTACGGGGCGGCCGTGTTGTGGCTTTGACGGCTCGTGAAAGATTCCTCGGCGCCACCTGGTTTGCTAACGCAACACAATTTCTACGCATTTGGGTCCACGCAAGTGACAATCACGGCAAGCTTTACTTAGTATGAATCCTGATCTCAACCCCGGTCATCAGAGAGTTTCCATTCCAATGCATCACAAATCAAACATTTCTAGCCAATGAGCTGAAACCACAGGTAACAGAGTGAGCACCTTGTTTCTTTTTCTCGGCTGATGAGGTTAAAACACTGCAAGCCGACATGTTCTCCGATCCGTATAGATCTCTGGTGACCGAGCCCCGGCCCCTCACAGAAATACAAGTGAAATCGTCTGACAAGGCTGGTCACTAGGAGACGTTCTGGAGCAGTCCGTGCTCCTGAATGTCGCCAGCACAGCCAGTTGCACCGGGCACGTCAACATCACGATGAACGGAATCGAACCACTGAAGGTTAGTGCCAATGGCCAGAACCAGTCTGTGACTCCGTGGCTGACGTCATTGCTGCACTGAATGAGCGACCCAAATGTCTGGATGCTCTAAGTTTCATTCCGTACAATGCCGTATCTGACAAACGGCACTTTTACCATAGATACTCAGTTAATATAGTTCGGTTATAGTTAATAGTTCGGTGTGGTTTTTTCCACACACCAGATGCGCCGCCACGGGAGGCGCAAACGAGACTGCCTTTCGCCGTCAGGTCGGCCGTACCCGGCGGCTGACCGGCCCGGCCAGGCGGGCCCAGCCGCCGGGCTGTAGCGGGCGTATTCCAACAATGTATGTTTGGCATTTATGTCCACAAATTCGGGCAGACATCGGACATCCTTAAAAATAGTTTGTGTCATGAATTCCTACTTTTCAATAGCTGAAAACATGGTACATAGCGGCTCAAAGATAATTATAGCATTTTCAGCTTATTTTCAGCAGCGGCAACGCATGGAAATGCTTATTCTTGGACTTCGGTGGCTATGTAGCGTATAAATTTGAGTCACGACGATGTTACCAAAAACAGCGTTTTCTCTGCAAATTAAATGACTCATCCGACAGAAAACTGACAAAAATCATATACTGAACTATGCGTTCCTTTATACTAGTTCATTCCACCGTCTGTCGTTCTGCTGCTTGGAGTAAACAAGCTCTGGATTTATGAAAAGACATACCTGTCAAACTTAAGCGGATATCTTGGCCAACTTGAAAAAAAATCAATGGCAGACCCTTGTTCAAGGCGCTGAAGATACGGACAGTTCTTCAAAATTCCTGGACTGTGACAAGCTTCTGCCTGAATGACTGGTCAAACAGTTCAGTTAGTTGCAGAAAGGAGCTCTTATCACACATGTAACCTGGGGGATTTACAGCAAAACACTATATTCTTTAAGGAAGGGTGGCAAGAATGCACCACACAGGCTTTCAACAAAGCTGACCTTGCGTGGTAAGGCTGAGGGAGTCTAGATATAAAAATAAAAGAATGAAATAAAAAGAGCTAGCTGGAAATCGACAGCCAAACAAAATGAAACTGATCAAAAAATGGTAGCACATAACGGAACCCCAAAAAAAGAAACAGCTAATTGCAGTGCTTCTCAAACGCTTCCCAATATTAAAGTACAGCATAAAGTCCTCAGAAGAAACATCAATACATGACTATAATCGTCTGCATTTCACACGCTACAACCATTCCTATTCTGGTTGCAAAGAATATTCCGGTTGCAAAGAACACTAAGATATATATTTACCATAAAAAAGTTTTGAGACGTGTAACATGTTTTCTCTTTGGCAAGTGTATTCCAGAAAACCTTGAGCGGTTTTCACCATTTACTTTGACTACAGAACAGCAGTTTAGCGACAAAACTTTAATGACAATGATTTTAAAGTAATACGCTTCCGACCTACTACGCTGCCATCTGCTCATTCAACAAGAAAGCCTACCGCATTTTGTGACTCTACTATTGGCATCATGTAGCGCGGCCATGAAACCCTCTATCACTGGTTTATGGTCTGATGCAAATCCGCTAACATCCAATCTGGCTTTTATGGTCTTTTCATGGTGGCTGGGTCACGCCACGGCCTGACATCGCAACATCTTTCGAAGACGAGTGTGTCTGCTGATGGTGTGCGGTAAATTGAAGCACTAGACATGAACCCGCTGACTCGCTTGGACAACAATTCACGAAAAATGACGTCAGACAGCAGCCAGCAGGCTGATTTTCCGGATGCGTTCGGCAACTGGTATGGGCGTTGGAGCCGAGGACCGTGAGGGTGGCGGTCCACAACTTATTTAAAACTGTATTTGCTGCTCTGCATGGCAGAGCATTGCCTCAAAATATCCCCTATCAGTCCCCAAATTTCTTATGGAATTCCACGTTGCCCACAGGGTTTCGTCCTTTGCTAGCAGCGACGGAAACAAAGTTTTATGTATGTTTCTGGCCTGAAACTAAATGCTTGCGTAGAGTCCCGGTGAGCAAAAAAAAAACGCCAACAGTCTCATTTGGGCCATTAGGTTTTGCATGACCAGTCCGCGCTACCAAGTCAGACGGGATCAGAACATAAGTCTGACGTATTTCTTTTTAACTGACTGCTTGTTTCCCGGAATATCCGCAGGTGCGTCGTTATTTCGTTAAACTGCAGCCTGTCAAGTAACCGCATCCAAACGTTTCCATACTGTGGCGAATCATGTTATTTTTTCCCTGTGGGCATTAAATCTCTAAACAACTATATTTCCCTACGATAAGGCATTACAGGGACGCAGCCAGGATTCCTCCGGGGGGAAGGCAAATCGGATCAAAGGAGCCCTCGTAGCCAATGGGGGCCCTCGCCAGGGGCGGATCCAGGATTTCACCAAGGCGGGCGAGTGGGCGAAGGAGGGGGGGGGGGGGGAGGGTAAATGGTTAGCGCGGCCCCACCCCCATTTTCTGCTCTTCAGATATGAAAAAATGTTGATGAGCGCAGGTCCAGGAGAAATATTTGATGTGATTTTGCATCATTTTTTTCATGTAAAATAACCGAAAGATTCAGGCGCGTCAACTTAGTTGAGGAAATTTTGCGTTTTGTCCTCCAACAAAATGGTCGAAATATGGCGAAAACGGCACGAATTTAGGCGGTTCCGTCCTTCTCTCCATTTGAAATGTCGTGTCTGTTTCTGGTCCAGGAGCCCGTCTCCCAGTAGTTTCTGAGTTATAGGTCTCCGTAGTGTCTCCCCCCGAAATCCCTTTTTATCGGCTTAGGTTCTTGTAGTTACAGGGACACTTTTGTGGTCTCGGGCTGTCTGCCGTGTCAGGACCCTCTACTGGTCTCAGGTTCCTTTTACAGTTTCACGTACCGCTCGGGACGTCTCAGGAGTTTCTTTGGCAGTCTCAGGGGCATCTCGGGCAGTTTCAGGGACCCTTAAGCCATCTCGGGTTCCCTCCTGTCTTTCCTGGGACATTTTTGCCGTATACGGAGCCCCTCAGGCACCAACAAAGGACCTCTATAAGTATCTGCCGTGACAGAGGCACCTCTGGCAATGCTCTAGGTCCTTTGACCGTTCCAGGAACTGTATGGATAACTAAAGGTTTAGTAGTTTTAGGAACCTTTCTGGTCGTCTCAGGGGCCCCTATTACTACAGACTTCTAGTTAGCAGTCTCAAAGGTCCCTCTCTAGCAGTCTCATTGGACCCTTGTAGTCCTAGGTGCCCCTCTTATCGTCTCTAGGGAACATTTTTGCTATCTCAGGGGCCCTCTGGCAGTTACAAAAGACCTTTTGGCAATTTCAAGACCTCTGTGCATTGTGATGGGCCCTCTGAGAGCCTCCTGTGGTCCCCAGAGGTAAATCAAGGGTCTTGGTCTGTTACATGGGGTATCGCGGTCTTAGGGCCCCTTTAGCCGTAACAGGGGCCTTTGTTGGCGTTTCAGGGGCCTCACTGGCAGTCTCAGGAGAACCTTGCCAGTGCCAGGAGCCCGCCTAACACACGCGGGGGCCCTCTGGCCGTTCAGGGTCTCCGTACCGTCTTAGAGATCCTCTCATCTTCTTTACCTCGCAGAGGCCCTCCGACCTTTTTGGGCGGTCTCAGGGGCCATCTGCGGTGTACGGACCCATTTCTCGTCTCAGGAACCACCTGACCTTCCCGGGCCCCCTTACAGCACCAAGAACCCCTCAGGTTTTCAAAAAGACCAATGTAGCCCATTTGAGGCCCCTCTCGAGGCTGAGAACATCACCGATGAATCCTTGTTCAGGGGGCCCTTATGGCTGACTAAAGTCTCCTTATGCCATACTAGGCACCATCTTAAGTTCTTTCCGTCTCAGGGGCCTCTCTGGCACCTTAAGCGGTCTCATGAACCCTATGCCGTGTTGGACCCCTCTTGCGGCCCCAGGGGCCCTTGGAGAGCCTAAGGGGCCCTTCTATCCATCTCAGGGGCCATCTTACTGTCTTAGAGTCCCATGATCCCTCCCGGAGGCCTCTCACTACATCAAGAACCCTCAGCTTTTCACACAGACCCGTGAAACCCATTCAGGGCTCCTATGACATTGCAGGGGACCCCAGGGATTCAGTCCTTATCTTGGCCGTCTCAGGGGCCTTTTGACCTGTCTGGCGATCTCAGGGGCACTGTGCTGTGTTGGGGCCCTGTTGTAGTCTTGGAGGCCCTTTGGGAACTTCAGAGGCCCTCCACGCATCTCAGAGGTCACGTGACCCTACCGGAGGCCCCCCTGACTGCATCAAGAGCCCGTCAGACTCTTATAGAGACCTCCGGTAGCTCATACAAGGCCCCTTCGGAGCTCCTTTCAAATCTGACTGGGGCCCCTTCTCAGGCCTCGGGGGAGGGGGCGATCGCCCCCATCGCTCCCCGCTTGGATCCGCGCCTGACCCTCGTAATCAATGGGGCTCCATGTGGTTAAAATCATTGTCGGCTTGTAAAGGGGCCTCGCTGGAGTGTAGTGCCTCTGCTTGCCAGTACAGATGTTCCTGACGACCTGGCGGGCGCCCCTTAGAAGTCGGCACAGGCATCTTTTCAGGCAAGCAGAGGCCCCTGAATTAACGCTTAGGGGCCCATGCACCCTAAAGAGGGGGGGGGGGCACTGTAGAGGGCCTCCTATCCGCCTATAAAGGGCGCCTGTCGGCCTCTGGAGGCAGGGGCGGGGGCCTTCTTCAAGACCGAAAGAAGGTCCCTCCAAACTGGCAGGGGTCCCTTAGGGGCCGATAGTAGACCCTCCCCAGACAAACATTGAACTCCCCACAAGCTAACAGGGGCACCTAAACGCTCATTCAGGCCGCTCTTCATGGCACCCAAAGCCTTCTTGTATATTCGGAGTGCTTTTTTGGGTTCGTAAGCCTTCTTTAGCATTTAACATATTTTGCTTTGTCTGTTTCGGGCAGTGTTAGGCGCCGTGAGGGCGCCGCACACCTTCTTAAGAACTGGGGTCTTCAGGAGGGCCCGCTCGGCCGCCAGAGGGCTCCGCTTGACCTTTCGGGGGGCCATGGCCCTTTTGGCCCTCCCCCTTGGCTACACCACTGCAGCATTGTACCTACTTATAGAACATGCCACGCCAACTAAGATCTCATATAAGGTGCATGAAATCGAACTGACATCACCCCATGGAAACTGGGCGTGAAGTAGAGTTAGAAACACCAGTACTTTTTATATTGCCGTAACTGTGATACCAAAAAATCCTGCAATATAACACCAGGCCTGTGGTAAGTCATGGGCAGAACGGATCTAAAATTGCTCCATGCTACACCAATACTTTGGAGGCGGTTCCACATCTGGTGCAGAACGATCTGCAGGCCAACGGCGGCAGTACAGGAGCCATCACACTCTGTGACGGCACTGAACATGCTGTTCTTCTGTCGCCAATATTCACCAAGCCATCGACAAGACGTTTTTATTTTCCGGCTGTTTGTCCCACTACGTCATATTTCCATTTTCTTCCGTGAACTTGTAACATTCCGGTGTTGTCAGGGAATTAGAGATATTAACTACGCTATTGTTATTTTATCTGCGCACATTTTTTCATGACATCCTGACACTTGCATAAAGATCCCCACAAATAAAGGACACAAGAAGTGTAGGTCTAGGAGCCAACATCTGGTACATCAAGGCGCGGTCCCACCACCTTTGGGAAATTTCAACAAAAGTCACGTGGTGCTGCATTGGAAGCGCTGGTCTAAACAAAATTGAAGACCCAGGTCCTGCCAGAAAAAGATGCCTCAACGGATATGTTCGAACCCCAACGAGACAGTGTCCTTAAGATGATGATGATGCATGAGATGGCCCTAAACACTGTAATAATAAAGCAATGGTAAAGTTGATATGCATTCAGTTGACCTTGATAAGGATGATGTTGAATGTTGTAGTCAAAGAAGTTAATAGAGGTCACCCAACAATCTATATACCGTCTCTCTCCCCCCCCCCTCTCTCTCTCCAGATTTTTTATTATCATCGCCAACAATATCAGCTAAATGTTTCTACATTTTTGGCTTACGGCTATTTCGTTCCCGAAGTGCCTTGATCAGTTTGTATTTGACGAACCTCCTACAGATGGAATTAGCATAAATTCCTTCCTATTTTACTTCTATTTCACTATCGTTCTTATTCAAATTCAGTGGAAACGATTTACTATGGCGATGCTTGGGGTCAGAGCTAATGCTCAGAGAACATTTCTGCATGGATTCCAAATCCGAGTACATGATCAACGATGACAGTTGCGTAAAATGCCCAAGGGACTGTAGAAAAAAACGAACGATTACAAGGTGTTTACCCTAACGTTATATCTATCTTAGTTTCCGAACGGCCAGTGGGTGGGGCAGAATTGGTTTCGTCACCGGCCGAGTCATTAAAAATGTGCCATACGCCAGCGTTAAGGATCAGCGAAACATTAGGTTTTACAAAGTTACGAGTAACAATTTCATGAGATATGACGCCACTTGTAACAACACCCCACACTCCACGACAGGTTTATGTTACTTATGTCGTGCTCGGATCACTCAACTGATCTGTTCTGTCAACTGGTCAGCTGACGTCATGGACAACTGTCATGGTCAGCTGACAATGGGTTCACCGCACATGTGTGTGCACAGTGGGCACACGGGCAAACAAGACCTTGAACCTTAACGCAGTCCATTTAAAAGCAGAGAAGGGGTTTGCAACTCCTCCCTGGCACCGTTCGTATGACAAAAGTAGACCGGCTCCTAACATGATCTGCAAGCCATCAGCTTATTTCCCGCCGACGACGCCGCGCGCTGCGACACAGCCTATTCAAGCCTGGACAAGCAGCAATAGCGACGCGCCAAACCTGGTTTCCATACGATCCCATCTCGCGCCATTTCCCCGGCATTTCCAGGCAATTTTCTTGCCGGACGGATCAATGTCGGCGGAGACGGCCGCCGACTGGCGTTGTCGCGCTGAGTCTGAACTGGCGCCGCTTCTGCCGCGCCTCACCGACGGCGGCGGCCGGACGGCGCGCCACGACCGCCGCGCGGGCACCACCCGCAGTCCGCCGCAGATTGCCAAACGCCCAGCCAAAAGCGCCCCCTACTCTAGTCAAAATGTCAACGTCCTTGTTGAGAATGCATGTTGGGACCATTTTAGTATACACAAGCTATGAGTATGAAATATTCGAACTTCGCTATCGTGACCTTTCAAACAGTTCGGACGAGTTGGTTGACAGCTGGGTTATTACGAGAATGCATTTATCTCTAATTCTCTTACATCCCTTTTCACTCCATGGCAGGATGGCAGCTGCAAGGTGCAAGTCGCAAATGCCACTGCAAGCAGTGCTTTCCTAGCCGTGGTTCTTGTCATGTTTCTTTTCAGTCTCCCTGGCACGGAGGCTATTTTTAATCTCCGAGTGTCAGAAAATTAGTTCTGTACTACACATGACGTATATCGAGATCACAGGAGAAGCATCCAACACTTTGTCGAATTTGCAAACTGCAAGGAAATGGAGATAAATCGCAGATTTCACAGCGCCACCCACCGTGTCCGGGCTGGAGGTGAGCCGGGAGCTGCCCAGGTGCCAGGTGATGACCGGAGGGGGCCGGGAGCCGACACACTCGCAGACCAGCTGGTACTGGCGGCCGGCAGACAGAGGCTCGCCCTTGCCCAGGATCGAGACGCTGAG
Organism: Capitulum mitella; assembly: GCA_030062745.1. Classification (NCBI taxonomy): domain Eukaryota; kingdom Metazoa; phylum Arthropoda; class Thecostraca; order Pollicipedomorpha; family Pollicipedidae; genus Capitulum; species Capitulum mitella. The sequence continues at coordinate 11,874,124 of CP099845.1, forward strand.
CGGCGCGACTGCAACGACGCGGAACACGGAGAATCAGCACTGGTCGACCATGGCAACCCTTCACCGATACTGGAGACGCTCGCCTGTCTTCGCTGCTAGAAAACTCGCTGACAACCGCGGGAAAATCTCTCTCGAAGGGCACGCAAACCAAAGGAACTTTGGTTTGTTTGCCCTTTTTTGATTGCCACTAAGACTGCCAGAAGGGCCACAGGCCCCTGAGATGGTCAAGATGCGGACTGAGCCCCTAGGACGGCATATATAAAATAGGGGCCCCTGCAATGACATAGGGGCACCGAATGGGTTTCACGGACCTGCGTGAAAAGCTGAAGGTTCCTGGTGCAGTCATAGGGCCTCCGAGAGGGTTAATAGAGACCCTGAGATGGCAAGGTGGCGCCTGAGAACGATAGAGGAGCCCTGAAACTCTCCATGAGTCCCCGGGATCCCAAGACGGTAAAGGGTCCATGAGACTGCTTTAAGTGCCAGAGAGGCCCCTGAGACGGCAACAACTTAAGAGGGTGCCTAGCACCCTCCTAAGTTCTTGCATAAGTCCTAGTATAAGGAGACTCTGTCCATCCAGAGGGGCCCCCTGAACAGGGATTCATCAATAACCCTGTTAACCTCGAGAGGGGTCCCAAGTGGGCCATAATGGTGTTTTTGAAAACCTGAGGGGTTCTTGATGCAGTCAGGGGGGGGGGGGCAGGAAGGCCAAGTGGGTCCTGAAACGATAAGGTAAGTCCCTACACGGCAGATAGCCCCTGGGACCGCCAGAAAGGTCGGAGGGTCCCTGCTTACCAGAGACGATAAGAGGACCTTTTAGACGGTATGGGGACCCTGGATGGGCCGAGGGCCGCCGAGTGTGTGAGACGGACTCCTGGCACGGAAAAGGTCCCCGTGAGACTTCCAGTTAGGCTCCTGAATCGCTAACAAAGGCACCTGATAAGGCTACAGGGTTTTACGGCCGCCAGATAGGACTTATGTAACATAGGACTCTTGATACAGTCATGGAGACTACCGGAGACGTTCAGAGGGCCCATGACACTGCACAGAGGTCCTGAAATCGCCAAAAGGTCTTTCCTAACTGCCAGAGGGTCCCTGAGGCGGCAAAAATGTTCCCATGAGACGACCAGAGGGGCCCTGAATAGGGGCCCCTGAACATACTAAGTCTTGAGACTTCCAGACAACTCCTGAAACGGTCAAAGGATCTAGAGCACTGCCAGAGGTGCCTCTGTCACGGCACAGAGAAAGACTTGTAGAGGGCCCTTATTACTGCCCGGGAATCTTCTTAGACGGCAAAAATGTCCCAGGGACAACCTGAGTTACCCCGAGATGGAGGAAGCGTCCCTAAGTTGCCAGAGGGGTCCATGGCACTGCACGATGTGTGCCCGAAACAGTCAAAGGAGCACCTGGGACGTACCGAGGAACACGTGAAACTGTAAAAGCAACCTGTAACCACTAAAGGGCCCTGACACAGCAGATGGCCCAAGGCCACCAAAAAACTAACAAAAAAAGTCTCCAGAAGCTACGAGGGGCAGAGAGGCTCCTGGACCAGATGCAGGCACGACATTTCAAATAGACGCAGCCGCCTAAAGTCCCATCGTTGTTGTCATATTTCGGCCACTCGGTAAGGGAGCAAAAGCGCAAAATGTTCCCAAATGAGGTGATGCGCTTGAGTTTTTTCGGTTACTTTATATGGCAAAAAAAAACGCAAAACTACATCAAATATTTTTGCCCGGACCAGAGCAGTTGAATGTCTTTTTTCATGTCCGAAGAGCAAAAAAGATGGGGGGAGGGGCGACCGGAAGAAGGCCCAGCCCTGACCTCAGCGAAATCCGGGATCCTCTCCTGTGTTGTAGAAGTATGAAATGTCCAATGCGCCAAAAAAAACTGGAACATTATATTGTTGTCTGAAGGGTACACCAGCGTTGTCGGGTACCCACCTCTGTTGCAGCACTGCAGAAAACTGAGCTGCTGATCAATTAATTTCATATGGCTTCTGAGATGCAGATGTTGTAATCGCACCTATCACTTGCTGGTGGAAATGAGCCAGCGAAAACGTGACAAAGCAGACGAAAGGAAAGGCTCATTTCGAACTGACGCGTCTCCTACGCTACATTTCTGCACATCGTATGGTAAGCAAAAGTTTTGCAGTAAGACCCAAGACAGTTAACTCTATTTCAGAGGTGGTCCTTTGTGTCATGTTTAGGGAACTTCTTATTTCATATCAAGGTAAATTAACTTTTGATTTAAAATGGGACGGCTTCATTAAACCAGTCAATGGCCGGCTTGTTTAGTTAAGGCCTTGCTAACATCTCACGCTCGTCTTGGCTCGTGAGGCAAGCTATTGTGGGCTGCTGCGCGACTGTCTGTAGAAAAAAACGGCCGCTAGTGGTAAGAGAGACTCCAGTTGGACCTTTCTTCCCCCTCAGCACATCGTCTGGCCTTCTCCCGGACTCGAGGAGTGCACCACAATTTCCATACCGACGATCGCAATCTCCGGTATCAATGAAATATTTCCGCTGAACAACGGGAATAGCTTGGTCAACTCTTCGAACCGGCAATGGCCGCTTCCTTTTGCGTACTGCGCTCAACGTCTGTTTCACCTTTCCGTCTCTGACTATCTGTCAATTCCTTTTGCAGCCTATGCCGTACTCCCCACTCTGTCTGGCTCTGCCGTGCTCTGTCCGCCTCTGCCGTACTCCCTACTCTGTCTGGCTCTGCCGTGCTCTGTCCGCCTCTGCCGTGCCTTGTCCATCTCTGCCTGACGCCATTCTTCCGTCCGGCTGATTCCAGTCTGCGGCTGGCGTCTTGCGGTGTTCCTGTCAGCTGCACTCGTCACAGAATGACGCAATACGAGCCTACAGCTTCCACCGTTCCCCGCATTCGTGTGCTGACATAGTCTGTTACATCGTTGCTGATGTTATGCCTTGAGGTGTAGCTAATATCCACCATTTCTAAGCATCACCGCAAATGTAGCACGTGCGCCAACGCGTAAATGTTGTCTACACCCGATCAGAATCAAGATAATTTTTGTTTTTATTTTTTGAATTTCAGTATACACTATGATTGTCGTTTATCCAAAGCACTGCGTGATACATCTCCTCTACAGTGAACCAGCTCAAAGTGATGCACGTCTCACATGTGATGATATTAGTCTCTCCGAAACATTTGTTAAGCCTTTGCGACCACCCACGATTGGTTGGCGTCGGTGCAAACTTTGAAATATTTGTGAGAGCGCAAACTTTCAAAGGCACGAGGACCTTAGCTGCAAGAGCAGAATGTCTTGTCTTGAGGGCGTATGAAAGCGCGTATGGAAGAGCAACGAGTCAACGGCTGCTTAGCAAGTTAAACAGTCGTCCCGTGGAGCTCAAATTGAGATAACCGGAAAATGGCGGTGTGCCAGACTCCGTCTCGGGGTCATGTCTTTAATCTTGGCTTGCTACGTTTATTATGCATGACACACTGAGCAAAATGGCCAAAGAAATTATTTGGGTTTCGGTTCGGCAAATCCTGCACGTTTTGGTAACCAACTAACGTCACTTGTAGAGGAAGACATAGGTGAACGGCAGGGACACAGCGATTCATATTCTGTGAAGTACATGACCAGAAAAATTCAATCGCGAATGAAAAAGAAGGAAAGGTGTTTATCTGATCTCCTACAGGAGGAAACAAAACGGAAAGTAATAAATGGCGAATGGCAAATACAACGAAGCATACGTTCTATTAATAAATTATTCCACTTTATTACACGAATCCGTGCAAAGTGGTTAGTTAAAGTGAACAATAACCCAGAATACCACGAGAAAAGCAAACTCAGTTAAACATGGTACGGTACATGCCATGTTTGTGTCATGTATCCGCCATACATCATATAGCATATGCAGCCAGTAGCTATATCACAATTTTAATAGCCAAAACTGAAAACTACCATATGCTTGTTAATAAACGTCAATATTTCGTGTTCTTCACGGAATATTATAGTCTTACGAGACTGTCGTACATACACTCAGCTGAACAGGGCAAGAAGAAAGACAAAAAACAACCGCGATGCCAGTTAGGATGTGTCTGTTTCCAGTGCCCAGCTCATTCACCACTCAGCATCGAGACACGCCTTCATTTCATGAGCACCGACGTCTTCGACGCGGCTACCAGAACACGACCCAGCTGTAGCCCGATCCCGTGCTGCCGGGGGCTCCGTTCCCGGAGGCGGGGTCCGCTCCCCGCTCGAGGGCCGCCGCTCCACGCGGAGGCCCTCCGGCGGGGCGGGGGGCCTGTTTGAGAAGCGGCAGGGTCTGGGGATTAACCGCCGGTGGCCCCCTGACAAACGGGCCCCAGACGGGCCCGGGCGGCCGCCGCGCCGCACGGTCGTCGCCGCCGGCGTGAAATATTGTGCCGCAGCCGACGAGCGCAGTCGGGCAGTGCCGACGCCGGCTGGGGAAAAGGGGAGGGTCATGCCTCATCCTCCGGCAGGTGTCTGCCGTGCGGGCGGCGCGTATGCGCCCCCGGCTCCCGCGCGGGCGGGGCGGGGCGGGAGAGGGGGGTCTCCTCTGCAGAATAGAGGATCGTCCATCACGACGGCACCAGCCAGAGGGAGCGAGCGTGAGAACGGTCCGCGCGGAGCGGCGCGTGACAGGATCTGGTCCCCACAGGCCGATCAGAGCTTGGACCACGGTAGAGGTCTGAGACACTGTAGAGGACTGACGGCGCTTTGAGCGCTGCGCAAATCCCCTCAGGAGCAGAATGACGCGAACAGTTTACAATGGACGTGAAAGGGTGAATAAAACAACGCGACCTGAGCATTTCTTTAACCTTAGGGTCCAGTAGTCCACAGCGCAGGAGCGATAGATGGAGAAGCCACCAACTTCAAGGTCTTTCAAAAATTACGCCACGGTTGGCATGGAGGATCGCGACCTACTTTACGCCCAAGATACTTTTAAGACTGAAAAGTGCTTCAGTGGGCACAAATGCTTGCCAAAATAACGCGTTACATGACCTCTGTAATATCGCTCACGCTATTTTCCCACACGGAAATAAATTCGCCTGACACGGGGTCTTGTTACGAAGATTTCCAAAATTGTTCTGGCAGACGTTAAAAACGTAACAATATACACTGGCGGCGCCACGGTGCGTACCTGTTCAACATTTCAGTCACCCAAGAATCTGCAACCATTACCACTCTCATGTTTCGATCGAAGAGACCAGCATGGGATTTTTCATCGATGACCCAGCGTCAGAGGTGACCTCTGACATCAGTGGTCCGGCCGCCTCTGACATGTGCTGAACTCTTGAGCTGAACTCCGAATCGCATGAGACGTCCTACCGCGATGGGGCAGGTGGAGACATTTAAGGCCAGGGTAAACCTTCAATTTTTAGCGAAAATCGATTTTTCATCAATTTTTGGAAAAGTAACTTTTTGTATGGTTTCATCATTTTTCTACAATTTCCGGTAGATTTCATCGTCCCAAAACTTGTAATAATTGTAAAAAATAGCTTTAAAAACACCTATCAACTTTGGTTATTTATCTCATTAATTATGCAAGTTTCTAACTTCCAATAACTCCGCTATTACCTGACGGATCTCTATAAAATTTTCACCATTGAAAACGGCTCGAAAATCTCAACCGTTTATAACACACTCACGTTTTTCATGAAAGATGACTTCTCATTGGCTGATATTTATACAATTCTAGGCTGAATTAAAAATTCAGCCAATCAGAGAGCGTCTTACATAAAATCATCACGCATTGTTTACTTCCGCATTCTAGCGTTCTTATTTCTAAAGTTATTCACATTTTTCTGATTTATAGTATTTATTTACCGTAATTTACCCTTTCTTTGACCAATTATGGGCCAGAAGTCACAACAGAGAGCAGATAGAAAGAGAAAAAGAACTTTCCATGGCAACAGATACACGAAGAAGACTAAACATGACGATGAATCTGCAGAAAAATCAAGTTCGTCTGAGGCGAAATTGGGACCCGAGTTGGCAAAGTCGAGTGAGACTTCAAGTTCTACTTGTGATGACATTTCTGGGTACAGATTTATTGATGTTACTCAGTTTCTTTCATTTGTGAATGGATTCCCTTGTTGTGAATGTAAAGAGATCCAAGGATATAGAGCGTCAGAGAAACTTACTGGTGTTTCGAGCAAGATCACCCTGGAGTGTAATCATTGTGGGTATACCAGAACATTTTCTTCATCTCCTTTAGATGATAACATAAACATTAGACTGTCTGTATCCATGTACAGCATTGGAAGAAATCAGACCCATACTAGTAAATTTCTTGCTTCAATGGATATGCCAGGGACTGTGACGAAAACCATGTGGCATCGCTATAAAAAAAAAGATTCATGATCCCACAAAGTCTGTTGGAATAGAGAATATGGAAGAGGTGGGGAAGGAGTTACATAATCATATCAGAGGTAAAGACCCTGTGAAAGAAGCCACTGTTTCCTGCGACAATACCTGGCAACGAAGAGGATTCCAGAGTAAGAGTGGAGTATCAACTGTGTTGACTGTTCACCCTGACTTACCGGCAAAGGTTATTGACACTTGTACCCTCAGTTCGTACTGTAGTTTGTGCCAAACTAAGAAGAAGATGCTAAACAAGACTGACTTTGAAGCTTGGCATAAGGAGCATGAAAATCAGTGTGAGCAGAACTATTCTGGGACTTCGGGATCTATGGAACCAACTGGTGTGTTGAAAATTTTCGAAAGATCCGTCTTGCAGCATAAATTGCAGTATACTGGATATCTGGGAGATGGAGACTCCAAAAGCTTTTCTCATGTCTCAAAGTCTGATGTGTATCCAGGTCATCCCATAAAAAAACTAGAATGCTGTGGCCATATCCAAAAAAGAATGGGTAAACAACTAATGGACAAAGTCAAGGCTTGTAAAGGGAAGACATACAAGGAAGATGGCAAATCATTTACTGGCATTGGAGGAACAAAAAGGCTTACATCAAAATGTATAAAAAATCTTCAGGGACATTATGGTGCAGCCATCAGAAATAATACTGGAAACCTGGCTGGTATGAAGAAGGATATCATGGCGATATGGCGTCATCGAGGCAAGGACCATTCCACCTGTAAAGACTGGTGTCCTTATGTGAAAAATGGTGATCTAGATAAAGCCAATAGAAATGCCCTACCAAAATTTGTGCTGGTTGAAATACAACCTGTGTTTGAGAAGCTGAGTTCTGATGAACTCCTGTCAAAATGTTTACATGGTGGGACCCAAAATCCCAATGAGTCTTACCATTCAATGATTTGGGCTAGGTGCCCAAAGACTGGATTTGTGGGCAGGAAAAGATTAGAAATAGCAGTTTATGACTCCTTAATTGTGTTCAACTCTGGAGAGTGTGCTCGTTTTCCTGTCTTTCAAAAGCTTGGTCTTAGAATTGGTAAATATGTCAAAGTCGGCTTTCAACAGATAGACATTGATCGTGTTAAAAAATCTTTGATCCATGCAGATCCTACTTTCAAAAAAAAACTAGACAAAAGAAAAGACAATCAGCAGCCCAAGAAGTGTCTAAAGATGACTCTTATGTACCTGGAGGCCATTGAAACATGTACTTTTATTAGTAATAGCCCTAAGATTCTTATTTTTTAATATTTCTCAAAAACTGTTTTTTGCATCATTGCCTGATTTTCATGTCAGGATATCTCAGCTTCCAGAATAGATATTATCTTCAAATTTTCACAGTAGATCTATGTATATGTGTTTTAGTTTGCATGCTAAAATTATTTGAATTGGTCGTATAATCAGCGAGCTAGGCATGTTTTCGTCCATGGAAGGTGCAGAATTTGAGAGTTTTTTTTTTGTGTTTTTGTAAAAATTGTGTTAAAAATTTTGTATGGTTCCATTTCGGACCATTTTAGTACAGAATGTGTATATTGTAGTTTTGGATGATAATACAAAGTTTCATGAATTTATCTGAAGTGGTTTTTTTTTAATCGTGACATAAGTGAGATATTGAAAAATATGCGCCATTTTGGATCACGTGACCGGTGGTTCTCAAAAGTCGGAAAAAATGCATCGGATTGGTTATTTAGATATATCTTGATGATAAACTAACTTGCAGATTTAAAGAAATCGGTTAATAAGAAAAATAAAAATTTTGGTTTACCCTGACCTTAAGCCTATGCACTGGCGCAAAATCAGTGTCTCTCTCGCCCCCAGTCATCAGCGCCAGTCGAGCCTTTAACCACCTGTAACGCTCAAACCTCCTAACATACCTGGCCCCCTGGAAGCCAGGCATCGTCTGTTGAGGGTAAAGCAGCCTCTAATCCGTGCTGATATAACTTTCGAGGTGGTTCGGTGTCCTTTCCGCACAGGAAAATGTTACTCGTATCAGTTCTGATTCCGTCCTCTTGCACCTTGAGTCAGACGAATGACAGAAAACAACGACTTCCTCAACTTCTGACTGGTGCCATCCTCAAGCAAGCGGCGCTTTTCTAAAAGAGTCTCGCACCTTTTCACACGTGTGGAGCTCCTCAGCTGTACAGTTCAGGAGTTGGTCTTCCCACGATTAGTGAGCAGTTCAAACGGAGCCCGTCTCGGTCGGTGGACCAGTCCTCCGTCCCTCCGTCGCCCGCGCTCGTGCCGGCCCCCGCCGCCCCGTCAGCAGACCGCGGCTCGCCAGCCGGTGGACCAGTTCGCGCTGGTCTGGGCCCTCAGGTTCCAGCCGCTGCCGTCCACAGCCCCCCCCCCGTCCCCCTCTGCCGTCGTTCCGGGTGGCGTCGGCGGCCGCCGGCGCCGTCGTTTGGTCGTCGGCTGCCTGCATAAGCGGGCGCCGGCGGGCCCGTCCGGGCTTGTTTCCGTCTGAGGTCGGCCCCTGATTTGGTACACCGCCATCACAAGCCGGGCCGTTCCATTGAGTATGCAAATTGGCCCGGGCTGGACGCGGAACGGACCAGCTCAGACACGTTCTGGCGGCAGCCGCCTGCGACCAGTGCCAGCAGAGTGGGGTCGATTCCGGCGGTCCACAGCAGGTCCCGGGACTGCGCTGCCGGTCGGCCGGGCCGCGGGCCTGCTCTCACCGACGCTCTGAGCGGGACTCGGAGCAGAGTGAGGCCCCTGGTAATGTCCGGAGAACGGTGGTCCCGTGCTACCGGCGGACGTTGTTTTCCAGTCATCGTTTGTGCTCGGATCCCATATATGGTGGGCGCGACTGCAAATGTTATCCATAAATGCTTTCCCAGCTTCTTTGGGGGTGTAAATGCTAGGGTATTTTCAGAAAATGCAATTTCGAACAAGCTTTTGAAACAATACTCATTATGAAATCCCCTTTTCACTACGAGTGTCGTTTTCGTACAATTAATAGTTTGGCACTTGCCATGTGACATGATTTGAGTTTCGCAACTATATTTACTGTGACCCTTTTATCTTTTCATACATTTGCGCTCTTGGACAAAGCGTCACAGAGCACACTGTACTGCGGCGCGAGCGCCTGAGGTCGCCGCTATCTTCTAATCACGCGACCCACAGACCCCAGCCCAGCTTGCGTTTCGGCCAACGCACGTACTTCATCCAGCACAAACCCCAGCGAGATAAGGCTATTTTACGCCGACTGTAGCACAACAACTATGCCATTAGCAGACTCGATCACATCAAATGACAAGCAATCTCGGCTACACGAAGGACCAGCTGCGTATGCACGCAGCGTCAGACAAATGAGATGGCGCGGGGACCACTCCTCCCTCTTCCAGGGCGAAAGTGAAAGGCCCTACATCCCGCGAAAGTTCCGACGGCGCTCATATTTGACTGGTCAGGCGAACTTGTTCCGTAACCGAGGCGGTGCTCGTGCGTTCTCAGACTGAGCGTAATGTAGTTCGCGCTGCATTAACTTTCTTGACTTCGGAACGGTCTTCCGAAACTACGCCAGCTGGCGGCAAGTCCCACGAAACACGTGATGAGGTTTCCCTACCTACAGCAACCGTCGCGGCCTTGTGCGAACACGAGAAAGCGCCAAGGCGATTTCTGCTCCAGCGGTGTGGCACAGAATCAATTTTTGGCGCGTGTTTGCGAGTCCTCGGCGTTCACGGCGGCGGTGCCGAGGGCTCCCAAATCGAACGCACGCTTCCAAATTGATTTAGGGAAACGTCGTGCACTTCTACCGGTCACAGCGCCGGTGTGGCCCTTGGCGATCAATGTGTTTAACTCGGTGTTGCCTGCTCCCAGCTAGGTTTTCTGCAGCTCTTGTGGCCCATGCATTTTTTTTATTTAGTGCAGCGCAAAACTATCTTCGTCACTCGGCAGACCCAGGAGACAGTGCTGACAGTCTCCGCGGACAGGCTTGAACCCCGAATTTTGTGCAATCTACGCGACCTACATCACCACAATCCCGTCGTCTAATGCCCTGACCAGACCTCTGCAAACGACTCACAGTTCATGTCGACCATGACCGACTTGGTGATGGGAGCCGTGAGGTTGGTGTTGGTGGCCAGGCAGGTCAGCATCCTGTGCAGGTCACGTCTGCTCAGGGAGGGCACCAAGTACCGGCTGACCGTGTATTGACCCTGCGGCTCGGACTGGGACGACAGCACCCCATCGGCCGACTTCCATATCACGCGCGGCCGAGGAGAACCTGAAACGAGACGCACAGTGACACTTATCACGTCAGGCCGAGCGGTGCAACAGCACAAATCAACACTCGGTCCATGACGAGCCACGCACCATTAACACTTAGCGTTCGGACTCATGCCGTCCAATTCATTGCATCCCACTGGAGGTAGTGAGGCGACAATGCAGACGTCTCCACGCCGCACACGTCTCCCGGAGGCTGCTATGGTTCACGTCGTCTCTAGGGTCATTTCTCCAAAACGCAAAACATACGACGAATGCCTGTCTTGCGTCGGAGAACTAACTAACTAACGAGTAAGATCCATTTACTTGTCAAGGTTGACTGACATTCATGGCAAATCACCCTTGCCGATTACATCTGGCAGATCAATGTTTCGGAAAACAGACATATACAGCCATATAGAACAAATGTGTTCAAGGTATCTTTATGCACCCTTAAAAGAATCAACCTTCATCCCACTGGGTCTAACCCATAAGTTACTTTTTTGTCGTGTCAGGAAATCCATTGAAAACGTTTGAATCCACGGCTATTCCATCATTAGTGTCACATTTCGCCTCCTCCCCAACTGTACGCAGTCGCGTATAGCCCGAGCCAAAAACATGCTCAAAACCCTACCAGACAGCATGTCTGCCACACCTTGACCATATATGACCTCGAATACATCTTGACTCATCCTAAATTGTGTCTTAAATTTCAGCCTGGATGGAATAAGAAAGCCGTATTTATTCAACCCAAGGATTCCCAGGTTTACATAGAAATGCAAGTATTTAAGCAATGCGTAGCGCAGCAAAGCTACATCACGAATGACGGGATTCAAATTCATCTCAAATGCTACCGACCAGCTGCTCGACAGGAATCACAAGCTCCACGCTGTTTCTGTCATGAAGGACACAGTCCGGGCAATGTACCCTACAAGAGTCAGTTTTCACACCATTTATCCCGCTACATGGAAGGGAAGAGAAAGAGGGAAAGAGAGAGAGGGAGGGAGAGATTGGGAGAGAGAAGGAGAAAGAGAGAGAGAGAGAGGGAGAGAGGAGAGAGAGAGAGAGAGAGAGAGAGAAAGAGAGGGAGAGAGAGAGAGAGAGAGGAAGAGCATATCCGGTGTCGGGACGACCGATCGATCGGACCAGGACAGAGGGAGACCACCACTGACACTGATCTCAGGCAATGTTGCTGCCCGTCCCGACTGATGGGGAATACAGTCACCAGCTGTCCCATCCATTCAATGTCCATTTTACGGCTATAGGTAGCGTTAACCAACAGTCTAATGTAGTCGAAGCGGATCGCCCGGATTTTGGATACATCGGGTAGAAAAGGGGAGGATAAAAATCATTTGAAAACTAAAGAAACCTTCAACGATTTAGGAAAAGTTAACATATTTACCAGACAAAATGGTATAACATTCCAAGAGCTTTCGTCATGGAGTCACAGTCATTACGTCTATACATACGACTGCTAGTCATATCATTTCCGAAGAGCATCTCCTTAGTCATTCGAATCACACCCACAGGAAGCGAAAGCAGGCTGCCGTGGATGCGACACGGCTCCAGTAACGTATTCCCGTTACGTCTTTCCACTGACCCGGCAGAGGCACCCCGGGGCGAAGCGCCAGGGTGCCGCGACGCGCCCGCTCTTTTTCCTCCCTGCCCCCCGCGAGACGCCGTGCCAGCCCCCTGCTCGTAACGCACGTGTCGGGAACAAGGCATCTGGATTAAGATTTCATGACAATGGACGTCCGCCAGGGGCCGGTGCCAGGAAACTAACGCGGCTAATTGCCATTTGATGGATTCCGCACGGCGGCATGATCTTAGAGCCTTCTGTTCGGTCGCTTTCATCGACGTTCAAGACCATTTCACGCGTTAATGAAACGGGCTGATGTCCAATTAAATCAGGGCCGCAGGAGACGGCGGTCGGCTGCGGCTCGATCTTCCTCAGGGCGAACGTCGCAGACGGGTGTCCGTCGATGGCCAGCGGGCGGCGCCTCCGAGCGATCGCACCGCGTGCCGTCCGGCGTGAAGTACGAGCGCAACTTGACCCGTAAAACAACACGACGACGTCGGCCGACGGCTCCGATTATCGCCGGCCGGCGGCGGTCGGCGCAGCGCCGGCGGCTGCGGCCGGCACCGCTCGCCGCGTCGGCGCTCGACGGCCGTCGGCGGCGGCCGCGACCGACGGCCCCCGACCAACCGACGCCCGACACGGGCCGACAGTGCGGCACGTAAGAGACGACCTGTCAGAGGTAATCACCGGCGTGGCTGCTACGTCGTCGGTCATTGGCACCGTTTCGGCGCGACCGGTGCTCCTGGTGACGCCAGGTGGCGGCACATGCTCGCGCGACAGGGCAGCGACGAATGGGCTGCATTATGTTGTACAGTATCAACGGCGTGAGGCAAGGGTTCGTAAGATACGCTGAGTGTACGTATTCTCGGTGGCAGGCTGAATAACAAAAATACACCACCACATACAGCAACCGCCAAATCGAGAGCACAGGGAAGATAACAAAGAAATAATTGGAAAGGGCGGAAAGCAGGGATACCAAGCAAAAACGAGAAAAACGGCAAAGCTGGCGCCGTCGTTCGTCGTTTCGCTTCCACTGGGTGACTCCCGATTAGTGCGCGTGCCCACGCTTTGATGAACATCCAATAACCAACGCTGAAAGCCGCAGCAGCGCGAGTTTACAACACCTCGGGTATTGCACTACATATGCAACACTCGACGATACGAGCAAAGAAGAGTTTAAATCCCAGTAGGCTTATGGCACAGATCTAACGTGACAATCCCTGACGACAAATATCTGCGCCGACACATGCCACCCCAACATTTTCATCCGCCTTGCCCAGTCATGATCCACAAGGGTGCGTTACCCCGCCACAGTCAGTTGAACAGGATGATTCTCACCTCCTTTCACCCGACAAGTGAGATCCAACTTTTGCCCTTCGACGAACGCTCCGACAACAGTTTCCAGCACGCTGCCCTGCGAGTCCATGATAACCACGCTCTCGGGCGGAACTGAAACACAGACAAGCAGGTCCACGTGAACTGAGTGCAGTGATGTGAGACAGTGAGTTCGTAGACTGTTTCATCCGTGTACCTCCAGCGAGGAGGGGGCAGCTGTCAAAACTTACTGGCGTATCATAACAACTTACCATAAATATGTAGTCATAATATTTCTACTACGAGATCTTCCCGGTCCTTACGCTGCATTTGGTTCAAATTTCGCCTTGCAACGCATCATTCTAACGTTGCAGAAATGACTGCAAGCAATGAGGTCAAATTACGTGCGGCGTCACCGAAACAAGACACTATCTGAAGTGAAATACGTCCTGCACCGGATGCAAGAAGTACTTTTATTTTCCTGATAAATTTAAGCAATAGTTCTTTTGCTCGTGAACATGCATTGGATAAAAATGTG